>SJXQ01012697.1:68064-101282 GCA_006408695.1 Aepyceros melampus | reverse complement strand
AGTGACTTCCCTTTCACTTTTCACTTTCATGCATTGGAGAAGGAAATGGCAACCCACTCCAGTGTTCTTGCCTGGAGAGTCCCAGGGACAGGGAGGGGAGCCTGGTGGGCTGCCGTCTATGGGGTCGCACAGAGTTGGATACGACTGAAATGACTTAGCAGCAGCACAGCTTATCTGTGTATCTGTCCATCAAGAAAGACTACCAATATAATTTAAATGACATTAGAATACTTTGCACTTTCATCCCAGTTTAGTCATTCTGAATCCAGGTGGTATACTTTGGAGACTGTGAAGGACAGGGAAGCCTGTGCTGCAGGGGTCACATAGAGTCTGACATGGCTTAGCAACTGAACAACAACAAATACATGAAATATCAGTATCCCACCAGAAGCTCCTGATTTAATTTGTCTGGTTAGATAGCTGAAATCAATATTTTATTTTTTAATCTCTTTAGGTAATTCTAAAATGCAACCAATATTAAGAATCTCTGGCCTAGATTATATGTAACATTAGTAGTTTGCTAGTATTCTTCTACTAATCTGTTGTTGCCAGATATGAAAAGGAAACTAAGTAATAATATTTCTGTGAAGCCTAGACTATTATAAGTCCTCATAAATTATATTTATAAACTGCATTAAGAGCTTAGAAGAAAATGGGAGATAATGTTTCAGGCCAAATGTTGCAATGAAGATATTTTAGACTTCATTTCATGTTATAATGTTCCTTCATTTGCCTCTTCTTATAAAACACAGGTTAATGGTTTTTAAGGGAAAACATTGGAATTGGAAAATAATTGACCCTAAAAAGGGCAGACTCTGACAGGAGTTATATTACTCTTAATATATCTTTGGACTTTGTAAGCTTCCTTCCAAACAATATTTTTATGTTTTTGCCATTGTTGTTGCTATAATGATTTAGAGCTCGGATTTTATCAGCTCTTGGAGATAGGAAACCTATAATTGGAAACTGCCTTTTATGAAAATATTTTCCTTTTTCCAACAGACCCAGTGATAATTATCAGCATAGACTGTCCACTTTCAGACTCTCCTTTTACTTTTTCAGTTCTCAGATAAAAAACATTCAGTTCACTAAATTATTCTCATTCTTTATGGTCCAGTTGTAAACCTCGTCATGCTTCTCTATGGAATGATAATAATCTATTCAGTAGATAAAAACCAGTTCATGATATTTTATAACCATTGACTGATAGTTGACTTTGTTTCTTTTAATTTTTAAAATTCCACTTCCCAATTATATTTTGAACATTGATTATTCAGTAGTGCCTGTTTCAGAGTAGGGACAAGCTTAAGGAATATAAAAGAAAGATGAAAGTAACTCGGCCATTTGTTAATGCATGTTGTTTAAGACTTTATTGTGAGTAAAATAGAAAGACTTGAAGGCTTTAATAACAACACTGAATGCAATTTTCTCTGTTTGTTCATAGATTGATTAATATATTTGTATAAAATAGTAAATATATTGAGATTGCCAAAATCATAAAGCATTGGAGGTTAAAAAGACCTTAAGTGTTAATCGCTTAGTCATATCTGACTCTTTGTGATCCCATGGATTGTAGCCCACCAAACTCCTCTGTTTATGAAATTCTTCAGGCAAGACTACTGGAGTGGGTAGCCCTTCCCTTCCTCCAAGGAATTTTCCTATCCCAGAGAGCAAACCCAGGTTTCCTCAATTACAGGCAGATTCTTTACCATCTGAGCCACCAAGGAAGCCTTAAATATCATCTATTCCATTCTCTCATTTGATAAATGGGGGGAAAAATAAAAACTAGACACATAAAGACAAGCTCAAACAAAAAGGGTATCTCCTCTAACTTTAGAACAGAGCTTTAAATAATGCTTAAAAACATGAACAAAAGCATAAATCAAGCAGATGTAGCCTTGCTCTTTGATTTGAGACTATCTGCAGAAAAAATGTAATAAGCCAATCTACTGTCTTACTTCAGAAACAAATGCAAAACACTTTAAGGAGGTTTAGTTCATGCCCCAATTAGCCAAGCTATTCAACTATGAGAGAATAGTCCAGGATCAAAACTGCTTTGGGCCATGATGAATAATGAGTGAGTGAATGAACTAATTAATAATGCTATGACAGTGTAAGTCACTTCACTGGAGCCTAAATTTTGGATGCCAAGAGTTGCATTTGAGTGATTAATATTCACTATATAAGGTCAATAAAATTTATTTTTTAATATTGGGAAGTCCAATTTTATACTTCACAAGCAGAGAAGGAATCTGAGATTAGAGTTTATAATAACAAGGAAACAATTGCAATGTAATTTATGTACTCTGATAAGAGCAAAATAATAGATCTCATTATTAATTACCCTTTTAAACAAGTTCAAAAGGGTAATTCTTTATTTCATACATGAAACATTTAAAATTTTAAAGTGACATGGTGAAACCATGGATTTTACACAGTTGCTTTTAATAATAATTTATCAAGCTAAGACATTTACTTACAGATTCAAAATTTTATATGATGTGGATGTATATTTAAAGTTTAATTCCCTTAACAGGAATTTAATATAACTCTTACAATTTCACAAGCATTCTATTTATTAAGCAGTTAATATTATTATTAGATAATTATATTTTTCTTTTCATATCTCAATTTCTTACACTTCATGTTCATCAAGACTTGTAAGCACATATTACAGTATCTTATCCTGACCTCTTCTATAGCTATGATTTTTAAAGCCTCTCCTATAGCCTTAGATTCTTTCTTCCTCTTACACTCTTTCATCACTGTATTTTTCTATTTGTCTCTGTCCTTCTTATACTATTGCAGTAGTCAAAAAACAAACAACAATAGCAACAAAAATGAAGCCTAGAGGGACATAGAGGGACATATTGGAGAAGGCGTGCTATGATTTTTAAAGCCTCTCCTATAGCCTTAGATTCTTTCTTCCTCTTACACTCTTTCATCACTGTATTTTTCTATTTGTCTCTGTCCTTCTTATACTATTGCAGTAGTCAAAAAACAAACAACAATAGCAACAAAAATGAAGCCTAGAGGGACATAGAGGGACATATTGGAGAAGGCGATGGCACCCCACTCCAGTACTCTTGCCTGGAAAATCCCATGGTTGGAGGAGCCTGGTAGGCTGCAGTCCATGGGGTCGCTAAGAGTCGGACGTGACTGAGAGACTTCACTGTCACTTTTCACTTTCATCCACTGGAGAAGGAAATGGTAACCCACTCCAGTGTTCTTGCCTGGAGAATCCCAGGGATGGGGGGGCCTGGTGGGCTGCCATCTGTGGGGTTGCACAGAGTCTAACACGACAGAAGTGACTTAGTAGCAGCAGCAGAGGGACATATAACATTATGAGTTGAAACATCTGGATAAAAATCATACATTTTATTAATCAGTTGAATGTATTGGCATCAAAAATATTGTCTCATCTTTTCCAATATTTCAGTTTTTTATTGTTATACAAATCTCTTTGTTACAAGGTAAAAGTTATATAGCTGCTAAGAGGTGGTCAGTAAGGCCTTACATTACCAAACAAAACCTAATTGACCGTGCACGCTTTAACAATTAAATGGTTAAAACATGCTGTGAAGAATATTCATCCTTCATGTCACATAATTACCATTTTGTTGTTATTAAGTCGGACATGACTGAGCGACTTCACTTTCACTTTTCACTTTCATTCATTGGAGAAGGAAAAATGGCAACCTACTCCAGTGTTCTTGCCTGGAGGATCCCAGGGATGGAGGAGCCTGGTGGGCTGCCGTCTATGGAGTCTCACAGAGTTGGACACGACTGAAATGACTTAGCAATAGCAAGGAGAGTTAGAGTGCTTAAAATTTACTGTCATATCAACTTGCAAGTCTATAATACAGTACTGTTAACTATACTCACCAAGCTGTATATTAGATCTCTGGGACTTATTATTTATTTTATAATTGGAGGTTTGTACCCTTTGATTGGCATCTCCCTGTTTTCTCTTTCCCCCAGTCTTTGACAATCATTGTTCAGTTTTCTATTTCTATGAGTTCAACTTGATTGATTCTGCATATAAGTGAGATCAAACTATATTTTTCTTTCTCTGTTTGACTTATTTATGCCTTTAAGGTCCATCTATGTTGATGAAATTGGAAATTTTCCTCTTTTTTCAAGACTGAGTAAGATTCTGGGATATGTGTACAGGTGGGTAGATGTGTGTGCATGTGTGTAAATATATGTTTTGTTGATGTTGTTTAGTCACACAGTTGTGTCTGACTCTTTGAAACCCCATGGACTGCAGCATGCCAGGCTTCCCTGTCCTTCACTATCTCCCAAAGGTTATTCAAATTCATGTCCATTGAGTCAATGATGCCATCCAACCATCTCATCCGCTGTCACCCCTTCTCTTCCTGTCCTCAGTCTTTCCAGCATCAGAGTCTTTTCCAATGAGTTGACTCTGCATTAGGTGGCCAAAGTGTTGAAGCTTCAGCTTCAGCATCAGTCCTTCCAATGAATATTCAGGTTGATTTCCTATAGGAAATACACACACACACACACACACACACACACACACAATGGCACATAAGTTTAAGTATAAAACAAAATACTCTAAAATTTTCAGCTATAAAGATGGAATAAACTCATTATGACACAGAACTAAGTGAAGCATTCTTAGGCATAACAACAAAAGCATGATATTGTTAACCTGAGATGAATAAACTGCCAGATAATTTCTCCAGCAAGATAGATTGATTTGGGACCAGCAGAGAACTGCAGTCTATGGTCTGCAACCATGGAAATCCCCACAGGGCAAGGCAAGGAGAACGCTTTTATGTAGAGAAATTGGTTTTATACATGTACAGTGATAAGTGGGAACTTTTGAGTCTGTCATAGTGGTAATTGTTATTTGATCCAAACCAGAGCTTTTTCTTTTTAGCAAAGCTACAATTGTTCGATTTCCAACTTGTTTTCCTTTTTCTGAGGCCAATTGTTGGGGTTCTCTTGCTGATTTTTCTAAATTATTATTTGGAGAATTATCCCTTTGAACCACAACAGAGTTTTGGCCACTGTGGGCCTTTTTAAGGGCAGCATTCCTTGTGGAAATGTCAGCAAAGTAATAACCCTTAGCTTCCAAGAGTCAAGTTTAAAATGCCATAGAAGCTTAATAATAGCTAAAGCAGCAGATAAAAATATTGCTTCCAGCAATTCTTGGACATAGGAGACATTTTTTAAATTTTATTTAAAAAATAAAATTTTTAAATTTATTTTTAAGGAATTAAGGTAGTCACATTGCTTTCACAACATTCCAAAGTCAGGTTACTCCAAAACCATATCTGCTATTAGGATAAATATTGGCAGTTTTGTCCTTGGCTAAAGTACAGGCCTGTGTAATTGCATATAATTCAGTCTGTTGGGCTAAATAGCCACAGTAAAGATTCTGCCTTAACAACATCAAAAGGAGTTCCAATAGCATATCCTGAACAATATTTGCTATTGTTTCCTTCCAAAAAAAGAACCATCAGTGAAACATGAGAAGTCACTATTTCTCAAGTTAATTTCCTGCAGATCACTAGAGTCAGGAGGTCATTTGTCAGTGTTAAGCAGTCTTGAGAGACTTTATCCATGATGAAGGGGATAAGAGTAGCTGGGTTAAGGTTATTAAAATGTCCAAGACTTATGTTAGGAGCTGCTAATACAAGGACTTCACAGGAGGTGAAGCAGCTGAATGAGAAATGCTGAATGCAAGCACTTGTTTGCTCACCAGCCCTGAAGGCTTTGAGGATCTTCTCTGATCCCCAATGTGTAACAAAAATGTTCACTTGACATAAACAGACTGCCAAATATTTCTCCGGCAAAAATGGGTTTATTTGGGATTAGCAGAGAATTGCAATTTGGGATCTGCAAACATGAAAGTCCACGTGTAAGTTCCTGCATGGTAAGAAAATAATACTCTTATAAAAAAGAAAAGAAAATTAGGAAGGCTATAGTAAACAAAGCATTCATGGCTTTTCATTGGCTGAAAACTTGTCAGTAAAGAAGAGAAATCTTTATTCTTCCTGTTCAGCTTGTCTATTTTCACAGACTGTATAGAGCTTCTCCATCTTTGGCTGCAAAGAATATAATCAATCTGACTTCAGTGTTGACTATCTGTTGATGTCCATGTGTAGAGTCATCTTGTGTTGTTGGAAGAGGGTCTTTGCTATGTGTTTTCTTCTCTTGGCAAAACTGTTTTTGGCAAGACAGGTCTTTGCCCTGTTTCATTTTGTACTTCAAGGCCAAACTTGCCTGTTACTCCAGGTATGTCTTGACTTCCTATTTTTTGCATTACAGTCCCCTATGATGAAAAGAACATCTTTTTTGGTATTAGTTCTAGCAGATCTTGTAGATCATCATAGATCATCAACTTCAGCTTCTTCAGCATTTGTGATTAAGGCATAGACTTGATTACTGTGATATTAAATGGTTTGCCTTGGAAATGAACAGAGATCATTCTGTCATTTTTGAGATTGCATCAAAGTACTATATTCTGGACTCTTTTGTTGACTATGAGGGCTACTCCATTTCTTCTAAGGGACTCTTGTCCACAGTGGTAGATATAATGGTTATCTGAGTTAAATTTGCCCATTCCAGCCCATTTTTAATTCACTGATTCCTAAACTCTCGGTGTTCACCATTGCCATCTCCTGTTTGACCACTTCCAATTTACCTTGATTCATGGACCTGATGTTCCAGGTTCCTATGCAATATTATTCTTTTCAGTATCATACTTCCATCACCAGTCATGTCCACAACTGGGTGTTGTTTTTCCTTTGGCTCCATCTCTTAATTCTTTCTGGAGTTACTTCTCCACTCTTCTCCAATAATGTATTGGGCACCTACCAACCTAGGGAGTGCATCTTTCAGTGTCATTATCTTTTTGCCATTTCATACTATTCATGGAGTTCTCAAGGCAAGAATATTGAAGTGGCTTGCCACTCCCTTCTCCAGTGGACCATGTTTTGTCAGAAGTCTACACAATAACCCGTCCATCATGGGTGGCCCTACACCACATGTCTCATAGTTTCACTGAGTTAGACAAGGCTGTAGTCCATGTGTTCAGTCTGGTTAGTTTTCTGTGATTGTGGTTTTCATTCTTTCTGCCCTCTGATGAATAAAGATAAAAGACTGTATGGAAGCTTCCAGATGGGAGATACTGACTGTAGGAGAAACTAAGTAATGATTTCATGGGCAGAGCCATGCTCAGTAAATGTTTAATTCAATTTTCTCTTGATGGGCTGGCTGTGTTCCCTCTCTGTTGTTTGGCCTGAGGCCCAAGGGTTGACCCACATCTTATACAGTCAGCAAAAAAATGACCTGGAGCTGACTGTGGCACAGAGCATGAAATCCTTATTGCAAATTCAGACTTAAATTGAAGAAAGTAGGGAAAACCACTGGACCATTCAAATATGACCTAAGTCAAATCCCTCTGATTATACAGTGGAAGTGACAGATTCAAGGGATTAGATCTGATGGACAGAGTGCCTGAAGAAATATGAATGGAAGTTTGTGATGTTGTAAAGGAGGCGGACCATTGTACAAAACCATCCCCAAAAAACAAATGCGAAAATGCAAAATGGTTGTCTGAGGAGGCCTTACAAATAGCTAAGAAAAAAAGGGTAGCTAAAGGCAAAGTAGAAAAGGAAAGATATACGCATCTGAATGCAGAGTTCGAGAAAATAGCAAGGAGAGAGAATAAACCTTTTTAAGTGAATAATGCAAAGAAATAGAGGAAGACAATAGAATGGGAAAGACTAAAGATCTCTTCAAGAAAATTAGAGATACCAAGGGAACATTTCATGCAAAGATGGGCACAATAAAGGACAGAAAAGGTATGGACCAAATAGAAGCAGAAGATATTAAGAAGAGGTGACAAGAATACACAGAAGAACTACACAGAACAGATCTTAATGACCTAGATAACCAAGATGGTGTGATCACCCACCTAGAAACAGACATCCTGAAGTCCAAAGTTAAGTGGGCCTTAGGAAGCATCACTACGAACAAAGCTAGTGGAGGTGAGGTGAAGAAATTCCACCTGAGCTAATTCATGTCCTAAAATATGATGTAAAAGTGCTGCACTCAACATGTCAGCAAATTTGGAAAGTTAAGCAGTGGCCACAGGGCTGTTAAAGTTCTGTTTTAATTCTAACCCTGAAGAAAGGCAATGCCAAAAAATGTTCAAACTACCACACAATTGCACTCATCTCACACAGTAGCAAAGTAATGCTCAAAATTCTCCAGACAAGGTTTCAATAGGATGTAAAATGAGAATTTCCAGATGTTCAAGCTAGATTTACAAAAGACAGAGGAACCAGAGATCAAATTGTCAACATCTGTTGGATCATCAAAAAAGCAAGAGAGCTCCAGAAAAACATCTGCTTTATTGTCTACTCAAAATCCTTTAACTGTGTGGATCACAACAAACTGTGGAAAATTCTTCAAGAGATACAGTAGCAGACCACCTGACCTGCCTCTTGAGAAACCTGTATGCAGGTCAGGAAGCAACAGTTGGAACTGGACATTGAACAATGTACTGGTTCCAAAGTGGGAAAGGAGTATGTCAAGGCTGTATATTGTCAGCCTGCTTATTTAACTTCTGTGCAGAGTATATCATGCGAAATGCTGGCTGGACAAAGCAAAAGCTGGAATTAAGATTGCAGGGAGAAATATCAATAACCTCAGATATGCAGATGACACCACCCTTATGGCAGACAGCAAAGAACTGAAGAGCCTCTTGATGAAAGTGAAAGAGGAAAGTGAAAAAAGTTGGCTTAAAACTCAACATTCAGAAGACTAAGATCATGGGATCCAGTCCCATCACTTCATGGCAAATAGATATGGAAACAGTAGAAACAGTGTCAGACTTTATTTTGGGGGGCTCCAAAATCACTGCAGATGGTGACTGCAGTCATGAAATTAAAAGAGGCTTGCTCCTTGGAAGAAAAGCTATGACCAACCTAGACAGCATAATAAAAAGCAGAGATATTACTTTGCCAACAAAGGTCTGTCTACTCAAAGCTATGGTTTTTCCAGTAATCATATATGGATGTGAGAGTTGCACTATAAAGAAAGCTGAGGGCCAAAGAATTGATGCTTTTGAACTGTGGTGTTGGAGAAGACTCTTGAGAGTCCCTTGGACTGCAAGGTGATTCACCCAGTCAATCCTAAGGGAAATAAGTCCTGAATATTCATTTTAAGGACTGATGTTGAAGCTGAAGCTCCAATACTTTGGCCACCTGATCTGAAGAATTGACTCAGTTGAAAAGATCCTGATGCTGGAAAAAATTGAAGGCCAGAGGAGAAGGCCAGAGGATAAGACAGTCCGATGGCATCACTGACTCAATGGACATGAGTTTGAGTAGGCTCTGGGAGTTGGTGATGGACATAAGGCCTGGTGTACTGCAGTCCATGGAAAGAGTCAGATACAACTAAACTACTGAACTGAACTGATTGTTGCAGAATGTGACAAGCCCTCATCTTTTCTCCCAACTATTTAATTGAAATTTCTCTTTATTATTTTTTTTTCTAATGCATTAAAGATTTCCCTCGTGGCTCAGATGATTTAGAATTTTCCTGCACTGCAGGAGACCTGGGCTTCAGTCCCTGGATTGGGAAGATGCCCTGAAGAAGGAAATGGCCACCCTCTCCAATATTTTTGACTGGAGAATTCTATGGATGGAAGAGCCTGGCTGGTGACAGTCCATGGGGTTACAAAGAGTCAAGCACAGCTGAGTGATTTTCCCTTTCAATTTTTATAATACATAAAATAACTTGATATACTGGACTTCATCAAAATTAAAAACCTATACTCTGAAAAAGACTTCATTACAAGGATGAAAAGGCAAACTAAGACTGGGGAAATTATTTGCAAACCACTTATTTGTCCAATGACTCAGATCTAGAATGAATAAAGAACTTTAAAAGTTAACAGTAAAAAAGCAAACCGCAATCAGACTATGAGCAAAAGACATCAATATACTTTAGCAAAAAAAAAAATATACTGATATCAAATAAGCACATGACTGAGTCTATAAAAATACTCAATCATTATGTTGTACACCTAAAACTAATGTACTATTGTAAATCAGCTACACTTCAATTTAATAAAAATAAGCACACAGAGATTCAATATTGTTAGACATTAGGGAAATGTAAACGTAAATCATAATGATATATCATGTACTTTCTGAATTTGTCACAGTAACAGATTATGTGAGAATTCAGAAAAATGGAACCTCTCATATATTGCTGGTAAGACTAAAAGGTACATCTGCCCTGGAATATAGTGAAATATTTCTCAAAATGCTAATTATATGCTTACTAACAATCTAGCTATCATATCTTGGCCTTTATCCCAGAGAACTGAAAAAGTGTTGGTAAGTTCTAATATCTATGTTAATGTGTAGTTTCCTAAGAGTAGACATGAGTATTTTAGGTCAAAGGTCTATTGGGCTTCCCTGGTGGCTCAGATGGTAAAGAATCTACCTACAAGCGAGAAACGTCGGTTTGATCCCTGGGTTGGGAAGATCACCTGAAGGAGAGCATTGCAACCCACTCCCGTATTCTTGCCTGGAGAATCCTGTGGACAGAGGAGCCTGGCAAGCTACAGTCCGTGGAGTCACAAAGAGTTGAACACAACTGAGTGACTAAGCACAGCACACAGCATGACACAAAAGCTAATTTCCCAAGCCCCCGCTTGCCCAGTCCTTCCACCTTTTAGGTCAAAGAGAGCAGTATGAAGTGTTGTTATTGGAGTAATATGTGAGAAAGTTACACAGGAACTCTATTTTTGCAATTCTTTGTGATTCTATATGTTTCAAAATAAAGGTTTAAAAGATAATACACTTGTAAATTTGTATGATTAATTGGCAGTACCTATGCAAAATAACATTTTCAAAATGTTACAAAAAATGAAATACATAAAATCTCTTTAGAGATTAGTGTTGATGAACTTTTACAATGGATTTTGATGATAAGGGACACAGACTTTGAATTCCAGTTAAGTGAAATATTGTTGTTCAGTTGCTCAGCCGTGTCCAACTCTTTGCAACCCCTGGACTGCAGCATGCCAGGCTTCCCTGTCCTTCACTATCTTCTGGAGTTTGCTGAAATTCATGTCCATCAAGTTGGTGATGCTATCTAACCATCTCATCTTCTGCCGCACTCTTCTCCTTTTGTGAAATATTACCCCCCAATAAATTACATTTTTCTCATTAGTAGACTTGTATTCAGTTCAGTTCAGTAGTCACTCAGGCCTGTCCGACTCTTTGCGACCCCATGAATCGCAGCACGCCAGGCCTCCCTGTCCGTCACCAACTCCCGGAGTTCACTCAGTCTCACGTCCATTGAGTCCATGATGCCATCTAGCCATCTCATCCTCGGTCGTCCCCTTCTCCTCCTGCCCTCAATCTCTCCCAGCATCAGGGTCTTTTCTAATGAGTCAACTCTTCGCATAAGGTGGCCAAAGTACTGGAGCTTCAGTTTTACCATCATTCCTTCCAAAGAAATCCCAGNTGCGAAGAGTTGACTCATTGGAAAAGACTCTGATGCTGGGAGGGATTGGGGGCAGGAGGAGAAAGGGACGACCGAGGATGAGATGGCTGGATGGCATCACGGACTCAATGGACGTGAGTCTGAGTGAACTCTGGGAGTTGGTGATGGACAGGGAGGCCTGGCGTACTGCAGTTCATGGGTCGCAAAGAGTCGGACACGACTGCGCCACTGAACTGAACTGAACCATTGAGACCCCATGAACTGTAACCCATCAAGTATCTATTTAAATAATAGATAATTTTTAAAAAATCAACAAAGGAAGAAAATAGCTACAAATATCCTGAAATCATATTGTTAAATTTGATTTTCACATTTCCTTCTAAATATTGGAATGTCTTCATGAGATATACAGAATTAAATGTATATCATTATGCACTTTCACTCAATAGCAAAGGAAAAATGAGTAATATATGAAACCTGGACATAAGATGTTTGATTTCAGATGACTGTGGATATTACCAGCAATTGTCCTATTTTTCATCTACAAATGGGAAATACAGATTGTTCCATTTTATATCATTTTATCAAGTCAGGAATTGATCCTGTTTCTTTGATGAACTAAATAAAGAAAATTTAGTAATCTATCAGAATTAAATTTATATCATTATGCACTTTCACTCAATAGCAAAGGAACAATGAGTAATATATGAAACCTGAACATAAGATGTTTGATTTCAGATGATTATGGATATTACCAGCAATTGTCCTATTTTTCATCTACAAATGGGAAATGCAGATTGTTCCATTTTATATCATTTTATCAAGTCAGGAATTGATCCTGTTTCTTTGATGAACTAAATAAAGAAAATTTAGTAATCTATATGTATTAACAAGTGCATGCATGCTCAGTTGCTTCAGTCGTGTCCAACTCTTTGCAACCGTATGGGCCATAGCCCACCAGGCTCCTCTTTCCATGGGATTCTCCAGGCAAAAATACTGGAGTGAGTTGCCATGCCCTCCTCCAGGGGATATTCCCAACCCAAGAATTGAACTTGTGTCTCTTATGTCTCCTTCATTGGTAGATGGGTTCTTTACCACTGAGCCACAGAGGAAGCCTCATATTAACAAGTACTTTCATAAATTTTAAGGGAAAAAAAAAAAAACTCAAGAAATATGTGCCTTAAATAATCTATTGTCTCTGGCAGTAACTGCTGAAAGCATATAATAACACATCGATCCAAAGTAGTTATCCTGTCTCTCTTCTTGAAAGCCACTGGCATTACCTGACTTCAAGTCTGACTATTGTTAATTGTTCTCTGTGTTTTCAGTCTTTACTACTCCAACCTCCACATTTCTTACAGGGACTGAGGGCACTGTTTCCAAAGCTTCTAAGACAAAAAGTGCTGCTTCCTTAGTGCGATATACAGTATTTTCCATGATCAGTCAAAATATCTACCTGTACATCCTAACATGTCCCTGTGTCAGTCTTTTGTCTGAGTGAGTTGCCATGCCCTCCTCCAGAGGATATTCCCAACCCAAGAATTGAACTTGTGTCTCTTATGTCTCCTGCATTGGTAGATGGGTTCTTTACCACTGAGCCACAGAGGAAGCCTCGTATTAACAAGTACTTTCATAAATTTTAAGGGAAAAAAAAAAAAAAACTCAAGAAATGTGTGCCTTAAATAATCTATTGTCTCTGGCAGTAACCGCTGAAAGCATATAATAACACATCGATCCAAAGTAGTTCTCCTGTCTCTCTTCTCGAAAGCCACTGGCATTACCTGACTTCAAGTCTGACTATTGTTAATTGTTCTCTGTGTTTTCAGTCTTTCCTACTCCAACCTCCACATTAAGTGCTGCTTCCTTAGTGCGATATACAGTATTTTCCATGATCAGTCGAAATATCTACCTGTACATCCTAACATGTCCCTGTGTCAGTCTTTTGTCCAATCTGATCAAACTATGTATAGCTTTCTCAAATATTTTTCAGCAGAATATAAGCTGCAGAGAAAATTTAAGTCCCTTTTCCCTTCTCTTGTTTCTCCTGTTTTATTTTTACCATCTGTATTGTTAAACTCAAACCTTCTCCTTGTATGGTGAAACATAAAACATACACACACACATACACAATACACCTTGTCTTTTTTTTTTTTTAAGTGTGCTTACAATTAACTTTTTAGGATATTACTTCCACTCCCATGTTATCTTTTTTATTACTATTCTAAATATGGTTCACCAGTCCCTACTTAAACCTTGGTACCAAGAAAATACATCACCTTAGATTTGGAAGGCATATGAACATCTGTTTTGTTCAGGTGACTCTTTGGTGCTTGATGGTTCTATACAACACCTCCGATAAGTGTTTAACAAAACTCAGCTTGCAAACCTCATGTCTCAAAGTGAGAGTTTTCTCTTAAATTGAAAAGAAACTTTAAAGTAGCTCAAAAACAAATGGAATTTTTGTTACTTTTACTCACTGGTTCAAAGGCTACTCTTTAGCATCTTACAAAATATACACTTCAACTTCCAAATGAAAAGCCCAAGTATTTAAATGATGCACTAATGATTCATTGGATTTTTCTTTTCATCTGTTAGCAAATTTAATTTTAAACAAGTTTTCAAAATTTAACAAATAAGCATATCAATTTAGATTATAATTTCAGATCTGTTCTGGCCCATAACAATCTGAAGTGAAGTGAAGTCGCTCAGTCGTGTCCGACTCTTTATGACCCCATGGACTGTAGCCTACCAGGCTCCTCCATCCCTGGGATTCTCCAGGCAGGAATACTGGAATGGGTTGCCATATCCTTCTCCAGAGATCTTCCCAACCCAGGGATTGAACCTGGGTCTCCCATATTGCAGGCAGATGCTTTACCATCTGAGCCACCAGGGAAGTCCAATATTCTTAAATTTTCTCAGTTAAAAAGTATTTTATTTTGAACATTTTTTTCTTTCTTGATCATTTATTTTGTCTTTATTAAATTCTAATGTAAAATTGGACTGTAGCCTACCAGGCTCCTCCATCCCTGGGATTCTCCAGGCAGGAATACTGGAATGGGTTGCCATTTCCTTCTCCAGAGATCTTACCAACCCAGGGATTGAACCTGGGTCTCCCATATTGCAGGCAGATGCTTTACCATCTGAGCCACCAGGGAAGTCCAACATTCTTAAATTTTCTCAGTTAAAAAGTATTTTATTTTGAACATTTTTTTCTTTCTTGATCATTTATTTTGTCTTTATTAAATTCTAATGTAAAAATACAAAGCTAACACACACAATCACCATAGCAAATGAAATAATATAAAATAAATAAAGAAAAAATAATCATCACTAATATCCTCCTCCTTCCTACCACTGACTGCCTGAAGAAATCAGTGTTGACAAAATTGTATCTTCCACAGTTTCCTCCTTGTAAAGAGAAATGTTGCACATATCACAAGGTTGTTTTGCTTTTGTACTTATTTTACCATACCTATATTGTTCTTTTTTAGTAATGTACTATGCTCTTCCCTCTACACCAATGGATAATACCAATCACACTTCCTTCCACACCTGTAGAGTAGGTTAGTCGCTCAGTCATGTCCAATTCTTCGTGACCCCATGGACTGTAGCACACCAGGCTCCTCTGTCCATGGAATTTTACAAGCAAAAATACTGGAGTAAGTTGCCATTCTCTTTTCCAGGGGATCTTCCAGACCCAGGGATTGAACCTGGGTCACCCGCATTGCAGGTGGATTCTTTACCATATGAACCACCAGGGAAGCCCATGTATTATATTTTATATTAATTTTGACCCACTACTTGGTAGATATTGTGTGTTTTCAAGTATTTTATCAGTTTTTGACTAAATAATCATAATTAATTATTGATTAAATTTGCTTTTCAGATTAAGTTAGATAAAACTTCCAGAGATTAATTTACTTCACTTACTAAGTAGAGTAGCTTTGCTTTCTTCACAGCTCAATTGTAATGAGCAAACAAGATAAAGTATACAGATATGCCTCTAACCATTATCTTAAGCATAGAATTTCTTTACCATATGAACCACCAGGGAAGCCCATGTATTATATTTTATATTAATTTTGACCCACTACTTGGTAGATATTGTGTGTTTTCAAGTATTTTATCAGTTTTTGACTAAATAATCATAATTAATTATTGATTAAATTTGCTTTTCAGATTAAGTTAGATAAAACTTCCAGAGATTAATTTACTTCACTTACTAAGTAGAGTAGCTTTGCTTTCTTCACAGCTCAATTGTAATGAGCAAACAAGATAAAGTATACAGATATGCCTCTAACCATTATCTTAAGCATAGAAAATTTGTAAAAAGCAATAGTAGGGTTAGCAGAGTTTCTCTCAAGTCATTCAGCAAGCATGCATCAGCATCCACTGTATGCCAACCACTGTTCCTGTCCCTGTATACTCAAATGGTTACTCTAAATACAATTTATTTTCTCATGTAATTCATTGGAGGGAGACATTACTTACAGTTGGGTGGTTCTTGAAGAGATGGCTTCAGTGGATGGCTTATGATTGAAAAATGAGCACAAACATGGATATAAGAAGACAGGGGAGAAGGAAACAAGAGCAACTAATTTCTTGTTTTGTTTTGCCTTTGATTTGATAGCCTTCATAATTTGGCCTTTACTTACTTTTCTAATATGACATCCTAGTAAACCTCAATCCACACCTTCCACTCTAGTTAGATTGACTCATATATGCCATGTCTGTCCTTCCCGTGCTACTTCATTCTAAAAGACTAAAAGACTGTAATACAACCCTAGTTATCTCTGCCCATTTAGATCCTAACCATGTTTCAAGTCCCCATTGATGTCCCTCCTCATGCCTGAAGATTTTTTGACTGAAGAGCAACTTGTTTGATGTAACAGAATATAAGAGAATATTTAAAAAATAACTGGACATGAAATGAATAAGTTGAGGTTAGATAATTCAAAATTTTAATGCCACCTGTATACCCTATCAGTGATCTTCAAATACCAATCACCAACTATCTCTTCTAAAGTAGTAATATAATTCTTTAAAATATACACCACCCAATATTTGGACAACTTTCCTATAACCATTCTGATTGAGTTTAGCCACTGCCTCTCGAGCCAAATCTAACTTCAATATATAACAAAATAGCAGTTTGTGAATCCAGATGCCATAATCTGTTTATTACTTAGTTCCCTTTTTTAACTTAATAAGTGAATACTAAATGTATTGTTTTAATATTTTCCAGCTTTACATTTTTAAGAAGGACTATTTTTCTTATATAATATATATCAGTCATTTATAATTAATAAAATATAATGTAGATAATGTATATTATTTTGGGGACACAAAGGATCACCTAAAAATATTCATAGATTTTCCCCAATGATTTCCCCAATGATTCTGTTTAATTCAATAGCTATATATATATATATATATATATACACTAGTTACAGAAAGACTTGTGTAGAATATAAAAATAACCAAAGTAGTCTCTACTGAGAAACTCAGTAGTATGATTTTATCCCACTAAAAATGTCCCTACACAACACTCTCAGAAAGATAAATAATCATTCATTTTCTTACCATTTCTGAAATTTAGAAATAAATTTAAGAATGAGTGCAATAAGTTAGAATAAGACCCACTGAAGTATGTGCAACCTCTGATAAAAATGAAAAATTGAGCCAGTTATCATGACAATTTAAGCTTAAAAAGTAATTTTCTTGAGTTACCTGGCTATCTGAAGCAAATGAGCCTTTTTAGTTCAATTTATACAAAGTGCCCTTAATTCTTCATGGTACTTTGTGCAAAGCCAGGAAAAGCCTATATTTCTCTTCTTGCTGAAACAAAAAAAATTATCCTGAAGATAAAGTTAAATCTAATCTATACTATAAATCATGACATTGAAATAAATCTACCTTTAACTGATTTGGCTGAATCTTCCCTATCAAAGCAAAGCACAAGTTTTTTAAGAATGTCTAAAAGTTCATATATATGTCATAGCATAACTGTTTTCTTATTTCTTCATTATGTATTTTACAACTAGTATCAAATGTTACCTTGCTTTGTAACTCCAAGGAATAGTCTAATCCAAAAAAAACAAAAACAAAAAACAGGAAGATTCCTATTCATTTCTCAGCAAAAAAAAAAGAGCTAATTTTCAGATACTGTGATGATTAAATGATGTCTTCCTCTCATCCCACTTCCCTATGCCCAAAATAATTTGGCATTGTAAAAGACCAGTGCTTTTGAAAACGCTGCACTCAAAACTACATATATATATATATATATACACACACACACAATACATAATAATTCTATCCCTTGATTCTTATATTTTTTAAGGATTTGAATTTCTTATAGTTTTTTTAAATGCTTTTTGAAGATTTTAGATGCATCCAAAACTCCAATTCTTCTCAGATAATTTTAGTTGTAATTTAAAACTACCTTCTAAACAAGACTTTCATCCTGAAGGAACCAAGTACCCATGGTAACCCAATCTTCTCTCCATAATTGGACCTAGAGCTCTTCCTCCATTTTCAGGGTAATTAATAATGGGGTAAGTTTAAAAAAGGGGAGAGAAAATAAAGAAAGAAAGAATAGTCTATCAGAAATATCATTTTTAATGTAGTCATCAGTAATATGACATAAATTAGTCTACTGTTATTTCATAGTGAAATTGATATAAAGAAAATCAATTGTTGTGTTTTCACTAATAAAAACTACTTTTTGGAGACATTAAACAATAATTTAAAAATGGTCCCAAACCAGGTCTGTCTAATCTCAATAAAGTATTTATAGTCTTATCTTTTTGGTCCATTCTCAAAGTCTAATGTCACATAATTAAAGAACTACTTCTAATTCCATTGATTGTGCATAGATTCCAGATGGAGGGAACTCTGATCATTACTTGGTAGTATTGTTTAGATTAGACAGAAGGCTATTACTCTACCTAACATAATTCAATATAGATTCTACTTATAAACATATGCTAAGTCTGAGCCAAATCTCTTAACAAAAGTTTTGAAGAGAGGTACTTGGTGGGTATATGGGACTTAGGTATTCAACAGTATCGCTTTTCCAAGAGTAGTGAAAAATATTTCCTAGAATAAAAGTAAAGGAATGATAAAATTAGTGTAATAAAGTTTTCAGAAAAAAATTTGCTTTAAAATGCAAAATTTGTTTTTAGTTTTTTTAAGGAAAATATACACTGTGAAGAAGGCTGAGCGCCAAAGAATTGATGCTTTTGAACTGTGGTGTTGGAGAAGACTCTTGAGAGTCCCTTGGACTGCAAGGAGATCCAACCAGTCCATTCTGAAGGAGATGGGCCCTGGAATTTCTTTGGAAGGAATGATGCTAAAGCTGAAACTCCAGTACTTTGCCACCTCATGCGAAGAGTTGACTCATTGGAAAAGACTCTGATGCTGGGAGGGATTGGGGACAGGAGGAGAAGGGGATGACAGAGGATGAGATGGCTGGATGGCATCACTGACTCGATGGACATGAGTCTGAGTGAACTCTAGGAGTTGGTGATGGACAGGGAGGCCTGACGTGCTGTAATTAGTCGGGTCGCAAAGAGTCAGACATGACTGAGCGACTGAACTGAACTGAACTGATATACTGATCAATTTAATACTCTGATACTTCATTATTTAATATATACCAAAAATCATTATTTTTAGGAACAATGATATTTTAGGTGATATGTGAGAATAGTCTAACACATTTAAAAAAAAAGTGAAATAACACTTTTAAAGATATACATTCATTTGTATCACCATCTTATTTTCAAAAAGACTCCAGGCAGTAAATTTATGTACTTTAATTTTGATTACTAAAGTACCATTACCATATTAGTTAATTTTACACATTTGTATTAATACTTTAGTGGCAGTTTTTCTTATTTTTGATTTTTAAAGAAAACATATTAATATAAAGCATTCAAAGGGGTTTTCCCTCTGTGCTTCACTTTACTCTTATTAATATGTTTTATCTAATTGTTTGAATTGTAGATAAAGAAAAAATACACAAAGAAAAAGAAAGAGGAGATAAAAGCAGCATTTTTCCCGTGAAAGTATAAATACGATGACTTCTTTCAGGACAGAGATCACACACAGATGTGCACACACATCCTTGTATTTCTAATCGATTTTCAGTTGGAGTTACAGTGTTTTTTCATAGTTTCCACTTTAATATTATTCAGTTCCCTGGCATCCTTCCAATGATTTCCTTTTCTCAGAAAAACCTGGTTTTCACCTCTCATTGTTTACAGTGCATTCAAACTTCCCAGCTCTTTTCTACTCTTCTGCTTTTCCGCCTTTCATAAGTAAATGGAAGGCCTGAAAAGCCTCCCTGCCGTGCAGCACTAACTTTAGAAAGTGACTTTCTAATGACTGAGAGACTGTCCTTTAGGAAATTTCAATTTTTCCATCCATGAATCACCCTCCTTAGCATTCTCTCATATTTTAGAGATCCCTTTGTCTAGGAGCTCATTTAGAGCAGTGTAGCCAAGTGGAAAGGGGTTGAGCTGAAAGTCAGTGAAATGAGGTTTCTGTCCTGGCTCTTGTTCTGCATACTCAGTCACTCTGTGGCCCTGAATTCCCTGTGATAGAAAAAGAACATTTCCTTGCTTTCCTCCCTTACCCTCTTTCTCATTCTTATACTCTTTGTTCTTCTTCTTTATCCTTCAAAGAGCTTTAAAGAATGAATTGCATACTGTACACAAAAAAACTTTGTATAAGCAGGGAAGTGTTCCTAGTTAAAGAGTGACAAATCAGTGTATTGCAAAGGATAGGTCCTTTTGTTCACTACATAATAATAAATGTGTGTAGAGGTATATGATGAGAGAAACAAGATCTTCACTCAGAATCTACCGTCTTGTGCCACATGCTCTGTTTATTCTTAACTAAATGGTGACATAAGTATACTGTCCCAATTATATAGGTTAAAAAAAAAAATAGGCCCAGAGATTTTAATATTCTTTGTTCATTCATTTTGTTAATGCAGAGGGAAAAAAGTTAAACACTAGTGTTGTTATAATCTGGAAGGAGAGAGGAATGGGGAGTAACTGCTTAATGGGTACAGTGTTAACTTCTTGGAGTGATAAAAGTGTTTTGAAACTACATAAAAGTGGTAGGTTGTACAATATTATGAATATGGGAAATGTTTTTGAATTGTTTACTTTAATATGATTAATTTTATGCTTTGTGAATTTCACAGAAAAAATTTTTCATCAATAAATTTAAAGTGTTTTATTGGGGTTATACTAAGATTATTTTGCCCAGAAGACCCCAAAATACTCAAATAATGCCTCCAAAGTAACCATACTCTGTGAAATTCCTGCAGGGGGAGTATAGGAGAGAAAAACAAAGTGTAAAAGCGTTTGTATCTGAGGTTTTGCCCTTAAACCTCAATATGGCACTTCAGTGGTTGGCTGGATAGGGTACTATTATCACATAACTCTGTAGATAAGCTATGAATGCTGAACCCAGGGCAAGCTGAAAGACCATTTAGTCTATTGTTCACAAGCACCAAATCAAGTCTTGAATCTTGATCCAAAGCATATCTGACAGTTTCAGAGAAAAAAGAAAAAAGCTGGCAGAAAGAGAAAAAAATTCTGTTTCATTTATTCTTAAGAGCCAGATTTTCTCAGATAAACAGACATGGTTCTGTTAGGGGAGTGTGTAATTTCCTTGATTCTGTCTTGCCGCAGCAAAAATTTGAAGTGATGGACAGATCAGTGTTACAGCTTAGTTTTATTTAGAATGCAAAGGAAAATACATCCTGAAGGCGTGAGGGTGGGTCAACCCAAAAGAAGGGAAGAGAAGAGAAGAGAAGCTCCGGGCTCAATTTGGCTCCTCTTTTTATGTTTTTTCTCCTCCTCTTGAGCCTGCCTTATGTAAATTCGGCTAACAAGGAGGGCCGTTTGTTTCACCTGAGGTCCTCACTCTGGTCCTTGGACATTCCTTTGTTCTATTTTCACAGGCTTTTCCCTTCTTTGTCTTTTAACCACCACCAGTTTGGACTCCTTTCTCCTATTCTAACTACCTAACAGTCCAACCATTCTAACATTTATAAACAACAAAAACCTTGAACAACTTATTTGATAACTAAGCTCATTCTCAGATATAAAATAGGGACACTAATAATTCTTTTCTGAGAAGGATTTTTAATGAATTGAATGACAATGGATGTTAATAGTATTAATAGAAGCCTTGTCACCAACAGGAAAGAACAGAAGGAATAGAGGAAACAGTGGGCAAATACTTTGCCCACAGGGAACAGTCCCTTATCACTCCAGGCTCTTGGAACTAAGCACATCCCAAAGCATCATATCCCAGGTGCTTTTTTAATCTGGCTTAGTGGAAATAGTTCTGGTAAGCGCTAGCCAATAAAATATTCAGAAATAAACACTAAACTCACTGAGGTCAGTTAATCCTCTTCCTCGGGAATAGAGAAAGGAAAAAAACAAAATGGAGACTTCAGATTTCCACCCTTGGAGTTCAAGGTACCACATTTTTTTATTCTCTGAGCTGCTACCTCAATGGGCTAATTATGACGATCTTTTCTATCCTAACTGGGAATACAGGGCTTGATTTTGTTGTTGTTCATGTTCATTAACAGGGCGATCTTTTTTTTTTTTTTTCATATTGTTTCCCCTTATTTGGTTTATTTCTCCTCTTCTTCCACTCTCCCTCAGTTTAATAATAATAATAGTTACTCAGTCATGTCCGACTCTTTGTGACCCCAGGGACTGTAGCACACCAGACTCCTCTGTCCATGGGATTTTCCAGGCAAGAATATTGGAGTGGGTTGCCATTTCCTTCTCCAGGATATCTTCCTCACCCAGGGGTAGAATTTGCATCTCCTGCATTGGCAAGTGTATTCTTTACCACAGATGCCTCTCTCAGTTTAGCCAACCTCAAAATAACCCTTTAATAACCCCCTGTGTTTGCATCCATATTTTTCTCCATGCTAATATAATTCTACAACATACCATGTTGTAAATTCTAACATAAGTACATCTTTGTCATTATTTTTATGTATCTGCAACTTTCTTTTTTTTATTTGACTATACTTATGAAAATCTATGTACTTTAGAAAGTTGTAATGAATTCATTTAGTAGCATTATAACTTTTTAGATATATAAATGCATCTACTTTATTCAAACATTCTTCTATTTATGGGTATCCATTTTGTTTCCAAAATTCATGCTACCCAAAATAATTCTACCACAAATGTCCTTGTATCCACCAGTAAAACTGGGTGTATTTCTCTGTGTGACACTTGTAATTGAAATTGTTGGGCCAGAGTGTATATTTTACAAGCTGTAATAAGTGTACTTTCACATGGAAAACAAATTTAAAAATAAACTAGAATCTTGTATGTTAAACAGCTATACAATATAAGCATATTTAACATACCAGACATCTTGCTGCTGCTGCTGCTAAGTCACTTCAGTCGTGTCCAACTCTGTGAGACCCCATAGATGGCAGCCCACCAGGCTCCCCAATCCCTGGGATTCTCCAGGCAAGAACACTGGAGTGGGTCACCATTTCCTTCTCCAATGCATGAAAGTGAAAAATGAAAGTAAAGTCAGTCGCTCAGTTGTGTCCGACTCTTAGCAACCCCAGGCTCTTCCGTCCATGGAATTTTCCAGGCAAGAGTACTGGAGTGGGTTGCCATTGCCTTCTCCAACCAGATAAACTAGTGAATCATAATTATAGTATCAGATACACATGGATTACAAACCTCAGTAAAAGATATAAATATCCTAATGTGGATTGTCTAAATATTTGAGGGCAGAAAAACTAAAAATTTGCATAACAGTAATAAAATTTTAGGTTTAGAGGAGGAGCAAGTAGATTAGAATACTTTATACTTTCTGTTATTTCAGTCTTATTCAGTATGTACTCTTTTTTTTACTTTGACATATTTATAAAATGTAATCATTACAACTGCATAAGTACCATGCATTAAATATTTTTATGAATTTTTTTGAAATAATGGTATGAAGGAAATGTTTTCACCAAGGAGTCTATAGTTCTCAAAAAGGGTAGAGAGTCAGAGTGACTTGACTTGTTAAAGATGATTTCTTAGCTTATAGCAATGCTGACAGAGAGAACAACATTTAAAAGTGAAGGAGAAACTTAAATGAAGAAGAAAGACAGCAGGTTTGGATGTGGGAAGAATGATCAATATGCTGGGGTGCTCTGTGCTCACTGTACCATATTTCATAACAAGTGATTGTGATATGTGTTGACCAGCATTCAAAGACAAGTTACATACAACTAATGAGGGACAAAGAAATTTCATTTGCTGAGATAACCTAGGATACTGTCAAAATAAAATTTAGGATTATATTGACAGTGTACAGTTAAAGTGATTTAAAAAGAATTATGTTTAGTTTCAACAGAGTCACTTCTGTTCTCACTGGAAATGATAGTTTCTATCAACTCTTGCCTTGAAACAATATCCCTTCCCTAACTGAGATCTCTTGAATATCTCCAAGGACTGAAGATTTGTTAAATTCAGCTTTTTCTGGGGGATGCATTTTGTAATTTATTTCACAATATTCTACCATGATTAGGAAGTTTCGCACTAATATATTTTTGAGCTCTTTGCTCTCATTTGGTAGAATGTAAGTTTATTCATTAAATCATGTAACAGGGGCTTGTTTGTCTCTGATGAAAATGTTAAGCAAATGGAATTTAAAACAAAAACTTTATTAGTCAAGTCATCAGATAAATTTCTAGCTGGAAATCAAACTACCATAGACATATTTAGACAGTTCATTTTTTATTGTATTTACTCAGTCAGAAAGATTTGAAAATTACAAATCATTCCATTTTAAGAGTCTCTTGTACAGTTGATAAGAACTAGGTGATGAGGTTATTCAGTTAAAGTATATTTGTGGAATGATCACAGTAAGTAATATATGACTGGTTTGGTAGAGCAAGGAATTGAATATAATTAGAGTACCAGTTGAACATACCAATGGAGAAATTCACGAAAAACTGTATCAGGGATCATTTTAAAGACAGCTTTAAATATAATCTAATCATATGAAGTGGTTGCTTCTAGGTTATTTGTCTTGTCTCAAACAAATACAGATCTATTTTAACAAATTATACCATATTATTTTCAAAGACGTAAATGATAAAAAGTGGAAGCTTTTTAGGAAGTGGATAAAGAATTCAGATCTACAGGTAAAATAATGTATTAGCTGTTGTGTAGTCACTAAGTCATGACTGACTCTGTTTTGACTCAATGGACTGTATACCGCCAGGCTCTTCTGTCCATGGGGTTTCCCAGGCAAGAATACTGGAGTGGGTTGCCATTTCCTTCTCCAGGGGATCTTCCCAACCCAGGAATCGAACCCTGTCTCCTGCATTGTTAGGAAGATTCTTTACCACTGAGCCACCATGGAAGCCCCAAAATAATATATTAGATTCAGTACTTAACATATCTGACAATATTAGGTTCAGTAGTTTGCAATTTTTAGGATAGTTTGAAAATTACTCTTATTTGATACTTAGTTGCCTGACCTAGTTAAAGTCTGAAATCCTAGGGATCCCCTTACTCCCAGCTAGAAAGGATAGTGTTCTAGCTAAACTTCTGCAGAAACTCTTACTAATTGTGTAATTCTCCATAGACCTCCTCAAGTTTCCTCAGATATCTCTAATAAATAGATGTATGCCATGGAGATTAAAAGGAAAATCTGTTTATAATACCAATGACAGATTTTGTCTCTTGCTCGCTTGCCCCGAAAGACAAATCCACAATGGGAAAAGATATTCCCCTAGAAAGGGAATTCATTTCCATTTTCCATTTTCATGACCCTGGCCCTGTCATGTTTCTCCTTGGGAAGACTGGGAGACTAGATGACTGTATTCATATCTATCTTTCTGATGTTGATCTGAGTTTTCCATTTTCCCAGTAAAATTCATTTGTTATCCCATGATATGTGACATTACAGGATTTACCCGTGACTCCTACACATCCAGTGGCAGCCCGAAATGAGTCTTTTGGCACAAAACTGAAAGAAAAAAAAAGTTAACATCCAATGTCATTTTATCTTAAACATTGTATCTACCTCAAATATTAAAATATGTAAATGCATATTCATTTGTTGAACTTCTTTGAGTCCAGTGACCGCTGTTTCTTTCTTTTCTATTTTTCCTTGTACTAGCAACAAATCTAATGCAACTTTCAGAGTTTCCACTAAATTTTTAAAGCAAAAAGAACTTAAAGACTATGTGAAGCAATATAACTGTTGAATTTTATTGTTTAACTGCTAAAGCAGTCTCCACCAAGTACCAATTAATAGGATTTTAGTGACTTAATTTCATTGTTTTTTATTATGTAATTTTGCTGTAATCTGGAAAGCACCCTCTTTCCTTTTATATTGTTATTTTATCAACTTATGCAATGCTTAGTAAAATGTCGGTTAGTTATAAAATGATGTAGTGACATACAATTTTGTGAAGAAGCATTGACTTTTGGTAAGCAGGTGTGAATGAAAGAGAAAGAGCATCAACATACAAGTGGGAAGCATTAATGTGTCATGGGCAGTCAGTATAGAAATGTCAG
The DNA here is from genome assembly GCA_006408695.1 of Aepyceros melampus. Classification (NCBI taxonomy): domain Eukaryota; kingdom Metazoa; phylum Chordata; class Mammalia; order Artiodactyla; family Bovidae; genus Aepyceros; species Aepyceros melampus. Next base: position 75,189 of record SJXQ01012697.1, on the reverse strand, counting down.
AGAAAAGTAAAACTTTGGGTATTTGGGTATAGATAAAGCAGAAGGCAGTTAAGAGAGTTATGCTTGTATTTGGAATTAAAACAAGTATTTGATTACTTATTTTTAATCTGTATAATATTCATCTAAGCTGTGTAAATGTTAAAATATAGATTAACTGATACAGATCTTATTGTGTAAGTTTTTTCAAAAGTAATCAGTAATCTCTTATTTATAGAATAATTTATTCTGTACAAATTATAAAATAATGTGCAGCATTTCATAGTTTAACCTTATCTTTCCTCTTGAAATATTATCATTTACTATATTCCACAATATCTTATTATTTCATTCTTCTGAGGTTCTTCCCAACTTTTCTTGCCTCATTCCTCATTATCAGACTGTAGTCATTTTATCATCCTCCCAGCATCTCTTAATGTGGACATTCCTGAAAGTCTTTTCCCTCTCAATATTTCATTTTTACTAATTGCATTGATTTTGAATAGTGACCCAATGTCATTCATTGAACTTCAGCTACATTCTGAAATCCATCTCTGTATTTCCAAATCTTCAAGTGTTAGTAGTATGTCAAATATGAATATCATGTCTTCCTTGACTCATAACTTTCCATCATGATGTGTTTCCTAAATAAAATTGAATATATAATGTCATTTTTCAATATAACTTCAATGTATATTTCAAATCTTAAACTATTACTATTTCATGTAACTCACCTTTATCTAAACTGAAGACCTTGCTAATTTCAGTATGTCTTTATTTTCATGTTTCTGCCCATTCACCTCTCTATTTGAAAAATCTACACATTGTCAATGCCTTTGAGAAAATTGTATACCAGCAATAAAATGTTTTTGAAGCCCAATTCTCAGTTTCCTTAAATTCTAAACTGTATCTAACTTCTATCATGATATTCTTCATGATATTCTCCTATTTATGCTAACTTGGAGATCAGTCAATCACTCATTTGGAGTTTAGACCTCATTAGGCTTTTGCATTTTTACATATTTGCATTTTGAGGACATATGTTTTATATCTGTGATAAGATATGTTGATATATCTTTTCCTACATGGCTAATCTCAGGTTTTAGACTCTAAAACTAGAGAACAAAAGCAAAGTTGTTGTTCATATTTTGATCCTCCATAGCATCTAGTACAGTATCTTGTTAAAGTGGGAGCTTGAACACTGTTATTTAGAATAAATAATTGAAAGTGACATATATCAGATTCCTAAGTGTTAGGGTCCTTTCATTCCAATCCCAAAGAAAGGCAATGCCAAAGAATGCTCAAACTACCGCACAATTGCACTCATCTCACACGCTAGTAAAGTAATGCTCAAAATTCTCCAAGCCAGGCTTCAACAGTATGAGAACCGTGAACTTCCAGATGTTCAAGCTGGTTTTAGAAAAGAGAGAGGAACCAGAGATCAAATTGTCAACTTCCACTGGATCATCGAAAAACCAAGAGAGTTCCAGAAAAACATGTATTTCTGCTTTATTAACTATCCCAAAGCCGTTGACTGTATGGATCACAATAAACTGTGGAAAATTCTGAAAGAGATGGGAATACCAGACCACCCGATCTGCCTCTTGAGAAACCTATATGCAGGTCAGGAAGCAACAGTTTGAACTGGACATGGAACAACAGACTGGATCCAAATAGGAAAAGGAATACATCAAAGCTGTATATTGTCACCCTGCTTATTTAACTTCTACGCAGAGTACATCATGAGAAAAGCTGAACTGGAAGAAGCACAAGCTGGAATCAAGATTGCTGGGAGAAATATCAATCACCTCAGATATGCAGATGACACCACCCTTATGGCAGAAAGTGAAGAGGAACTAAAGAGCCTCTTGATGAAAGAGGAAAGTGAAAAAAGTTGGCTTAAAGCTCAACATTCAGAAAACGAAGATCATGGTATCTGGTCCTATCACTTCATGGGAAATAGATGGGGAAACAATGGAAACAATGTCAGACTTTATTTTTGGGGGCTCCAAAATCACTGAAGATGGTGATTGCAGCCATGAAATTAAAAGACGCTTACTCCTTGGAAGGAAAGTTGTGACCAACCTAAATAGCATATCGNGAAGATCATGGTATCTGGTCCTATCACTTCATGGGAAATAGATGGGGAAACAATGGAAACAATGTCAGACTTTATTTTTGGGGGCTCCAAAATCACTGCAGATGGTGATTGCAGCCATGAAATTAAAAGACGCTTACTCCTTGGAAGGAAAGTTGTGACCAACCTAAATAGCATATCGAAAAGCAGAGATATTACTTTGCCAACAAAGGTCCATCTAGTCAAGCTATGGTTTTTCCAGGGGTCATGTATGGATGTGCGAGTTGGACTGTGAAGAAAGCTGAGCACCGAAGAATTGATGCTTTTGAACTGTGGTGTTGGAGAAGACTCTTGAGAGTCCCTTGGGCTGCAAGGAGATCCAACCAGTCCATCCTAAAGGAGACCAGTCCTGGGTGTTCATTGGAAGGACTGATGCTAAAGCTGAAACTCCAGTTCTTTGGCCACCTCATGTAAAGAGTTGACTGATTGGAAAAGACCCTGATGCTGGGAGGGATTGGGGGCAGGAGGAGAAGGGGACGACAGAGGATGAGATGGCTGGATGGCATCACCGACTCGATGGACGTGAGTCTGAGTGAACTCCGGGAGTTGGTGATGGACAGGGAGGCCTGGCGTGCTGCGATTCATGGGGTCACAAAGAGTTGGACATGACTGAGTGACTGAACTGAACTGAATGGACCAGAACCTGGCAGTCCATAGTCAACGATAATAAAGTGAAAGAGAGAGAGGAAAGAAAGAAAGAGAGAAAGAAAGACATGGGGACCCAAGCTCTGATGGAGCAGGAGTGCTTTATCAGCAGAAATGCAGGCGTACATATCTGTAGTGGGGTGATTACTCAGCTATCATACAGCACGAAATTTTATCAATAACCACAATATGGATAGTGCAATACTTACAAGGTCGCTGACCCTGAAAAGAGTCACTGCACGTCTCAGCCTGTGACCTCAGTCCTGAGAACTGCATGCAGCTTTACTCGTCCTCGGAATAGGAACTGATAAGGAACAGAGAGTCCTTGAGAAATAGAAAACAGCGTGCAGGAATCCTCCTGTTAAATGTTACCTGACACCTAAGATCAGAGGATCTGATTACAGATTTATTGCTTAATTTGTTGCTGTTGTTCTGTTGCTCGACTGTGTTCGACTCTTTGCAACCCCACGGACCCTATCCTTCACCATCTCCCGGAGCTTGCTCAAACTCACATCCATTGAATCGGTGATGCCTTGCAACCATCTTGTCCTCTGTCGTCCCCTTCTCCTCCTGCCTCAGTCTTTCCCAGCATCAGGATCTCTTCTAATGAGTCAGCTCTTGCTCAATTAGTCTTTAGTTTATAAATTTCCCATTTCTAAGAGTAATAACCTGGACATTCATACTCTTAAAAATCCTATATATTCTAGATTCTAGAAATAGTTCATCCTGAAAAAATATCACTCATATGTTTCCCTTTAAATCACTGTGGTATGTACATCTGCATTATATATACTTTGTTTTCTCAGTCTTTCTTATATTTTCCAACTATTATGATGAGAAATTGAAATATTAGCCATAAAGATAGCTCATAGCATTGTTGATATATTTCTCTAAAAAAAAATCTATGTAATTGTGTGGGAAAGTACTAATAATGAGATCCCATTCCAATTAAGATGGTAGAGGATTTACAGTGTCAGCAGATTCACAACAGGGACATTTCAAGTCTGTGTAACTACTAATTACTTCACAGAAAGATTGTAGAATTTTAAGAACAACAAAATGCCTGGATCATTTTTGAATTTTGATTATAGGCTTAAAATATATATATATATATATATATATATATATATATAATATCAGTAATCAAAAGCAAATATTCTTCATTATAAAACATGTTTGTTTTGCCCTTCTGAAAGGTCAAAAGACGCTCTAACCTGGCTTGCAGACAGAGGAGAGTGAAGAATTATTAGTTACCTAAAAGTGGAGAGAATTAGGATCTGATATTCAAATACTTTCAGAGAAGAGATTTATAACCATATCAGTCCAAAAGGTGGGGGGAAAGACAGGAAGTTTATATTTATCCTTGTCCAGAATGCAAATGAAGACTAAGGGGAAAAGAGTAATCAGTAGGAAATTGACTGATCTCCAAATGTGACAAACAAGTAGAGGAAGGCCATAAAGAAAATATGATATTCAGCTATGTGATCACCCAAGAAAACCTGCAGAACACGGTCTCTGAGGATAGAATTGCTAAATTAAAATGATAAAAAAGAAAAAGAAAATATTGATAGTAAATAAGTATGTCTCAGATATAGCACTGAGTTTACATGTAATGAGTCAAACTGATTCAAAAACAAGGGTCACAGCAAAGTCTCTAATCAGAAACAAGTATACAATATCAGTGTTAGAGGGATATGGGTAAGGAAAAGCCATCCTCTCACAAAATTCCACAAGATAATAACTAGTGGGCCAGCAACCAATTTATTTATCATTATTCATTCCTTCTCCTTTCTTTGCTGTTATATAAAACTAAAAAGAAAACTTTCTGCTGACTGTGGAAGACTAGGTTCTTTGGAGCAAACAATCCCCCCTTATAGAGAACTAGGACCTCTTGGTAACATAACACACACACGCACACACACACATGCACACAACTGTTTGTAAGTTTAAGAAAGTTAAAATGTCAATGCAAAATTGAAGGATGCAATATGACAGGGAAGAAAACTTCATGGATGTGAGCCTGAAATTGGTGCTCTCTTTCCTAAAAGCATTGGACCTCAAGAGTGTGGCCCCAGGTAAGCAGCATCAGCATCACCTGCAGACTTCTGAGTAATGCAAATCCTCAAGCAATACTCTAGATCCAATGAATGGAAAAATATGAGAGTGGAGTCCAGAAATATGCATTTTAACAAACACTTCAGGTGATTCTGATGTACACTAAAGTTTCAGAATCGCTATCCATGATGGATTTAATGATTTAAAAGTAATTATTAGAACACACTAAAATGCTTTTGATAGGGTCATAGTACTAGATGGAGTAAAGATTAGAATTATAAGCCTTCAAAGAGGAGTTATATATCTACAGACAATACATATACTTTATGCCATTAAGGTAGAAAAATATTTGTTAAATTGGAAACAAATATTCCCAACTAGAAAAATGATAAATCAGATCACATTAAAATGTGTAACTTATGTTCATCAAAAGTCACCTCTAGTTTAAAAAAAAAAAAAAGATGAGTCAGAGTGGAAAAGAATATTTGCCTAACACGTAATCAATAAATAGGTCACATTTAGAATATATTTTAAGAAAAACACCTCTATGCATCAATATAAAATGAATGAACAATCTAAAAGAGAAATGGAAATGAGAATTGCTAGAAATATCCTAAGGATAAGATAAAGAGTTTGATTTAGAGAGAAACTGAGACAAGTTCAGAATTATTGGAGTTCAATATAGGGAATGGCTAGAGATGAAAACAGAGAGGAAAGTAGTGACCTGGAAAAATATTGTGTGTAAGTAGGGGATTTGAATATTTGCCTAACACGTAATCAATAAATAGGTCACATTTAGAATATATTTTAAGAAAAACACCTCTATGCATCAATATAAAATGAATGAACAATCTAAAAGAGAAATGGAAATGAGAATTGCTAGAAATATCCTAAGGATAAGATAAAGAGTTTGATTTAGAGAGAAACTGAGACAAGTTCAGAATTATTGGAGTTCAATATAGGGAATGGCTAGAGATGAAAACAGAGAGGAAAGTAGTGACCTGGAAAAATATTGTGTGTAAGTAGGGGATTGTAGAAAATGAAAAGAATAAGATAATAGATAGACCCATTAAAAAGCTGTGATCTTAATCCATATTATAGATAATAGAGCCACCTACTATAGAAATGGCAGTGGCAACTGGAAAGATGCAGCATAAATTGTGTGTGTGTGTGTGTGTGTGTGTGTGTGTATGACTGAATGATTGAATATGAGGGGTAGGGAATGAGGAGACAAATTTAAACCAGGTTTCTGACTTGAGTATCAAGAACAATTTGCAAGACAGTAAATCAAGAGAAAAAATGTTTTATTTTAATTTCTATATTTTTACTGTCTTTCTCATGTTGTTCAGTCGCTTAGTCGTGTCCAACTCTTTGTGACCCCATGGATTGCAGCATGCCAAGCCTCCATGTCCATCACCAATTCCCAGAGCTTGCTCAAACTCATGTCCATCGAGTCAGTGATGCCACCCAACTATCTCATCCTCTGTCATCCCCTTCTCCTCCTGACTTCAGTCTTTCCCAGCATCAGGGTTTTTTCCAATGAGTCAGTTCTTTGCATCCGGTAGCTAAAATCCAATGTAGTAGATAATATTTTTATCCCATTTACAGATCAGGAAGTTAACAAAACTAAGTAAATGGCCCCAATTCACAAAACTCATCTGTGGCAAATTGAAATTTATACTCAGATAATGTGATTCTGGAGTCTGTGGTCTTAACCATACTGGTGTATCACTAAAGTGGCTTTAACTTTTTTCTTTTTCTCCTGCCAACATAATAGTATTTAACTTGGTTGCTCTGATTGGAAAATTTCCCTTAGCAGTAGCCAGTACAAGCAGGTTGAGGAAAATTGCCGGGACCCTCACATTCTCTTTACGAGCTAAAGTCCCAGTGTGTGCTACTGATGGTCATAATTTGCAATTAATGAATATCCCCTTCATTGCCTCCAATCATTTATCTGGGAAGGTAGCACTGAAGTTTCACTATATTCTAAGGATTTGTCTATCCTTAGAATAAAGGATATTTTAACAGGGATGTGATACTTAAAAAAAGAAAAAGATATGAAAGGATGATTAAACTTGTGGTTCTGAACAAGCAGGACCCATTCTCTACAGAATTCTGGACATTTCTGGACAACTCACATCAGTACCTATTATCCACAATCCGTTCCATTCAGTCCCTCAGTCATCTCCGACTCTTTGCGACCCCATGAATAGCAGCACACCAGGCCTCCCTGTCCATCACCAACTCCTGGAGTTCACTCAGACTCACGCCCATGGAGTCCGTGATGCCATCCAGCCATCTCATCCTCAGTC
>SJXQ01012697.1:0-66756 GCA_006408695.1 Aepyceros melampus | reverse complement strand
TTCATCAGGCACTCTATCTATCAGATCTAGACCCTTAAATCTATTTCTCACTTCCACGGTATAATCATAAGGGATTTGATTTAGGTCATACCTGAATGGTCTAGTGGTGTTGCCCACTTTCTTCAATTTAAGTCTGAATTTGGCAATCAGGAGTTCATGATCTGAGCCACAGTCAGCTCCCGGTCTTGTCTTTGTTGACTGTATAGAGCTTCTCCATCTTTGGCTGCAAAGAATATAATCAATCTGATTTTGGTGTTGACCATCTGGTGATGTCCATGTGTAGAGTCTTCTCTTGTGTTGTTGGAAGAGGGTGTTTGCTATGACCAGTGCATTTTCTTGGCAAAACTCTATTAGTCTTTGGCCTGCTTCATCCCGCATTCCAAGGCCAAGTTTGCCTGTTACTCCGGGTGTTTCTTGACTTCCTACTTTTGCATTCCAGTCCCCTATAATGAAAAGGACATCTTTTTTGGGTGTTAGTTCTAAAAGATTTTGTAGGTCTTCATAAAACCGTTCAACTTCAGCTTCTTCAGCATTACTGGTTCGGGCATAGATTTGGATAATTATGATATTGAATGGTTTGCCTTGGAGATGAACAGAGATCATTTTGTCGTTTTTGAGGTTGCATCTAAGTACTGCATTTCGGACTCTTTTGTTGTTATCCACAATAGAGTTTAGATATTCCAGAGCATAAGTTTTGGTGAAGTTTAGCTCACCAAGCAACTGTTCCTTTTATAATACATTCAGTGATCATAAGTTTTGCTTCAACAAGAGTGGAATTTTTATTCCCAAACGTGGTATATGTAATAATAAGCTAATTTCCAGGTTAATATATATCATTATTGTTTCAAGTAACAGGGTGAAGTCCAAGAGCATTTGTTGAAAATATTGAAAGTTCAAGAACCAAGACCAGGTTTTCCAAAGGGTAGGGAAAATCCCTTAGAATGAGAGTCTACTTCTGAAATCAGGATATCATCATGAAGGTATTTTCACTCTTGCTCTGTATTTCCTAAGACTTCCTAGATCTTTATAGGATGAAAACTAACATAATAATTTTATTGATGATTATATCAGTATCAGTGCTCTGTGAGTGCCAATAGCTGAAAGGAGACCAGGATATTTAAAGGGATAAAAGAGAATTTGTCCAAAGAGATCTAAGTATATCGATTTGATATCATCATGAAACAAACCACCCAAACATATAGTGTATTAAAACAGCATTCACTTATTCTTATTCACTTACTGCAGCATGGCTCACAGTTGGCTGATCTAGGTTGCACTTAGCTATCTTCATTTTTGATGGTGGTTCTCCTTCATCCTACTGGGAGCAGCAGATTTTCTTAAGTACAGTATCATCTTGGTGATGACAGAGGTGCTAAATGGTAAGCAGAATCATGGGGGGAGGGAACTTCTTAAGCTCAAGGCTCGGGAGGATTCTTATTTGGTGAAAGCAGTTCATTTGGCCCAAACCAAGGTTGAGGTGTGGGGAATACAGGATAAAGGGAAATGTGTAACCCAAGGTAAGGCCTTGGCAAGAGCATAGGTGATGGAAGAGTTGAAGAATCCAGGCTAACAATTCAATCAACCCTTCTTGTAAGTTTTCAAAATTACAAAAATTATATATGCAAGGCTCTAGGAAAAATAGAAAGAACAGTAAGAAAAATCTCAATCTAAAATTCATTTAAAGAATCTCATTTAGGTAGCATCCTGCCCACAATCTAGCTGAGCTCTTACTGACATCTGTAAATGCCTCCAAAATCACTGCAGATGGTGACTGTAGCCATGAAATTAAAAGACGCTTACTCCTTGGAAGAAAAGTTATGACCAACCTAGATAGTATATTCAAAAGCAGAGACATTACTTTGCCGACTAAGGTCCGTCTAGTCAAGGCTATGGTTTTTCCTGTGGTCATGTATGGATGTGAGAGTTGGACTGTGAAGAAGGCTGAGTGTAGAAGAATTGATGCTTTTGAACTGTGGTGTTGGAGAAGACTCTTGAGAGTCCCTTGGACTGCAAGGAGATCCAACCAGTCCATTCTGAAGGAGATCAGCCCTGGGATTTCTTTGGAAGGAATGATGCTAAAGCTGAAGCTCTAGACCTTTGGCCACCTCATGCGATGAGTTGACTCATTGGAAAAGACTCTGATGCTGGGAGGGATTGGGGGCAGGAGGAAAAGGGGACGACCAAGGATGAGATGGCTGGATGGCATCACTGACTCCATGGGCGTGGGTCTGGGTGAACTCCGGGAGTTGGTGATGGACAGGGAGGCCTGGCGTGCTGTGATTCATGGGGTCGCAAAGAGTCGGACACGACTGAGCGACTGAACTGAACTGAACAAGAAGTAAAGAAACTGAGAGAGAAATCCTGTTTAGCTTATTTGGGTCACATGTGCCCACTCCTACTCCCTGGAGTGAAGGGTAGAGGTGCTTTTAGCTTGGCAATCAATGATCATCCTAAAGCCACAAGTATGGGGATGTTACTCAACTCAGGTTCAGCTGCTTGTTGCTTGAAATCAATACTTGAGAAGCAAGTGCTGGTAGAAGCAGAAAATGTTTTTAATCAGAAAACCAGCATTCTGGGGAGAGGGCAGACCCTTGTCTCAAATCCAACTCCAAAGATTCTGCTTGTTCATGAAAGTTTTGAAAGGGAAAAGGGGAAGTAATCTCAGTTAATAATTGAGTTAGGAAATCAGACTCATTCCCATCTCCTACTACATGAAGGCTTGTTGACTCATTGTGATCTTTCTTTAGATGCTAATTCCTTCACACAGTTTATTTGAGAGATTATTGTAGGGGAAGTTAGAAGAAAGATCTGGTCATCTACTTCTTTGATCTATGGAAAGAACCATCATGTTAGGGCAAGGGTATCCTGTGCTCAAAAGGTTTGAAAGGTATTTTTGAGCCAGAGAGAAGTAGAGCATGGGGATACTTGGTTTAAGGTTAATTAAAACACAGCTTTGCTAAAGTGATAAGACAAAAGAGATCTCCTGCAAAGAGCTCTTTCCTGACAAAAGCTGGCTACAAATCTCCACTTGTCAGATATTATTCCATTTCTGTGGGATTAGGGGCAAATTCTGTCATCTGTAACTTCTTCATGTTGACATAGCATGCCATATTCTTACAATGGAAGATGTTGACATAGGTCTGTAGTTCTCTTTGCTGACAATTTTAGTTGCTTGCTTAATTTACAGGCAGGGAAAGCTATAGTTATTTTGATGCTCACAAAAATATAGTTTATTGTGAGCAATAATGTTAATCCCACTCTCTTAAGGCCAGTTACTGGAATTGTACTAACCATAGATTCAGGACTGCTCAAAATGGAGCAGCTTATGTCATTGTTATAATCTGGTCATCATTTAGTTAGCTTTTCCTCTCTGATGGATGTTATAGTATCTGTAGAACAATTCAAGAATGTGCATCAGAACTTGAGTCTATGATTATATTGTCCTAATCATTAACTGCCTGAACATTCTATGTTGTGCTTCAGAGATGCCTAGGAGACTTCAGCTTTTCTACAAGTAAGGGTCGGGGAATGGAGGGGGCCTTTGTGCTTTGGTGGGCAGGGAGGGATGCAGGATTTTGCTCAGTTCCAGGGATAATTTGTTTCCCTAAAGAAATGATAGATTCTACTTTGCTGAAAATAAAGGAGAAAATATTCTGGACTGATGAAAATATCTGATGTCTACTACAATTGTTTAGGACACTTCGACATCCAGCTGTACATTATCCTTATCAAAATTATCCCATCTGCGGTATGATGTCAGGGTCATCACCAAAACTGAGACAAACAGACACAATCTTAAATTATGAATGAACTAATGAGTTCAATCCTTGCAGGATCAAGGGAACAGAATAAATAAGAAGTGAAGGATCATTTTACAAGATAAGAGTTAGACATTGCAGTAAATGTGAGCAACTTATTAAAAGTTTTGAGCCACTGGTGCTTTGGAATTTTGAAACAATTGTGCCAGTCTGTTTTCAGCCTAGAGGTGGAAATGCCAAGTCATTTTGAGGATGCTTTCTATTCTGAGGGAAAAAAAGAAAACCTTCTTTAGTTATGTAAATGTGGAAGTAAAAGCAATTCTTGCCCTGAAGAATTAGTATAAAAAGATCTTTTTGGATTTCCTAAGATCTAGCAATTTTTTTTTTCTTCCTTTAGTGTGCAGAATTCTGAAAAAAAGTAGCAGTGTTGAGCCTATCTGGTTTAAGAATAGTAACCTTCCCTATGCTCTGTGAGACAGAAAGGATGTTGTTATTTATTTAGACCACTGATTTTTTTTTAGTGTTATTATTTTTGTTTGCAGCTAGATCAAATCTGAATGGATACATATTTCAAATTTTAATTAAACACACCATTTCATTTTTTGTATTTCTTTCTATATTCACCCCTTGGCAGATCTCCATATCTCCTCTTTCAAGGTTTTAAACTGATTGTGCATAACCACATTTTGGTCATTATTGGAAGATTACACTGCAGTTTTGCATAGGTGATATCTAGTTTTCATATTAAGAACTATATAGAAAAAATAGCAAATGTACTCATAGTATAATAGAAACTGTTCCCTTACTCCTCATAGACTTCTAAAGGTTTTTGTGGGTTTGTTGGTTCTTTTGTTTGTTTGGGGTCCATATGAAGCAAAGGTGTTAGGGTTTTAGGAGAAGTAGTTAGACTTTGTAAGGTTTAAGGTATGGAGCTTTGCAGAACTTGGCAGAACTGCTTCCTGCTCAGGAAAAATTCCATCACCACCAACCCAACCATGACTTCTTGGAGAACTGACTTTCAAGAGGCTGTGTCATGGAATATTTACCACCTAATTTCTCTGGTAATATTTTTGCTGGCATTGCATCCTGTTGGGGGAACTGAATTTTAAAAGGTCTCCCCACCTGGAAAGCTTCTCCACAAAGGTAATAGCAAAAGAAAACAGTTTGATTATTGAATAAGTATTAAACCAGGCATGATGTGCGTCACATGCATGTCAGCTAAGAGATTGCAAAGACAAGATGGAATCTCACCCACTTACAAAGCTGTCTTAATCTGTGTGGGCTACTGAAATCAATAGGCCATAGGCTATGTTACTTTTAAGAAACAGAAATTTGTTTCTCATAATTTCAGAGACTGAAAGTCTGAGATCAGAGTCCTAGCTTGGTCAGGGTCTGGAGAGAGCCCTCTTCTGGGTTCCAGACTGCTGACTTCTCATTGTATCCTCCCATGGCAGAAAGCAGAGAGGGCAAGTAAGCCCTCTCATGATTCTTATAAGGACGCTGACTGCATTAATGAAGTCTCCACGATTATAACCTCATAAAATTCCAATTATCAGCTAAAGACTTTCAGTTCCTAATAACATCACATTGTGGGAGTATGATTTCAATGTAAGAATTTTAAGAGGCCATAAATGTTTGGTCCATAACAGTAGCCAAGCTGATACAACTCTTCATACACCTTTTCCAAGATAAACAGTCTCTACCATACAGAAGGCTGAACGCTGAAGAGTGAATGCTTTCTAATTGTGGTGCTGGAAAGATTCTTGAGAGTCCCTTGGACTGCAAGCAGATCAAACCAGTCAATCCTAAAGGAATAAACCCGAATATTCATTGGAAGGACTGATGCTGAAACTGAAGTTCCAATGATTTGGCTATACCTGATTCAAAAAACTGACTCATTGGAAAAGACCCCGATACTGGGAAAGATTGAAGGCAGGAGGAGAAGGGGCAACAGAGGATGAGATGGTTGGATGGCATCACTGACTCAAAGGACGTGAGTTTAAGCAAATTCAGAGAGATGATGAAGAACAGGGAAGCCTGGTGTACTGCAGTCCATTGGTCACAAAGAGTTAGACACAATTTAGCAACTGAAAAACAAGTCCTAAGTACAAGTACTCAAGGGCACCATTTGTCACACAGGTTCACACAAACTAATAACTCTTCCTGGGAACTGAGGTGACTATCTGTGTTTGCTAATAGGTTTTATCCAGAGGAAAAACAAACTTCTCATATCTTTATAACAAAAGGAGTTTTGCAAGTGGGAGCAGGGTGTCCAGAAGTGTCAGGAAGCATTTAACAGGAGGATTTATGTGTGCTGTTTTGGATCCATCAGGAATCCTCAGTTCCTTATTAATTCCTGAATATTCAGGAATTAAAAGGAGAGGTAAGCCTCTCTCAGGGCTTTGGGATCCAGGCATTTCCTTCGTTAGTTTTTCAATATAGTGATAAGTACCCTCTTCCTTCTTGTGAACCATACAGTAAAAGTGATTATTTACAACTCTCTCTCTCTTAAATATGGATCGCCTATGTTTTGTAAGTCTGGAATTTTAATCTTTATCTTTGCTGAGAATAACTACAGTGTATATGCCCACACCATGTTGATTAAAACACCTTTGCTCCATCAGAGCTTTTGTCCTCTTGTCTTTCTTTCTCCTTCTCTCTCTCTCTCTCTCTCTCTCAAGGTTATTTCTTTGGAGCTCAGGGGCTCTCTGAGTTCACTTTCCTGCCAAGGCTTCTAAGACTCTCTCAAGAAGGCGTTCTGCACCTTCACCCCATCGAGAGGGCGCCTGAGGCCTCCGTGAACACAGCAAGCCCTGTGCCAGGGGCTTTATTGGCTTCTGCATAAACCAAGGAATATCAGCCTTTTTCTCTAGCAGCAGCAGCAGCAGCAGCAGTCTCTCTACTTTCTTTTCAGTTGACTCCAGATCACCAGGTTCCAGTCCATTAAAGGACCTCAGCACAGAAGTTAGGTCTTTTACTCCCACAGACACTGGGAGACTGGGGCAATATCACCTCTGATGTTTACATTTCAAAGAAGTGGCTCTCAGATCTTTGAGAAAGACAATTCTGGATCATAAAGCTAATTAAATGTCAGCCTCATCTTCAAAATAATTTACAGTCATTTCAAGGGGAGGAGCTAGTATTTAAAACTTACAGATTTTCCAAAGTGTATAAGCTGAGGAAAATGAAAGAAGGAAAATCTTCTTCTTTATTTACAATAGGAGGAATTAAGTCTCCATTTTCAATGTATATTTGTATTTGCAATCCTTTAGTGGGTATTACTGGAGAAGGCAATGGCAACCCACTCCAGTAGGGAGACTGGGGCAATATCACCTCTGCTGTTTACATTTCAAAGAACTGGCTCTCAGATCTTTGAGAAAGACAATTCTGGATCATAAAGCTAATTAAATGTCAGCCTCATCTTCAAAATAATTTACAGTCATTTCAAGGGGAGGAGCTAGTATTTAAAACTTACAGATTTTCCAAAGTGTATAAGCTGAGGAAAATGAAAGAAGGAAAATCTTCTTCTTTATTTACAATAGGAGGAATTAAGTCTCCATTTTCAATGTATATTTGTATTTGCAATCCTTTAGTGGGTATTACTGGAGAAGGCAATGGCAACCCACTCCAGTGTTCTTGCCTGGAGAATCCCAGATACAGAGGAGCCTAGTGGGCTGCCATCTCTGGGGTCACACAGAGTCGGACACGACTGAAGTGACTTAGCAGCAGTGGGTATTACAATAAAGTCTGAATTTACAAAAGATTTTTATAAAGCTCTTCAGTGTGCTATAAACTTCCTCTGGCATGATGTTGAATAATACTGATGTTTTTAGGCTCTTGACTTTAAAGTGGTCTTAATTCTAAGAAATCACCAATAATTACGTTTGCTCTAGATGTCTGTAGACAACATTTATCAAATAAAAAGCACTTACATTTTCTTTTGTTTTCTAATTGGCAGAAGAAGCAAATTCATGTAAGATACGTGTGCTCTATCTATATCTGAATTTCATGTCACGCAGGAAGCTTATCTGGGAAACAAACCACTGATGTTTCTGAGTAGGGACTTCCTTCCTGCCCTTGGAAATGATAATGAGATGTGTCTGGATTGATCACTGCACTTTTTGTGTGAAAGCTTATCCCATCTAAAGGAATGGGGGTGGGGGAAAATCAGCAAAGTTTGTGCCAATGTTCTGTGTATGGTCCTCTAATTATCTCATATCCAGAGAGGCAGTTAGAGAGCTCTCTGCTCCAGGATGCATTTCAGCAAACTGAAGTGCAGAGATTGAGAAAGGCAAACTGGTCCATAGTCAAAGAACTAAAGGTATCAGAGACACTTTAATTGAACAAACAAAACATTTTTGCCACCCTTGAAACAAGAATTTTGCCACTGGCTATTAACTTATTTCTTTTAAACAAGAAAAAGACCTGAGATAACTAGCTATTTCTGTTTTGCGGTAGACAAGAAGGGCACAGTATTGAAGAGCCTTCCTCAGGATGCAATTAACCTTAGCTCAATTTATAGAAATCTTGGCAGAACACAGGGCAGAAGAGTCATTCTACTGGACTAAAGTTTCAAAAACTGCAAAATGGGGAAAATTTTCTGGCAAAGGTTTTAAGTACCCAGTTCTCTATCTTATGGAGAAGAGGTGCAGGAGTCTACAGGGTACTGAGGTGGAAAACCGTTAGACAAATAAAGCAATTTTCAGAAATAAACTATTGTTAGGGGAGTTCAGTTCATTTCAGTCGCTCAGTCATGTCCAGCTCTTTGCGACCCCCCCTGAATCGCAGCACGCCAGGCCTCCCTGTCCATCACCAACTCCCGGAGTTCATTCAGACTCACATCTATCGAGTCAGTGATGCCATCCAGCCATCTCATCCTCTGTCATCCCCTTCTCCTTCTGCCCCCAATCCCTCCCAGCATCAGAGTCTTTTCCAATGAGTCAACTCTTCGCATGAGGTGGCCAAAGTACTGGAGCTTCAGCTTTAGCATCACTCCTTCTAAAGAAATCCCAGGGCTGATCTCCTTCACAACAGATTGGTTAAATCTCCTTGCAGTCCAAGGGACTCTCAAGAGTCTTCTCCAACACCACAGTTCAAAAGCATCAATTCTTCAGCGCTCAGCTTTCTTCACAGTCCAACTCTCACATCCATACATGACTACTGGTAAAACCATAGCCTTGACTAGATGGACCTTAGTCGGCAAAGTAATATCTCTGCTTTTGAATATGCTATCTAGGTTAGTCATAATTTTTCTTCCAAGGAGTAAGTGTCTTTTAATTTCATGGCTGCAATCACCATCTGCAGTGAATCTGGAGCCCAAATAAATAAAGTCTGATACTGTTGCCACTGTTTCCCTGTCTATTTTCCATGAAGTGATAGGACTGGATGCCATGATCTTCATTTTCTGAATGTTGAGCTTTAAGCCAACTTTTTCACTTTCCTCTTTCACTTCAAGAGGCTTTTTTCACATCAAGAGGCTTTTTAGTTCCTCTTCACTTTCTGCCATAAAGGTGGTATCATCTGCATATCTGAGGTTATTGATATTTCTCCTGGCAATCTTGATTCCAGCTTGTGTTTCTTCCAGTCCAGTGTTTCTCATGATGTACTCTGCATAGAAGTTAAATAAGCAGGGTGACAATACACAGCCTTGACCTACTCCCCTTCCTATTTGAAACCAGTCTGTTGTTCCATGTCCAGTTTGAACTGTTGCTTCCTGATCTGCATACAGATTTCTCAAGAAGCAGGTCACGTGGTCTGGTATTCCCATCTCTTTCAAAAATTTCCACAGTTTATTGTGATCCATACAGTCAAAGGCTTTGGGATAGTTAATAAAGCAGAAAACTAGTGCTATCAAAGGTAGTTTGAACAAAGTTTAACAGTAGTGAGCCATTCAGGCAGTGAGAGCATTTACTTTTAACTCACATCTACTAAGTCACTTCAGTCGTGTGACCCCACAGATGGCAGCCCACCAGGCCCCCCCATTACTGGGACACTCCTGGCAAGAACACTGGAGTGGGTTGCCATTTCCTTCTCCAATGCATGAAAGTGAAAAGTTAAAGGGAAGTTGCTCAGTTGCGTCTGACTCTTCATGATCCCATGGATTGCAGCCTACCAGGATCCTCTGTCCATGGGATTTTCCAGGGAAGAGTACTGGAGTGGGGTGACATCCCCTTCTCCGTCTCAGTGCTGCTGCTGCTGCTGCTGCTAAGTTGCTTCAGTCTCACTAGGAAAGGTAGTTTGAACAAAGTTTAACAGTAGTGAGCCATTCAGGCAGTGAGAGCATTTACTTTTAACTCACATCTACTAAGTCACTTCAGTCGTGTGACCCCACAGATGGCAGCCCACCAGGCCCCCCCATTACTGGGACACTCCTGGCAAGAACACTGGAGTGGGTTGCCATTTCCTTCTCCAATGCATGAAAGTGAAAAGTTAAAGGGAAGTTGCTCAGTTGCGTCTGACTCTTCATGATCCCATGGATTGCAGCCTACCAGGATCCTCTGTCCATGGGATTTTCCAGGGAAGAGTACTGGAGTGGGGTGACATCCCCTTCTCCGTCTCAGTGCTGCTGCTGCTGCTGCTGCTAAGTTGCTTCAGTCTCACTAGGGCATGAGAAATCAGATATTGAGCCATGAAGCAGAGCTAGAAAATGAAAATGAAGAAGGCAATACTTACTCTTGGCTCAAAATCTCAATCTCTGTTTTAAATCCTTGAGATAGAAATTATCCAAAATTAAATCAATTTAAACTAAGTTTTATCTTCAAATAATGGGAAAATGGACCACCATCACAGACAAGAACCTGAGAAATATATCCCTCATATGTTAGACCAGGTTGGCAGAGTATCTAAAAATGTCCAAGTTTACTGGAGTCTATGCAAGTCTAGAGCAGCTTTCTATGTGGGATTTCTACTCTGGGAAAGCAAATTCTTGACTAAGGCAAACTGGTAATTGTCTCAAGGAGGGAAAAATACCTCTTCGGGGATACAAAATATTTCTAGGAACATGAATTTTGGGGCAGGATAGTTTTTTCTCTGACTTCTTTTTTTGGTAATTTCTCATCCACAGTCACTTTATACTCTTCCTTGGCCTTCCCTGATGGCTCAGATGATAAAGCCAATCCCTGGGTCAGGATGATCCCCGAAGAAGGGAATGGCTACCCACTCCAGTATTCTTGCTGAAGAAGCCCAAGGACAGAGAAGCCTGGTAGGATAGTCTGTGGGGTCACAAAGAGTTGTACCCAATTGAGCAACTGAACTGATCTGGACCATTTACAGAGTTGGTTTTCATGCTGAGTGGGATGGAAAGATGAGAAAAAAAAAAAAAAAACTTGAAAAGATGTTGATGTGATCTAACATATGTTTTTAAATTATCACATGGGCTGCTTTTAAGGATAGCCTTTTCAGGGTACAGTACAGAACAAGGAGTCTATAAAAGAATGAAACAGTAACCCAGTCTTTTTTTTTTTCCTTCAATATGCTTTGAAACAGTAATAGTATATGTTGTAACTGATTAGACTATTAATCCATTGTCCCAAGACTATTTCAATGTTTTCTTTTAAAAATTCTTGTAAAATTTCCCAATGCATGTGTACATTTTTCAGTTGCTCTGTTGTGTCCAACTCTTTGTGACCTCATGAACTGTAGCCCAACAGGTTCATTTGTCCATGAAATAATCCAGGCAAAAATATTGGAATGAGTTTCCATTTTCTCCCCTGGGGATCTTCAATATTATGTATTAAATATATATATTTTCTTTGATATATTTCCAGACTGCTCTTCTTAAATAGATCTGTCTATTCCTACACTACTACTATAATGCCCCATTTACTGCTTAGTTGGCTGGTATAATATATTCAGTACCTGACAGGGCTAGTGACAATTCCTTGCTTTTTTTATTTCAGAGCTTTTCTTTGTTTTTAAATTAATTAATTTATTTTGTGCTTGCTAAGTCATTTCAGTGCAACCCTCTGTCTATGGGATTTCCCAAGTGAGAGTGCTGGAGTAGATTGACATTTCCTTTCCAGGGGAAATAAATTTCTTTTTATTTATTTAATTAAAAATTTTAATTAAAAATAATTTAATTTGAAAATTTATTTTTTCTTCTCAATTGTTCTTATCTTAAGCCAATAGATGCCCATTCTCTTCATACTCTCTCAAATTTTAGAACAGTATGTATGGTGAACACTCTAACAATAATAAGGCTAGAGGCAGTTCTTATTTTAATATTTTTATCATCACTTTCATTGTGTATTACAGATAAAAGATATACTTCAAAATCTATAACAAATGCTCCATTGTGGAGAAGGTGATGGTATATCACTTTCTCTGAAGCAAGTCCAAACATTGAGTTCTTGTTTATCAACACATCTCAGGGAGAGGAAAATTTCATAAGCATGAAAAAATCACTTTGAGTACACGAAGAAATTTGATGTTTTTTGCTGATCATATATTTAGAATTTTATGACCTCAGATAATCTGGATCTAGAACTTTAATATCTTTATTTTTATTCTTAATGTTAATAATTTTCAACTAGGAAGAAAAAGGGAGAAAGTCTGTTCTTTGAAACATTCGGCCATGTTAGTGGACATTTTAGTTGTTCTAACTGGAAAGGAAATGAGACTGGCATCCAGTGGATAGAGGTCAAGGGTGCTGCTAAACTTACTACAATACAGAAAACTATACCTCAGAAAACAAAGTATCATCTGGCCTAAATTTCAGTAGAACTAGATCAGTCTTTTTTACTTTGTTCCAAGGTACCACTTAACCTTGTTTGTCCTCGCCTCTTTATACTCCTTGCTTACAATCTGCCAGAACTGGTGTTTTCTGTCAAAAATCCTTTTGTCTTACATTATTCTTTTCTTGGTTTGCATGTGTGTGCTCACTCAGTCATGTCCCATCTCTTTTCACACCCATGTATTGTACCCCGTCAGGATCCTCTGTCCATGGAACTTTCCAGGCAAGAATACTGCAGAGGTTTGCCGTTTCCTTCTCCAGGGGATCTTCCCGACCCAGGGATTGGACCTACACCTCCTGCATTGGCAGGCGGATTTTTTGTTTTGCCACTGTGCCACCTGAGAAGCCCTCTTTTCTTGGTCCAACCAGCAACTCTTGTCCCAAAGAACTCTTATTAATGTTATCAGTCACTTTCCTAATAAGTAAGTGTGAATATTATTTTAGATGTTAATTAGATTACAGGATTATTAAGATGTTTTTATAATTATGTCTAATACAATTTTTCATAGGAAAGTATGATTGTAGGACTGACGTGCCTGTTTTTTGTCTGTCAATTGGGTTCTGCTTTCAGCTCCTAGAGACCCCTCACACTGTCCTCTCACAACACAACATCTTACTTCTTTAAGGATAGCAGAGAAACCACATTCTAGACTTCTGTCTCTGACTTCTAGGTCTATTTTAAAGCCTTCACTCGATTAGGCCAGGCCCACCAGGATGCTATCTTTTTAATTAACTCAGTTGATTAGAGATCTTAATTATATCTCAAAACCCCTTTACATTTGCCATAGATGTAACATAGTCACATGTCAATTTACAGTGTAAAGCAGCAAGCTGAGATATTCTATCATTTTTGATATATTCTATTTTTAGCATCAAGTTACAAGTTCTTCCACAAATAAGGAAAAAGAATCTTGCAAGGCCTTGGGCCATTGGATGGTCATATTAAAATTCTGAGTTTGGCAGAAGTTATTTCAAAATTCATGATGGCAGAGGATGGTGTAGAAGAGAGAAGTGCCAGTTAGGGTGGTAACGAGTGGTCAAGCAAAAGAGATTTGCTGTCAGCCTCAGTTTGTGGAGTAATAGGAGTAAAAATTTGACACTATTTTTACCCCCAAGAAACCACAGGAATGGAATCCTCTTTGACTTTGAATAGGAATACTTCTGAAAGAATGCTTTGGGTTCAGTAGTTTAGAGAAATATCAAAATGTTAGTTCAATGCATTTTTGACATAGAATTCCTATCAGACATTCAAGAGAAAATGACAAGAAATCAGTGCCTACCTGAGTACCCAGAGAAGAGGACTGAACTAAATATTTGGTTGTAGTTAAATATCAAAATGAAGATGGTATTTAAAGCCATGAATCTTGATAAACGCTAGAGACAAGGTGGAATTAAAAATCTAAATAAGTTAAAGGATAGAACCTTGTGCTTGCCAACATTTCCAGGTTGGAAAGATGAAGAAAAATAATCAAAAAGTCTATGAAAATGGACAGAAAGGTAGGAGGGAGCCAGGAGGGAATGGTATCCTGGAAACTAAGTGAAGAACTTGTTTTACAGAAGGGAGAAAACGAATACTTCAGATGCTGCCCATACATCAAGCAAGATAAAGATCTTGATAAAGGGCTTTTTGGGCTTCCCAAGTGGCTCAGGACTTCCCTGGTAACTCAGCTGGTAAGAATCCATCTGCAATGCACGAGACCTTGACTGGATTCCTGGGTCTGAAAGATCCCCTGGAGAAGGGATAGGCTACTCACTCCAGCGTTCTTGGGCTTCCTTGGTGGCTCAGATGGTAAAGAATCACCTGTAATACAGGAGACCTGGGTTCAATCCCTGGATTGGGAAGGTCCTCTGTAGGAGGTCATGACAACCCACTCTAGTATTCTTACCTGGAGAATCCCTATGGACAGAGGAGCCTGGCAGGTTAGGAGTGGGTTGCCATTTCCTTTTCCATTGGATCTTCCTGACTCGGGGATTGAACCCAGGTCTCCTGCCACTTTCTCCTGCATTACATGTGGATTCTTTACTGCTGAGCCACCAGACAAGTGGGTAAAACAAACCAAAATCAAGTAAACAGCAAAGAAATTGAGAGTTATGGAGGGAGTAATTAAAAGTGATGATGATGGAAATGATAACATATTGTAGAACACGCTAGGCAAAACGGACTTTTAATTTTAAGTTTCAGGGAAAAAAAACCCTTAGGCAGTAAAAAATAGACTCTAACATCAAGTTCCAGTTAGGACAGAAGAAAAATTAAGAATTAAGAGGGCATCTAAAAGGTCAGTCAGGACAAAACATAGATTCAGAAAGATGGAATAGAAGAGATTCAAAAAGTAAGACTATGAAGGACTAGTTGTTTCCTTAATGTAGAATACCTGTTGGCACATTTTGAGGTATCGATATAACCAAAGAAATTCAAATATCTTTAACAAACTAATTGAAAATTTTAAATATAATGATGTGTAAAGGACAAAATAATATTTGTGAAGTAGCAGAATTCTGGTGGAGAAGTTTGCATTAGGTCTTAAAGAAGGACAGAGCAATGTTGACTGGCAAATAAGACAAAAGTTATAGATGGATAAATCGATAGATATCAGGAAGTATCATTCTCTGCTAATAAACCAAATAAAAAGTGCTAGTTGCCTAATTTTGTTAAGAACTTTATTGACAAAGGAAAATAAACATAGAATTACCATTATAATTAAAGTGATCAGTTCTGATGTCCTGCATATACTGGTCATCATTGTCAGGTCATTAACAAACTATAAACTATGTATGTTTCATGTTAAGAATATGTAGTTTTGAGGAATCCTCTGGAGGCCCAGTGGTTAGTACTCAGTACTTTCACCATCAGGCAGTGTTGGATCCCTGGTAGGGAATTAGGATCGCACAAGCCTTGCAGCATGGCCAAATTGAAAAATACAATAAAATTTTAAAAGTGTAGTTTTTGCCTGTAATTATTGCATGTACTTATATTCATCAGAATGGCTTAATTACACCATAGAAACAAACTCCAAAATCTCAGTGGCTTAAAACAACTGAAATCTGTTTCTCCCTCAAAAGTCCACTGCAGGTGTAAGCAACTTCCCAAGGGCAGTTGAGTGTTGTGTTTCCCTAGCAGCAGGTGCTTCCACTATTAATAAAGGAATTTGCAGGGAGAGGCGGGGAAGCCCTGAGCACCAACAATTAAATGCTTCCACCTGGAAATGAAATGCACTTTTGATTATCTATCATTACCCAAAAGGTCAATGGCCATGAATAACTTCAAAAGGGTGAGGAAATACAAGTCTCCTGTGTTCTCAGAAGCAGAGAAGAGGTAGTATTGACTGGTAGATATACCTAACTCGATATCCTTAAGATATTTATTTTATAGTTCTTTTATTAGGACTTAGAGATTTGTAATAAATCTCTAAATATTCAGTCCAACTGATTATTTTTTTTCAAGGTGATGGCAATGGAGTTCAAACTGAGTACCTTAAAAAGTATATTTATTTTCTCAAATCTTTTGTTAAATAGCTTGGTATTTACAAAATGAACTTATTAAAAATCATGCTAGGAAAAACACTTTGATATAAGTAGAATGATCTGAAACTTCTCTTATCTGAATTCTATATATTCATGTATTATTTAGAAAAGTAAGCATATTTCATTCTTAACTTACTAAGAAATAAAAATGTTTTTGTCATTTGATGATGCCCTTTTTAATGCAGTAATAAAAGCAATGAACACTGTGGTGTCATTATGGAATGTAAGTATTTGAAACCATTTATTTTTTTCCTTTCATTGAATTTTCTCCTCCAGTATTTCTCAGCTATTAATTTTGTTCTTCCAAAATTCATTTAGAAAGAGACAGAAGCATTAAAGAGGAGCTATTAAATGCAATTGTGTTTCTAGGTTTTGTTTTTTCCTTCAATGTTTCCAAATCAACTGATTTGAAAAAAAAAATACATTTTCTTTGTTGGAATAAGCACTGAGAGATGGTACATTGCATTTTTTTCAAAGAAATGTCTTATTATGTATGTCATTGCAGTAAATCTGGATAGATTAACTGAAGCTTAATAAAGCATTTAAAATATGCTGTTGATATCTAGCACAATACCAATGAGTGCTCAGTAACTCATAGTTGATGATGATAGCAAAGATATTGTGGGCACAGCTACTTAATAGCTTTTCATATTGGGAGTTGATATGACTTCTTTTTAAAATAATTCTTATGTTATCTACACTGAAAATGTATTTATCTTCCTTGTATTGTGAATAGAGAATTGAGAAAGCAGACTGAGTCTACTTAAAACTAATTCTTCAGATATAAAGTGAAAGATCCCTTCATCTATTCTGGCATTTATAGACATCTGATATTTTAAATGTATTTAAGGGAGCTATGCTGTGCTGAGAAAGTTATCCACATATTTACATCAGACAAACATAGAGATGAATCACAATTCTAACTCCAATTATGGCAGTAGATGCTTGCACCCTTAATTCCTTATAAGTTTCAGCTTTCAGTTGCTTGTTTGTTTTAGACGCCTTTGAAATAAAGGAGCTAAACTATTATTAGTTCATGAATGTTATTTTTTTGCTTTTAGAAAATAAATTGTGATTTTTAAAAGAAAAGGAGAATTGAGGAATATAAAAATCCATGTAAATGATGATGAACAATAGTCAAATGCATAGTTTTGTTCCAATTTTTACATAATAATTTTATAGCTCTGAATATTATAGGACTGTGCAGGAATACTGGTGACAGGAAAAGGAAGATGGATTATGTTTAAATGAATTTAGCACTGTGAAATGATCTAGGTAGGGGAGTTTGTGTAATGGAAGAGGTAGAAATTATATACACTTTGATAATAATAGGATATAAAAGTTAGTATTCTTGAAATCAAGAAGCGAGTCAAGAAGCAACAGTTAGAACCAACATGGAACAACAAACTGGTTCCAAATTGGGAAAGGAGTATTCCAAGACTGTATGTTGTCACCCTGCTTATTTAACTTATATGCAGAGTATATCATGTGAAATCCTAGGCTGGATGAAGAACAAGCTGGAATCCAGATTTCCAGGAGAAATATCAATAACCTCAGATACTCAGATGACACCACCCTTATGGCAGAAAAGTGAAGAAGAACTGAAGAGCCTCTTGATGAAAGTGAAAGAGGAGAGTGAAAAAGTTGGCTTAAAGCTCAACATTCAGAAAACTAAGATCTTGGCATCTGGTCCCATGACTTCATGGCACAAAGATGGGGAAACAATGGAAAGAGTGACAGACTTTATTTTTGGGGACTCCAAAAACACTGCAGATGGTGACTGCAGCTATGAAATTAGAAGACTCTTGCTCCTTAGAAGAAAAGCTATGACCATCCTAGACAGCATATTAAAAAGCAGAGACATTACTTTGCCCAGCAAAGGTCCATCTAGTCCCATGGTTTTTCCAGTAGTCATGTATGGATGTGAAAGTTGGACTGTAAAGAAAACTGAGCACCAAAGAATTGATGCTTTTGAACTGTGGTGTTGGAGGAGACTCTTGAGAGTCCCTTGGAGACTCTCAAGGAGAGTCCAACCAGTCCATCCTAAAAGAAATCTGTCCTGAGTATTCATTGAAGGACTACTGCTGATGCTGAAACTCCAATACTTTGGCCATCTGATGCAAAGAACTGACTCACTGGGAAAAAACCCTGATGCTGGGGGAAAGATTGAAGGCAGAAGGAGAAGGGGATGACAGAGGATGAGATGGTTGGATGGCATCACCAACTTGATGAACATGAGTTTGAGCAAGCTCTGGTAGTTGGTGATGGACGAGGAAGCCTGACATGCTACAGTCCATGGGGTCACACAGAGTCATACACGACTGAGCGACTGAACTGAACTGAACTTTCTTGAAGTAAATTTAATTATAATCCTTAAAGTAAGTATATACCTAACAAAACCAAAAGCAAGCATCATCATAAAGATATACTTTTAATAATAGCTTTTGTTGTAAGAAATCACTAAATTGTTTGGCCATTGAATATAATAAAAAAATAGTCAAATGAGCTAAATCTGGTCCATAGTCTCTAATATTAATAGTACTAAATAATTACATCCAAAAGGTAAATGTGCAGTGTTTACTCTTAACTTCCAGAGCCTTAACATGGGATATTTTACACAAGATTGGGTATTTTCAGGGTGGTGTGTCCATAAATTCAATATTAGATATTTTAAAGAGTTGTTGTCTTTAATAGCTCAAGTGAATAGTAGCTATAAATATATTGTCTTATCCATCTCAACAGAGAAATTATCCAAGTTCTTGAGCAGAGTTGAGATGTTTATATAGAAATTTTAGCATCTTTTTGATCCACTACTAAAACGAAGATGGTTGAGCCCTGTCCAAAGCTCTGTGTTTTCGTTAACATCATGCCTTCAACTTTATGAATAGTTGCAATGTATTGAAACATGTATTGAAATACGTCCATATTGTAAAATTTCTCATAGCTGTGTACTTTGTTAGGATGAACATTTGCTAGAAAAGCTGCTCTTTAAAATTGTCAACTTGGAGTCAGTGAGTTTTATTTTCAGAATATTCATCTAAAGGAAGCTCTCAAAATTTTCCCAATTGGCCTAAACAAGGAACTGGGTTTTAGTGCTGGACAGAAGTTACCATTTCAAAAATACCTGGGAATACAGAGGCCTCAGGAAAATTGGGGAAAACTTCACAAGGATTAGGATCTTCCTGAAAGGTGAGGGATTTAAATGCTGAACTTTTTAATAGATTAAGAAATTCACTAAGGATTCCTTAAGGAAAACTCAGTGGTTAAAACTTAATATTTACATGCTCTTCCTGTGTATAAGGTAGAGTTCTAAATTCTTTAATTTTATAAACTCATCTAATCCTCATGGTAGTACTATGAGGACTCTTATTGTCCTCATTTTAGAGCTAAAGAAACTTAAGAATAAAGATTAAATAAGCTGTCCAAGGTCGCAAAGCTAGGAAGGGACTCAACAGCTTGAGCAACCTGCCCCCATGGTCTGAGCTCTTATTCATTAAAGCAGAATTGAAATTTGGACTGATAATTCGGTTTCAACTCTAGGACCTATATGACTGAGAGTAATACTTGATTCTGCTTTAGCAAATGGCTGCACCTAAAGCCGTCCACTCCTACCCTCTTCCACATGCCCACCTGCCCATCCAAAAGTGATGTACTTCAGGAAAAATTTTAGATATGTGTAAGCTAGCTTTGAATCACTGAAGACTCAAGTAGGAGATATTTCAAGCAGACAACATAAGTATCCTTGGGAGATCACATTACTGACCCACTCAAGTGAGCCTCAACAAGGGTCCTCTTGCCTGGTGTCCTTTGAGTCAGTAGAACAAGACCAGGTTTGGGTCAGAAGCAAAGGCTAGTTTTACGCTCTGATGAAAGAACAGAGAGCTGCAAGCTCATGCTCTAGAGTAGATGATCTCCTGGAAAGGCCAGAGGCCAGACTGCTTTATCGGGTATCTTATCATCATGGTATGGAGAAAGAAATGGCAACCCACTCGTTTTCTTGCCTAGGAAATCCAATGGACAGAAGAGCCTGACGGGCTACAGTCCATGGGGTCACAAAAGAGTCAGACACAACTAAACAACAGCAACATATGGGGAGAGGGCAGAGTTCTGGAGAGTGGTGCAGCTGTGATGCTCACGGGCTGGAATCACAGTGCCCAGGTGTAGCGTCTCTATACACGTCCCGCCATCGCCATCTTGAATTGAGGTGCCGGGCGCCATGCCTCTGCAGTCGGCCCTGAGCTGCGGCGTCTGTGCAGCCGTTTCTCACTAGCAACGCCAGGCTGGAAGGACCAGCTCTGAGGCCTGTGCATGCGACTCCCTATGCGCATGTGAAACTAAGCACAAAGGAAAAAAGAGACTTTATTTTACTGCACAGAGTCTTAAAATTTCCCATGAATAGTTAATTTGGCTTTGTGGGTGAAAATATTTTATCAATGCTGGGGTCAGTGGCTACAACTAGGGTGGAATCTACCAGTGGCTGGAAGAGATACTATAATTTTCTATCAGAGATTTAGGTGCAGAATTTATCATTTTGAAGTGGGTAAGCACCAATATCCATGACCTATTTAGGAAAAGGGGATACTTAAGGAAAGAAGTATTTTCTGTTTATTTGAAAATAATTTCATAAGTACAGCTTTCTGTGGTATGGACACATTTTGATAAAGATTTGAATAATTCTTTAGCAACCTTGGGGTGTGTGTGTGTTTCCTTTTGGAAAGTGAATAAAGGCTTTTTCCTTAAAATTTTAAGTTTTCCATGGTAAATGCATCTTTGAGTTAGGACTCATATTCTCCCTATTTTTTATTCTTGAATTTTTTCCCCCTCAATTGTATCATTTTTTATTGAATTCTGGTTACTGTTTTTCCATTAATATTACATGTGTTCTTTCAGTTTCTTGGAATTCAAGTACTTAGCAGGGCAGCTAATCTGAATTCTATATTTTCTTACTAGCAACAAATGCTCCCTGGATTTCTATAGTAAGATTCAGAGAGGTGGGTGGTGGTGTTGAAAGTTTTAACATAAGGAAATCAAAGATTGGAGCTTGCCTGGGACAGGATTGCCTCTTTCTCCCTTTTTTGTTGGATAATTCATAGAGTAAAAGGTTTATTCTGCTTGTGCCATTTCAAACTCTAGTCCAGAATGAGGTCAGGAATGTAGCCATGTGTTCCAAGAAAAAGATCAAGGCTAAGACTGAGATAGGAACACAAAAGGCGATATTCCTCTTTTCTTCCAATTTAAGGCCTGGAATAAAGAGCACAGTGTTCATTTAATATTCTTTATTTCAGTTGAGACAGACACACCTGAAATAGTTTAGTTGTGTCTGAGAATGATGATTTCTTTGTAGTTTCATTTTTTAGAAGTGAACTTTAGAGCCATCAAGTAAATATGTCTATCCGGCTTTCAGGCATTTACATCTGTAAATTAGAGGAGTGTCTATATTGGTGGTAAGCATTTGTGTTTAAAGTCAATCTAACTTGACTTGTTGGGATTGATTGTATGTTTTGATTTCTTTTTTTCTTTAACCTGGAAATCATGCAGCCTATGATTGGCTCAAAATACATTCAAATGCATCAGGTTAAAGTTGACTTCAGTGGATTGGAATTGTTATTTCTGACAAAAATATCACTGTTTCTTTAATATATAAAGAAATATTGTTTACAACTAAAAAGTTAAAGTGATTAAATGAGTAACTTATTTAAAGAACTTAGGCTTCTTATCCTAATTATTTTGTATTGTATGTTAGAACTTTCTTTCCATTCAAAATGCTTTGTTTTTTAGTACTTTTTATGTAACTAGCAAGAACACTGGAGTGGGTATCCATTCCCTTCTCCAGGAGATCTTCCCAGCCCAGGAACTGAACCCAGGTCTCCCACATTGCAGGTGGATTCTTTACCATCTGAGCCACCAGGGAAGACCTCATGTATGACAACTACTCTCAAATTATACTAAGTGGTGATTATAATCTTCTAAACTAGTATTTGGAATAAGGCAATAACAAGAGGGCAAAAATTATTTATGTATTTTTCTCTCCTGTAGAAACTAACTCATGTACTTTGCATTATAAAATACAGCGAAAATTGTTTGTATTGGTTTGGTGTAGTTTGTGTTGCAAGGAGCTTTGTTTAACAGAAATTTGTTTCACAGAAATTTAAACCTAGAAACTGTAAAGAAATAATATATTAACACTCATTTTATTGAGATTTTTAAAAAATTCTAGGTTGTAAAACTCTTAATGATTTTTCTAATAATGTGAAATTTCATAGTTGAAAAAGGAAAAATAAACTTTTGAACTTCTAATTGCATTCTCTTTCTATAAAGCCCATTAATTCATAATCCCTTTAAGGTACATATGTGCTTCTTTTTAATGTAAGTTGAAGAGTATGTAATTTTCCTTATGCTGCTAAGGAATCCACTTCCCACTTTAGCAGATGTTCAGAATTACAATGAATTTTCAAGAGAGCACCATGCCATACCCAGCACTGTCCCTGTGTGTGTGTGTGTCACTCAGTCATGTCCAGCTGTTTGCAATCTCATGGACTGTAACCCATGGCCCAATCATGGAACGCTCCAGGCAAGAATAGTGGAATGGGCTGCCGTTTTCTCCTCCAGGGATCTTCCTGACCCAGGGATCAAACCCGGGCATTCTGCATTGCAGACAGATTCTTTACCATCTGAGCCACCCCTGTGGGACTCCAAACAAGTAATATCTTTAAATGTAAATAATATTGGGCAGATATTTATATGTACATGGGAGTTGTAAATGTTTTAAATAAAATATTTGCTTTATAGAACTTTAAAAGCTAAGGCAAAGACAGTCTTTGAGATTCTTTGATATGTTTTTGAAATGTAACTGACATCAATATAACTATAAGTAACCATAAGGAAAAAAAATTGGTTGATTTTGGAAACTGGGGAGACATGGTTATTAATTTATCAACTTATTTAAACACACACTTGGACCCCTACAATGTGAAATGGGGACAAATTGGATAGTCATTTTTCTCAAGGAATTTGGAGACAATAGGAGGAAGACAAATAAAAAGTGAAAGTTCATGAACTCTGATAGATGCTATCAATATATAGGTGGTACTGAAATATGAAGAAGGAGCATATTTCTGTTATTATGTGTAGTAATGTCACAATGCTTGGTTGGGGGTGCCATTGTCATTTATGTGGCTGAGTCAAAATGCTAAATCACCAGCAATGTTCAAACAACTCTTGAACAACACTGGGATTGTTATTCCTATGTTCTAAATAGAACCTCTTTTTTGAAATGTTAGTTAGAGTAATACTTCTGGTCCAAGTCCTTGGGAAGACCCAAGTATTGTTTAGCAAATTTAGAAAACTGATTTGTTCAGTTTGGATATTGGGCTGACTTTGGAGCACCTTGGACATAGAACACAATTATTCTTTTATTCTTCTTATAGTGAGCCTTCAAATTGCAAAAGCCCATGGTATCCAGTCATACAATATACTGGGTGTATATCTAATATATCATCCTGTATATCTAATTTAGGGTGTGGCTTTGGCAAGCCAAAACTGCAGCATATCTGAATCCTACCATCATAATAAAACAAACATTTCAATCTTTACCTGCCTGATTCCCCTACCTTTCCACTGGATGCAGTTGTGGGAAAGGGGGTGATATTTATTAGATCTGAAATTGCTAAAAGGTAAATAAAAATTGTAGGTTTCAGTGAATCTTATGCAAAACCAAAATGCTTATGATTTAATACAAAAATCATGTAACCATATAACGCTTTCTTAAACGTAAATCTTAAGCTATTATTAATTTATTTCTCAAAAAACTTTTCTGCCAGGAACATAAAAAAAAAAAAGAAATGTATTTAATCTTTTAATCTTTTCTAAAAAGGAAAATTACCAAATCACATTGAAATATTGCTGGACATAAAAATGGGCTTCCCAGGTAGTGCTAGTGGAAATAAATCATTGTATATATTTTGTTAAAACAATCTAACTTAGGATCCTTCCTTGCTTATTAATTCACTTTTTCTGAGCTGAATAAATTCTGAAGTTTCTCAAATGCCTATCAGCAGTTTATATCCATGTAATTTAAATTATATGCCAAGACTGTAGGATTCTATTGGCACTTAAAGTCACTTTAAAATTTTACTTTTCTTCGCTCCAAATTGTTTGTGTATTCATCTCCCTGCCTCCTTTGTGTGTTTTTAATTTACTGAAATATCTCTAGTGACAGAGAGAAGTATAATCTGAGGGAATATTAATATATATGAAAGAGAAGAAAGGGAGAGCAGAATTGATTTCAGAAATGAGTGGAAATCATGTCTCCTTTGTCACGTGATATGCTCTCTAATAAAACTCCCTAAATTATTCACTATTTCTACACCTAGTTTTTTCCATAGCCATTATGTACATGTAGAAGTAATTTGCAAAAAGGTGAATTTTTTTATTTATAACATTCAAACTATATATGGACTTGATTGATTGAAAGTTGTTAAAAGTTAAACATCT
Organism: Aepyceros melampus; assembly: GCA_006408695.1. Taxonomy (NCBI): domain Eukaryota; kingdom Metazoa; phylum Chordata; class Mammalia; order Artiodactyla; family Bovidae; genus Aepyceros; species Aepyceros melampus. The sequence continues at coordinate 42,252 of SJXQ01012697.1, read as the reverse complement.
ACTTTTATAGAAGAAACTAGCATAATTTATTTTTTAAAGTTCTCTTCCTTTGGTATTATTTTCCCTTCAGCCTAAAGTTATTCTTTTCTATAAAATGAAATTTTCAGTGCAACATTTCCTGGGTCACAGATTCCTTTATAGCTGGTGATTTTCTTCCACTAAAAGCATGCAGTAGTCACCATCAGTTTAAGTAATTGAGCTAACGTGTCTATTGATCTTGTGGCCAGATAGTTCAGTCTCTGCCTGATATTATCTAGTCAGTGCAGAACTGAAAATTAGCACAGTCCATAGTGTTAGCACAGGTCAAAACTAGACTATAAATTTACCATAAATCCTTTATTCCTTCCAATTACAGAAGAGGAACTAAAATTAAATGTCCCCTATTACAGCTCTTATTTTATATGTTTATCCTGAGGTGGTGTTGGTGGGGGGCATGTCTTAGCTGGTGGGCTCTTCTACAATGCTAGAAAATAATAGGGAACATAATAACATATTTGTTAAGCTTGAGAACATACAGGAAATGAGTATCCAGAGAAAAATAAAAATTTTTGTATCTTCTAGTATTTTCCTTCTAATGAGGTAGATACACACACAGATAGATATTGTCGATACTCACTGATATAGCCTAAGACCTGACCACTTCAGAGAGGTTCAGTTTTTGAAACTTTTTGCCTTAGGTCTTTCTCTGGTCACTGATAAATTATCAGTTTACCTAAAATTTCAGGTATTAAGTCTAGAGATGACTGGAATTGATGTAAAAAGCCCCCAGTCTCTTTTCTTTAGTTACTCTGGTTTCCATATAGGATTGACCTTCATCCACAGTGATGATTTAATTGATAACACATATTTTATTGGTTCTTTCTTTTGTCTCTCTTTCCTGTTTTCCAAAGTGTGTTTCCTGATATCAATACCCAAATAAACTATGCACTGAAAACTTCTCTCAGGCTCTCCTTCTAAAAGAAGCTGCACTAAAATAATTGTCTAAGTATTATGAAATTATTATGTTTTTAAGTAACCATAGATAGTTTGATGTTTCATGGAGTTATGAGATACAAGGATGGAAAGGCTGGTGTGGGCTGGATTGTGATGGAGAAAATGATTTACAGTATTATGGGATGTTGTTGAAGATTACATCAAGGAAACATTTATTTATTTATCTATTTATTGGCCATGCAATGTGGCATGTGGGGTCTTAGTTTCTCCACCAGAAATTGAACCTATTCCCCCTGCAGTTAAAGTGCATAGTCTTAACCACTGGACCAGCAGGGAAGTCCCTCACAGAAACTATTTTGATGCACAACTTATAAAATAAACCTTATTCAGAAAAGAGGTTAGGTACATGTACGCACACATATGCATACAAATAAGAGATGTGTCAGTAAAAGATTTGTCAACCTTTATGACAAAAAGATAAGTGGTTTTCCCAGCTAGATCAAAGTTATTTGGAAATAACAAAGGACTTGCAGTTAGTGACAAATAATCTATGCAATAAAAGATGCTTACTCCTTGGAAGGAAAGTTATGACCCACCTAGACAGCATATGGAAAAGCAGAGACATTACTTTGCCAACAAAGGTCCGTCTAGTCAAGGCTATGGTTTTTCCAGTGGTCATGTTTGGATGTGAGAGCTGGACTGTGAAGAAAGCTGAGCACTGAAGAATTGATGCTTTTGAACTGTGGTGTTGGAGAAGACTGTTAAAAGTCCCTTGGACTGCAAGGAGTTCCAACCAGTCCATCCTAAAGGAGACCAGTCCTGGTGTTCATTGGAAGGACTGAAACTGAAACTCCAGTACTTTGGCCACCTCATGCGAAGAGTCACTGGAAAAGACTCTGATGCTGGGAGGGATTGGGGGCAGGAGGAGAAGGGGACGACAAAGGATGAGATGGCTGGATGGCATCACTGACTCAGTGGACATGAGTTTGGGTGAACTCCAGGAGTTGGTGATGGACAGGGAGGCCTCAGTTAAGTTCAGGTCAGTTGCTCAGTCGTGTCTGATTCTTTGCGGCCCCATGAATCGCAGCTCGCCAGGCCTCCCTGTCCATCACCAACTCCCAGAGTTCACTCAGACTCACGTCCATCTACTCAGTGATTCCATCCAGCCATCTCATCCTCTGTCGTCCCCTTCTCCTCCTGCCCCTAATCCCTCCCAGCATCAGAGGCCTGGCGTGCTGCAATTCATGGGGTCGCAAAGAGTCGGACACGACTGAGCGACTGAATTGAACTGAACTGAACTGAACTGAATCTATGCAAACCATAGGTGAATCCAGAGAATAAAGGATAGGACAATTCCTTTACAATGGAAGGAAGAAGGGCCAATGAATAAGAGATCCCTGGAGAAGAGGCAAAGAGTATGAAAATATGACAGCTTCTCATTGGCTATTTGCTTTCTTCAGAAGAATTGTAATTACTTTTCTAGCACAATATTTACTATCTTCCTCCTTTAAATAAGAACCATGAAAGCTCATTATTAGGGAAGTTTCCTAGAAATCATCTCCAAAGATCAAAAGATAATTTGTCAAGATCAAACGTTCATAAGGAGTAACATCTTCAGGATTTGGTTTGATGTATTTAGTAAGGCATTTAAAGGCCTGATGATGAGAGAAAAGTTGGAATCCAATTTCAACAATACCCAGCCAACCCAAGAAAACCTTATGGTTGGTACTTGGTCTTGGGTTTGGGGAAGTTTGTGATACCATGAAGCCTCTCTGAATCTTGATGCAGCCCTTATTCTGAGATCATGTGTCCTAAATAACAAACTTAGGGTTAGCAAAGCTGAAGTTTTTCCTTAAAAATTTATATCCCTCTGAGGCCAAAAGCTTTAAAAGGTGGATGCTATCTTCCCACTGGAGACCTAGAAGATGGCAGCAGAGAAGCAAGTCATCTATATTATAATTTCAATCAGTTAGAGCCTCCAGGGAATTTTATGTCATCTAAATCAACTTTTAAGTTTTGTGAAAAACTAGGAAAGACTTCTGGTTAATGCTAGGGCATTACTGTCTAGGTGTTTCATTGTCCTCAAATAAAGACAGAAATGTTGACTAATTTTATTCATAGGAACACTAAAGTAGGAACTACATACATCAGTCACAGTTAATCATTTGCTTTTAGTAAGGATGGAGGCTAATAAAGTCTGGGGATTGGGAACAACAAGGTGATGAGGGATAATAATGTAGTGTATAGCTCAGAGGTCTTGGACAAATCTCCATCATTAGCACCAATGTTTCTTTACAGATAAATAGGGGTGTAGCAGGGACTATAATGAGGGCCTGGGTCATATAGGTTTCTATTATCAACTGAATGCCCTGGAGGGTCTTTTCATTTGCAGAGTATTGATTCGTTCTGGGGACAGGCTTTGAACGATCTGTTTGAAGCTTACTAGGAGGTACACTGTTTATTCTACCAGGATCAGTTAAGGATTCTATAGAAAAGTAGGGACACAGGAAGTGTGATGTTGCTGCTGAGTCTCTAGGTTGTGTCCAACTCTTTGGCAACCGCATGGCCTGTAGCCCTCCAAGCTCCTCTGTCCATAGGTTTTCCCCAGCAAGAATACTGGAATGGGTTGTCATTTCCTTCTCCAGGGAATCTTCCCAAAACAAGGATTGAACCCATGTCATTTGCATCTCCTACCTTAATAGGCAGATTCTTTACCACTGAGCCACCAGGGTTGATGTTAAAATAGAAAAATAGCAATCATTTTCCCATATTGGATCAGCTACCACCCTCCTTATGGGCAAAATCCTCAACTGATATTAGTGGAATCAACAGTGTACCTCCTATTAAGATCTCTCAAAGCCTGTATCTCTTTTCATAAGAAAATATATTATGTATTTCAATAACATAATTTATTACTGTTATCAATGTTATTGTAAATTTATATACGAGTAAACTATGTTTAGTGACATCAGGTGAGAGGCATCACTGTTAAAAAAGGTCTCTCTCACTCTAGAAGCTGTAGTTTAAGCTAGATAATCTAAAGTTTACTGAGCCACTTCTAGGTGTGAGGCTCTAAACTTGGTGCTAGGAATTCAAACAAGGATGTGGTATAATTTTCATGGCTGCTTCTCTTGAGTTTGAAGGCTAGGCAGTGTTACACAATGATTCAGTTTTAATGTTAAGGATCAGCCTGCAAAATGAGAATGTCACAATTACTTAATCCCTCAAAGATCCATCACCTATAAAATTAGGATAACAACAGTTCTAACACAAAGGAGTATTTTTAATGTTCAGTGAGAAAGAATTAACTAGGCAATGGAAGGTGAGGGGGAAAAAGGAAGACACTCCAAGCAAATCAGACAGGCTTTGAACTGTAGTATATAAATCTATAGTGAAAAGTGAAGTGAAGTCGCTCAGTCGTGTCCGACTCTTAGCGACCCCATGGACTGTATCCTACCAGGCTCCTCCGTCCGTGGGATTTTCTAGGCAAGAGTACTGGAGTGGGGTGCCATTGTAGAAAACAAAAATTTGCCCTCTGTGGCTTGAGGGGCAGGGTGTGTGCTATTTTTGGGGGTAGAGGGGACTGCATACAGAGATTGGAGTAGGAAGAGTTGAGGAAGACTTCGTGTTTTTAAACTTGCGTGCTTAGTCGCTCAGTCCTATCTGGTCTTTACTACCCCATGGACTGTAGCCCAATAGGCTCCTATGGCCATAGGATTCTCCTGGCAAGAATACTAGAGTAAGTAGCCATTCCCTTCTCCAGGGGATATTTCTGACCCGGGGATATTTCTGACCCAGGGATATTGCTGATAGGAGAGGCAGGAGATAATATAAAAGAAGTATTTTAGATGAAAAATAATTACTATTATCTAAAGTATTTCAAATTTGGGTCTAAAGAATTTGCATATATATCCTATATTTAGTGGTTAGTTGAAAATAGATGTGTGTGCTCAATATTTAAAGGGACAGAGAAAGACAATCTACATTAAAAGGGTTCTGCGAGCCATGAGGGAGAGAGGCCAATGGAGTGGAGAGTTTGAAGAGAGAGTAGTTAATAATCACAAACAGCACAAAAGTCATCGTGGAAGACGAACATTTAAAAAAATATTGAATTATTTCTACATTTAGAAGCCAAACACATTCTAATTAAGGAGGATAAATAATATTTATGACAGTTTTCATCTTAATGGAATAGCAGTCACCAGAGTTCATAATTTATGAGCAGTACCCCTTATCTCATCTTCATATACTGGTTTCCAAATGAAAATAACTGTCTTAAAGGTGAAAATATGAATAAATATAAACAAGTATTTTGATGCTCAAAGTAGTGATATGTTCTGGAATTATGTATAATATTTCTGAATTTTAGTTAAAAGAAATTACAACTTTTAACATACAAAGTACAGTTTGAAATTGGTTAATGATATACTTATAAACCTAACAGATACAATGCATCTAAATGCTTTAAAACTTTGTTGACCCATACCCTATGGAAAAACACTAGATTTGAAACATTTGTTCAAAATTGCTTCTGTGATGAAAGAAAATAAGCTAGCACAAGTCTCCCATATTTCACCTTTGATTTCTAAAAATTAGCTAATAAAATTGAAGGGGAGAAAGGAAATATTGTGTTTGGTAGAGAAATAAAATTGAAAGCCATAAGTCATCCATACAAGGTAAAATGAAATCTGATTAAACTATTAACACCTGTGTGAATGGGCCCTATCAGTCTCCCCAGCCCTATGCAAATTATGCTGTGCTGAGCAAGGGGCAAGTTATATATGAAGTATCCAACCCTGCCTGTCTGTTCTTCAGTCTCCTCTTTCCCCCTCAGTTTGATTGGCTACTTAAAATTAGTCTGTTTAGCAATATTCAGAAATCCTGCCTACTATCTCCTGTCATATGTATAAAACAAACACCCCTTTAAATGTCTTCTATCTCCCCATTTTCCCTCCCCCTCCCTTTCTCCCAATACCTCGTCCTCCTTCTCTCCCACCCTTTCCCATTTGTCTCTCCATCAGGACATCAGAGAGTCCAGGAGTCTACATGACCTGGTGGGACCCCCTCATCCAGGAACCTTCTGCCTTGCTTATGCCTGAGTGAGTAACACACTTTTAAATTACTTGTGATCACTGTTCCATGTGGTGTGTCTAGAGTCTTTAAAGGGAAGTGAGAGGCAGATGAATATTTGTCTGATAAAAGAGAAACAAAGTTGATGGAATGGTTACAAAAAATATAGTACGTATGTTTTAAACAATTCTACAGTTGCTTGTTTTTATTTAGACTATAAATATTCTGGAGCACTATTTGAAGGGGACTTAGTAATTATAATATCTTTTCATTTTTTCTTATCATGGGGCTCTTTCAAATGCAAAGGGATGACTGGATGAATGTTAGTTAAAGGTTTACATTTCATTCAGTGTTTCAGGAAAACCAATCAATAAAGTTACAAGCCACAATATATTCCTAATTTTTTTATAGAGTTGGGATTAATTTCATATGAAAAAATTTCAGCTAATAAGCATGGATCCAAATGTATAGGTAGAATAATCATCTGACACCTTTACATTTCAGTAAAGGTGTCAAGTTTATGTTATTTCAACAGTTAGACTTGTTTGTTTATATTAAGAACTTTCTATAACATACAACTTAAAAGTCAAGATGGAACTGAGAGATAAACAAATTACCATATATTTTCCAGAAATTGAATCTGAGCAATCCATATTCCAGGGGCAGGTTTAAGAGAAAAGTTTTGGATGATTTGAAAGTTATCATCTTGCTTAGGAAAGCAATAAAGATGACAGTTGCTAAAACTGTATGTTCATCATACTTTATAGACTTTGCTTCTGCCTAAATAATCAGTCATATGAATAACTGTCATAGCCCCTTGGAAGATAAGAAACTGAAGAACAAGAAAAGAAAATTCCATGACTCACATAACATATAAATAAACACATTGGAAAACCCTAAAGTAAAATAATGAGTACAGCACTAAAAATCCAAAATTATTTAAATGAATATAAGTTCACTTATCAATATAATTTGTATTTATTATGTCACCACATACCAAGCAAAATATTAGGTGGGGATTTGAATAATATGAATCTGTTTCTCCAGTGGTCTGAACAAAGAAAATCAACATGTTGAATAACTGGGAAAATTATGACACATTTCAAAAAGACAAATTTGTAGAGATCTTTTTCCTAAAAATGAACAATTTTTCTATGACTTCTGAAAACTGAAGTCCTAAAAAAGTAGAAATCAAGAACTCGTATGATCTCACTATTCATTTTCCATGCTGTTATTTATTTCCATTTGTGTACTTTGAATTTTAAGTTTTGAGAAAGTAACACATTCTTTGGCTCAGATATATGTATATGTAGAGATCCAGAAATTATCATGGGTGTATATGTGGCAGATAGGCATACATATTTTCACAAAAAGACATTTACTGGAATGGTTGTAACAGCAATATGAATTTTTTATCACTAGTGTTTTTATTTTCAATAACCTCAAACTGGAAGCCATTAAGATATTCCCATCGAACTTATCCAGGTGTTTATCAAATTATAACAGATAAATACGTTCATTCAAGGGAATTAATAAACATGCAAAGAAATGACCAACTACAACAAAAGACAACATTTGTAGAAGATTTTCACAAACATAACGTTGGGTCAAAGGAACCAACTACAAACATTACACACTGTAAGGCTATCATTTATAAATTTTTTTAAAATAGGGAAAACTAAAATATATTATCAGAAATCAAACTAGTAGTAGAAGTTCAGGTGAGGCTTTGAACTGCAAGGGAACACAAGAGCATTTCAGGGTCACTGGTAATTTTATGTGTGTCCGTCTCTATTGATAGGTTGGTATGTTAATTTTTGAAAAAATCATACAATTTATCCTATGTTATTTTTTGGCATGAATATCATGTATATTTCACACTAAAGGATAGAAGTTATTTTCCAATTTCTTTTCCTCCACACTTTGCTTTCCCACCAACCCCTGAATAATGTCACTCTGACAAAAGTCTCTTTTATATCTTTCCAGATCTTTTTGAAATAGTTTGTTTTCTATCTTCAGTTAGTTTTTTTTTTTTTACAATAAGTAACCCTATGTGTCATTTTACATGTGTGCAGTCCATCAATAGTGTTAGGACCAGACTCTGGCCATGACAGGCTTAGCGAGCTACACTAGGCCTAAAAATATAACCTGACTCATGCTTCTGGGAATTATACCCTTAAAACCAATCAGGAGAGTCCCCATTTGTGCCAAACCTTGAGCCAATCCGGGAGAGATGCGAGGTTCAAAATTCGCGCGCACACTGCTCAGCCAATCATTGTAAGCCTAGTAGCCTAGAGGTGGCCTATAGAGACAAAGATGGAAATTCTTCAGGAAAGCCCGCGCCCCCAAAAAACTGACCAATCAGCAGTTAATGAGTAACCCGTGCAACTAATCTAAGTTTGCCAGCTGCCTCAGTTAACGAGTAACCCATGCAACCAATCTAAGTTTGCCAGCTGCCTACCTTTGTTATAATCCTATAAATACTGCTCGAACCCAGAGGTCGGGGCCTCTTGTCTTACTCCACTGCGTTGGATGTGGCAGGGGCCCTGACTCCAGTCAGAAATAAATTTCCCTTTTTGCCTTTTGCATTGTCGTGGAGGTCTTGTTCTTGTTGGTCTTGGGATTCGGACTTTTGGGCATAACAAATAGGATAATTCCTGGAAGTAGAATTGTAGCATTTCTTGGGAAGAGCAATTGTGTATAAATATACTACATTGGAGGAGGCAATGGCACCCCGCTCCAGTACTCTTGCCTGGAAAATCCCATGGATGGAGGAGCCTGGTGGGCTGCAGTCCACGGGGTCGCTAAGAGTCGGACAGGGCTGAGCAACTTCACTTTCACTTCTCACTTTCATGCATTGGAGAAGGAAATGGCAACCCACTCGGTGTTCTTGCCTGGAAAATCCCAGGACAGGGGAGCCTGGTGGGCTGCCGTCTATGGGGTCGCACAGAATCAGACACGACTTAAGCGATTTAGCAGCATCAGCAGCAGCATACTACATTCATTGGGGATTAACAACGTGTACTGCCACAAATTCGGATGAAAATGCCGCTTTCCATGCAGCTTTGGCAATAAAGTGTGTGATCAAAATTTTTTATTTTCATCATATTATAGGTGAGAATTATTGCCCAATATAGTATTAATGCTAATATTATAATTTCTCTGAATTGTCTCCTCATGTTATTTGCCTACTTTTCTACAGATTTACTGGTATTTTCCATATTTATTTATGGATCTCTTTATACTTCAGGATATTGGTTTTTAACTTATGATATTGACTATAAATATATTTTCACATTTGACTTCATCAAATTTTTCATGGATATTCATATTTAATGTTCTCTGTAGTAAAATTTGTCAAATTTGCCATGGCTTCTGGATTCTTAAACACAGTTGGAAAGGCATTCTTCTTCTCAGATTATAAAGAGTTTCTGTATTAGTTCATTATTGCTCTAGTTTTTAAAAAGCAAATCTCTGATCTACATGAAGCTAATTTATTGATTCTGTTTTTTGATCAAGATGTTGATTAAACAGATATATTAACAATCATAAAATTATTCCAAATGTATGATTCTGAAAATGTGTATACCTTTCTCTAAGTATACCTTATACATCATATTTCATTAAAATTGTACTTTAAAAATTAACACATGCTGGGGGGGGGTGAGACAAAGTATATGGGTATGCTAAGCTCTCTGTGAGAACTTGACAGAATTGGGAACCCCACACGTGATGTGCAAACATGATCCATTTTCCTCAGCTTTAATTTATAATATACATAGAAAGCTAGGTCAGGAAGATCCTCTGGAGGAGGACATTGTAACCGTCTCCAATATTCTTGCCTGGAGAATCCCCATGGACAGAGGACCCTGACGGGCTATAGTCCATAGGGTTGCCAGAGTTGGACACAACTGAAGTGACAGCATGCTACATGCATACAAAGAAGCACATAACGCATATTTTCAAACAAACCAATCAGCAAAGAAACAAACAACACAGAGAAGCAATTGAGATGATGTCTCAATTGATTATTATGTAATAATATATATTATTAATATATAATAAAATATATTATTCTCAGTGGACTAGGGGAAAAAAATGATTACCAAGAAAATAGTAACTAATTACAAAAGAAATAGTACAAGGAAACTGAACTTAAATTAGTTTTTAGCCCTCTCATCCTTGTCTCCTTTCATGCTTTTTCTTGCCCATTCTGCTCCATTCTTATTGAATTTATCTCTGTCTATTCAGCCTCTAGTCTTTTTTTTTTTTTTTTTCCACTAATTACATTTAGACATCTGTTACCTCTGCCTAGTGTCCTTTCATCATCTGTCATGGTTAATTCCTATTCATCCTTCAGATCTCAAATGTTACTTTTTTAAGAAGACCTTCATGGCATTACTGTTTCTTTTTTGTATTTTAATTTTGCTTTAAAGCATTGGTCAGAGTTTTAAGTATAATAAACAAGAAGGATGAACTCTCTTGCAATTGTGTAGCTTGTTATAATCACCCTTTTGGAAGGTGTTGAATTTGAATAGCTTCCATGTAACTCATATATTGCTGCTGGTTTAAGGTTGATTATAGCCTATGTGTGTCTCTTCTTTGGACCTAGAAAATCTTGGAGGCAGATAAAGGTAGCTGGCTCTGCTTTAAACCTAAGGGGGATAAAAAAAGAGAGAACATAAGTGGCAGAGTGCAGCAGTATTTGAGATCTTGAGAAGTTTTCCTCTTGGGCTACTTTAAGGAACATTTGAATATCAAAAAAAGTTTCCTATGGGCTATATGGAGACTGAAAGATTGTAGTAAAAGAAGCTAGTGAAGAATACAGTGCCATCTATAGAGTCCCAGAGTGAATCTGTAAAGGGCAATCCAACAAATGGAGGGTTTTATGAGGATCATCAAGATTCATTAGTCCATTCAGAATGGTTTCTCTCGATTGTCTGCCTGTGCTTGTGGTGTGAATAAAGTAGAAAACATACAAAAAAAATCACTTATCCCATACACCTAAATGGTGTTGAACAGACAGTCAAGAAATTTTCATCATATCATGTGATAAGATGATGAAAAAGGGACAGTATAATGTGTGACAGAAAAATATAATCTAAACTATGCTGAAAGAAATTTTCTAATACTGAGGTGCAGGAAAGCCATTCCAGTTTACATGATTTGGCCTGAACTTTATGTGCATTACAACAGCCTGTCTTATGCCCTGTCAAGCTTACATTGTATGCCTGCTTTAACCATTAAAGAAAATAGTGCATTATTCAGATTGTTTAGAATGTCCACTTGAAGACAGGGATAAATGCCTCCTTTCCTGTGACACCAGTGCTAACACTCCTTCAAAAGTAAGTTTCCCTTCCCAGACACCAAGGTCTTCCTGACTGTGTACATGCGAACCTCTGTTAAAACCTCGAAGGAATAAACCCCTATTGTGTTTGGTGTATGTTCTTTGTTCTGACAGTGTATAAAACTGGACTGAAAATCATGCTTCTCCTGAGCAGTTTCTCAGAGCTACTGAGAGACAGTCTCCTGGGCTATAACCCTCTGTAAAACCTCAAATAAGCTAAACTTAAAACTATCAATTTTCCTTTCAGTCAAAAATTATCAGGGTCCTCTGGTAGTTGTAGCTCAATAGTTTGGTAGTTTCAGAGCAAAATGAAGATGGGGAGAAAACAACAAGGAGATGAATTTATTTTTAATTCTGGGAGAGTCAAGTTGCCATGAGTTTGAGCAAGCTCTGGGAGATGGTAAAGGAGGGGAAGCCTGTTGTCCTGCAGTCCATGGGGTTGCAAAGAATCGGATGTGATTGAACAGGAATGAGAAGTTGCCATATCTAATGTGTGCACCAAGTCTCTCAGTCATGTCCAACTCTGTGAACCCATAGACAGTAGCCCAGAAGTCTCTTCTGTCCATGAGATTCTCCAGGCAAGAATACTGGAGTGGGTGGCCATGCCCTTCTCCAGCCATATCTAAAGATAATACATAATGCTATCCCAAAGTCAAAGTAAAGTAGCTTACTCATGTCCGACTCTTTGTGACCCACGGACTGTAGCCTGGCAGGCTCCTCTGTCCATAGGATTTCTCAGGCAAGAATACTGGAGTGAGTTGCCATTTCCTTCTCCAGGGGATCTTCCCAACCCAGGAATTGAACCTGGTTCTCCCACATTGTAGGTAGACCCTTTACTGTCTGAACTACCAGGAAAGTCCCACTCAAAGTCAAAAAAGGTACATAAATGTAGCAAATATTTGAAAATATGCAAAGCTGGTGTACTCTATATGAAAAGAGCTAGATTTGTGTTTTGTGGCCCAAAATGAAGATAAGAGACCCTACATTCCCCAAGTGAAAGTGAAAGCTGCCCAGTCATGTCCAACTCTTTGTGATCCCCTGGAGGAGGGCATGGCTGCCCACTCCAATATTCTTGCCTGGAGAATCCCATGGACAGAGGAGCCTGGTGGGCTATATTCCATAGGGTCGCAAAGAGTAGGACATGACTGAAGTGACTTAGCACAGCACAGCACCAAGTTATTGGCTTATGGCAGATAAGTAAATTCTCATTTCATAAATGTTCAACAGAAAGAAGGTTTAGAGATTTACCTCCAGACCTCCAAAATTACAAGCAAAACAACCAAAACAAACAAACAAAAAACCTAACTGAAATAAACAGTGTTTTTCAATACATCTACCATCTCCCTGCCTTCTGATAAATTGGTAAAAACTGTTTAAGTCTCCAAGTCACTGAGTATTTGTATTTCTGTGGAAATATAGCACCTTCTGCTCTAGGAATCTTTTCTCAATTATGCCAAGCATCTTTAAGGTTGAGAGTCTTCCTTTTTCCCATGACTCATAGCAACTCACTTTTGGGAAACAATCATGGGTCTTTCATTTTTCTACATGTCTTTCAAGTGAGGAACTAACAATCCTTTGTTCTGGATGTTTTTCAAGTATTTATATATTGGACAGTCAAAAGACAGATCAAATCACCTTCTGGGGCAATGATGGGCATACTTAGAGCCCATTATAAAATACAGAGTTCCTAAGCGCAGGGTCCCTCTCTTATAATGTTACTATGTGTGTTATTTGGTCTTTTTATATCTCCTTATAGACATTAGAGCTTATGGAATCAGCTCAAAAATACTGATATATCTTCTGCTTTCCTGTGAGTAATAAATGGCCCTTTCTCTCTGGCCTCATGTTTTTAAGCAGCATCCAAGGAAATGGGTCAGTCTAAATTTTGTTCTTGTAAATGAGGTAATATCGCAAAAGATTTAAAGTTCTCAACACTTAATCCTGTGGGAGTAGCTAGAATTGAAATTATCCTTAAATATTAAATAAAAATGTATCATCTTTCCTGCTCAAATGCCACATTTTTTTTTGCGAGATAATTCTCTATAGATCTCCAGTGTTTGTGCATCTCTTATCAACAAAGGCACTGACAACTTTTGTTCTGGACTATCTTTTCAAAGTTGCTTATATAGTGGGACATTTTAGAAGGTGAAGATAGTGTTCATGTAAATCAGAAGACAGGTTTGTAATTAAAATAATGTAACATATAAAATACGGAGAAGGAAATGGCAACCCACTCCCATGCTCTTGCCTGGAGAATCCCAGGGATGAGGGTGCATGGTGGGCTGCCCTCTATGGGGTCACACAGAGTCAGACACGACTGAAGTGACTTAGCAGCAACATATAAAATAAAATAAAAATAATGCCACCCTCTGAGGCATTTTGCTCACACCCATAATTAGGAATTCGGGATCCTTATCTGTGACACGTTCCCACTGTATGTACATCTAATGAGTCACTCCACATCACCCCCAGTGACTTCGAGGATAAGAGAAAACATCATGAAAATGAAGTTCATGATGATTGTGTGAAGTGAGCAATAAGGTCTTTTGTCTCTAACCTACAATCCCCTTGCCTTCTATCAACATCCATGAATCTTTGGCAAGATCCATGAATTATTAGCTTACATGCAAGGCTTACATTCAAAGATTTTTGAAAGTTCTGTGATATAGTTCATAGTTCTTGAAAGTTCTGTGATTGCATTCATAATCAAGTCCTCAACTGAATAACTTTCTTACTAAATTAGAATACTAATTGAAAGAAAGTCATTCATTTCTGAGATAACACAAATTGCTCATAATTAGCATCTTATTCTCTAATGAATTAAAGTTCAAGGCGTAAAATCTAAATTACTTCAAAAGGAGGAAAAATTATTTTTAAAAAATGCAGTTAAGTATCTCAAAGGTTAAGGATTAGCTTATCTTATTTGCCTTGCCTGATGAACTGTCATAATTTCTAGCAGAATGAGCTCCTTACGTACAGGAACGTAGGGGATTCAATTTCAGTTACCACACTCTATTTCTCATATTTGTTTTTGCTTGAGGAGCAATTACTTAATTATCCCTTCAGTTGCTGAAGAGTTTTTTTTTTTTTTTGGTGAAACTAGCTGTGGTGGATAGCAATTTCTCAACTCAATTTCCCCTAAATGCAGTGCCAAACCACTTCAAAATAAGATTTTTTTTTCTTCTGTACAATCTACAGCCATGAAAAATAAAGAGAATGAAAAGTATACAACAGTAAAGGGATAGATTTTTGCAGTAATTTCCCACAAAATTAAAAGACAGTGGCCTTCTAAATATTTAGAAGAAAGAATGTGAAAGTCACTCAGTTGTGTCTGACTCTTTGCATCCTCACGGACTGTACTGTTCATGGAATTCTCCAGGCCAGAATACTGGAGTGGGTAGCCTTTCCCTTCTCCAGGGGATCTTCCCAATCCGAGGATCCAATCCAGGTCTCCCACATTGCAGGCAGATTCTTTACCAGTTGAGCCACAAGAGAAGCCCAAGAATACTGGAGTGGGTAGCCATCCCTTCTCCAGAGGATCTTCCCAACCCAGGAATCAAACCAGGATCCCCTGCATTGCAGGTGGATTCTTTACCAACTGAGCTATCAGGGAAGCCCTATTAGAACATACCACAAATACGCAACTGTATGACCTTTATTTTTTTTTTTTTTTATTCTGGAAAACTGCAAGCTAGATTATGCTTCTATCTAGAGTAACACTTCATTTTATTCATTTTTTTTAAATTTTTAAATTTGTTTTGGAGTGTAGTTAGTTGTTTTACAATGTTTTGTTAGTTTCAGATGTTAGCTTTAGGTATATACACACAGACACACACACACAGACACACAGACACACACACATATCCACTCTTTTTATATTCTTCTTCCGTATGGATCATTACAGATTATTGAGTAGAGTTCACTGTGCTATACAGTAGAGCCTTGTTCGTTATCTATTTTATATACAGTAGTGAGTAGATGTCAATCCAAATCTCCCAGTTTATCCACACTGTACCTAGTAAATTATCTATATTCAATAAATATTGATTGCATCTTAGCCAATTATCAAACATATCAAACTGCTTGCCTGCTAAATTGCTTTAGTCGTGTCTGACTCTGCAACTGTAAGGACTGTAGCTCATCAGGCCCCACTGTAGCTCACCCAGGTCCATGAGATTCTTTAGGCAAGAATACTGGAGTGGTTGCCATGCCCTTCTGCAGGGCATCTTCCTGACCCAGGCATTGAACTGGCATCTCTTAAGTCTCTGTTTTGAAAAATCTACTGTTTTAAAAGTCTACTGAAAATATCCTGATCATAATACTTAATTAAATGATCCCCACAGCCAAAAAAGAGAAAAAAATAGTCATCAGTAAACCGTCAAATAATGGAAAGAGATTGACCTAATATCATATGTGTTGAAAATTGTTGTCAGTTAAATAACGAGAATATTTGAAAAAAAAGTGCTGAGCTTTCTGACATAAATCCCTATGAGCTACACCCATGAGTAGCAAAAATAAAAATAATTCCAAAAATTTGCAGTAAAATCTTTTATTACAATGTGGAGGCAAACAAACTAAGCAGGTATGTATTGCTTGTGGTCTGAAGTAAGAAGGAATTAGAGGATGGGAGAAACAGTTCTGGAAATAGGTGAAAAGAGGGAAGGATTTGACTCTCTCAGCACATATATAATATTTCCCCTCTTCCCTCAAACATCACTCACACGCACACACACAGGCACACATATATTTAGATAGAGAAGTAAGAGGTGATAGAAATAGATAGATAGACAAATAATAAATCTATGTGTGTGTCTATATAGAGGTATATCTTGGATAATACTCACTTTATTTCTCAGTGGTAGAATTTTGTTTTCACTTTATCTTTGTATATGTCTGTATTACTTGAATTCTTTATATTGGGTATGAAATGCTTTCACAGAAAAATGATAGTATTTTAAAGGAAAATAATTTAGTGTGCTTAATTTTAGGTACATTTTATTATTGTAATGCTTAGTATTGCCTAAAGCAGGATGTGGTTTCTTAGTTTGAAAAGTATTCACTTAAATTTTTTTAAACAGATCCAAAACATGTTCCAGTTTTGCACAATTAAGTTGTGGTGGTGGTAGTGGTCTAGTTGCTAAGTCATGTCTGACTCTTGTGACACCGTGGACAGTAGCCTGCCAGGCGCCTCTGTCCATGGGACTTTCCAGGCAAGAATACAGTTCTGAGTGGGTTGCCATTTCCTTCTCCAGGAATCAAACCTGGGTCTCCTGCATTACAGGCAGATGATTTACTGACTGAGCTATTGAGGAAGTCCTCACAATTAAGTACAGGATTAAATTAAGTGCATTTTAAACTGAAAATACTAGGTATTTGGTCACTTTCCATTTCATCTTAATATTATATATAATGTAGATCAGGTTTCATGCAAAAGGTACTGTATGCTTTCAGTTTCAAATGTATGTCTTTTTTCAGTGATACATGAGTTATATAAATATTGTAAGCAGAAGTGCTCTTAGCTCAAGGAGTCTATCCCTGTCTTTAATTATGTATAATAAATGTTTCAAAGTAATTAACTATCAAGAAAAAGTTTTTTTAATTAAATCCCTGATAAAGTACATATGTTTTACTTAACATTTTATCTGTAACTCTTGAGTAATAAAATTCAGAACACAAAAATGTACATAGTCTCTCAGATAATTAAGTCAGTTACTTTTTGCCACAAAACAAACCAAACAAAATTTATTGACTTAGAACAACTAATGCAGCTAGCTCTTTATCTTTGGCTGGACTCAGCTGGACAGTTCTTCACCCCTGCAAGTATATGTCATTTGGATGCCTGTTGGGTGATGTCATATGGAGTCTTTGGTGACAGTGGCAGCTGACCACACATGTTGACATTAAATACAGTTCCAAAGAAGAGAGAGAAAAGCATTCAAGGACTCTTGTCCTCAGAACTGGGACCTGTCTCTTCCTGTCTTTTCTATTAGCAAAAGTAAGTCAAACCACTAACCCTTTCTAAAAGGTTTAAGAAATAGACTTTACATATTTAAGGAAGGAGCTGAAAATCTCCCTCCCACAAAATTGTAGCTTCATTGATGTGTAAATTATATACAGAACACTGTACATATTTAATATTAATATATACAGTTTGATTAATTTAGGCATATACATATATTGATTATACCACTACCACAATCAAGATTATAAACATGGCCATCACCTCCAAAAGCTCCTTTGTGCCCTTTGCTTTTTTGTTATTATTGTTCTGGGAACATTTAACAAGAGATCTAAACTTAACACATTTTTTAGTGTACAACATATTGTTAACTACAAGTGTGTAGCATATATATGTATGTTTTACAGCAGACATCTAGAATTTACTCATCTTGTATAATAAACTTTATATCAACTGATAAATAGCTTCTACTTCCCCCTTTCCCCATCCCCTGCAACCACAGTTCTATTTTCTGCTTCTATAAGTTTGGCTATTTTAGATACTTCATATAAGTAGAATTATGCAGTATTTGTCCCTCTGTGATGACTTATTTCACTTAACATAATGCCTTCCAGGACCATTCATGTTATTGCAAATGGTAGTTTCCTTTTTTTTTTTTAAGGCTAAATCATATTCCATTGTATGTGTGTACATATTTTCTTTATCCATCTGTTGATGCTGAACTACTTTAACATCTTGGTTATTGTGAATATTCGTGCAATGAAGGCAAGATGTCTTTGAAATTCTGACTTCAATTCTTTGGATATGCACCCATAATTGGGATTGCTGTTTCAGAAGGTAGTTCTATTTTTACATGGTTGGGATATAGAAAGGAGAAAATCATGACCTTTTTTTGCAGTATACCCAAGGACTATACCTAAGATGGGAAATTGTTACAGTGTGATTTGGCTTTAACATTGATCTATGTTAATATAATCACCTACATTCATACACTTGAGGAATTTAAAGTCATATGTATTAATTTACATGGGAGAAACTGTTGGTAGCATGGCTGTTTCAGCAAGTGTTTCATAACCAATTTTAATATCTTTACTCTCATATTTTTCTCTGTGTGTATGAGTGTTGGTGGTGGTAGAGGAGAAAATGAAATGTCACAAAAGGGAAAATTATGCCCTAGGCACTATGTGTACAGTTGAAAACTTTTATTTCATAGGTGTAGGGGATACGTTGCCCTGCGACAGCCTAGTAGCCTCATATGTGTTCACATAGGTCATGCAGACAGCGTGGTTCGAACGCCAGCTTTCCTGAGCCCTGGTGGAGCAACACCTTGTCATTCATCCCTGGAACACAAGAGAATGGAAAGCTTAGGAGAAGCTGCTCCAAGGCCCGTTTCTATTCACCTCGTTATATTCTATAGACAGTTGTAATCCCTCAATTTTTCATTATCTCCCAGGTTCTAATGAGGTATGAGGCATTCTGCCCTGTGCGCCTTGGGTTATAACAGCAGTCTATAAATGCCTCCCAGGATTGGCTTCTCAGAAGCAGAGTGTCCAGAACTTGCCTTGCATTGTCATCTAGCTCCTTTTATTTCAGTTTCACCCTTTCGGTGGGACAAAGAGCTTGATGAATTGTCTGCTTTAGCTACTTTTTCTTTTGTTGGCTATGTAAATAATAAAGTGTCTGAATCTAAAAATGGCTTGCTGTATTTTACTGGCTGAATCTGTATGTCAGGAAGTCTGTCAGGAGTTGGCCTGACTTGCTGCTGTGCACTTGATGGGGCTGTATTTAGAAATATGGCTGCAGCCACTGTGGCCTACCTCCGTTACTTTTGCTGATTTTTTATTTTTTCCCTTCCATCATGAAAACCTGAAAGCCCCAGGTAGTGTTTCTCCCTGAGAACATTAGAGAGCTCCCTATATTGAACTTCTGAGAAAGTAATTGGGTTGGTTTCCAGAGCCCTGCATCTTGATGGGGATGAATCCCACAGGGTAAATTTGAAACTACATGAGCAACACTCTCCTACCCAGCTCTTCAAAAAGGTTCTTCCCCATCAACTATGAATCAATATCATGATAAGAAACCTAAACCTCAGTGTTACCCTTCTGTATATTGTGTGATCTCTGTACTCTTCCCAGCAGCAGGGAGAAGTCTTTCTTTTCTTTTGCGTAAAAGCAGTCATTTCAGGCTCTAAGACTGCCGAGTTGTTAGCTATGAAAACTTAGTTACCATTCTCCAAGTCTTTGGGTATAAACAGCCTAGTTTGAAATCTAAGAGCCCCTAAGGTACGGACACCAGATCATTCCCCGCTCTGACTCTCACTGAGAATGTAACACCTAGCCTCTGTCAATTGTAGGCTGATAAATGGACTCCTTTTATTTTCCAAGCGTTTTGAGATCAGGTTTTAGCATAAAAAAGCTGCTATTTCAACAAGAGATACTGATGGGAATAAATATATTTCAAAGAACCGCTGTAGGTTTACAAAATCCTCATGGAATTTGTTCCATGATTTTTAATTTCAAAATCAAAATCAAGGATGTATATACTCTTAGTAATTCTTTAAGAACACATCCATTATCTACAAATCATTTGTTTTCCTTTGTTTTGAGCTTTAATTATCTTTTATATTCAAAATGGTCATGGATTTACAATGTGCTTGACCAAAGCTGGAATATATTGAGAATGTTTTATTGAAAATTTCCAAATTTATTTCTGTCTGATATGAAGTTCTTAATATTCTACCTTACTGCATCTAATGTATAGATTTCTTAAAATCTAGACTTTTCATTGTATTAAAAAATATTTAACAGAACACTAGTGCTTTTTACAAATATAAAAATGGAGTGGTAACAAATTGACTCATCTCTCAGATTATTTTCAAGAATAAAAGGTGTACTTTCTAAGAATCATGAATATAATATTTCTTGCATTATTATATTTAATATATTTGTGCCTAAAGATAACAAACTGGTGTATTAAAATATTTTAAATGACAAATTAAGATATGATTAACCAGAGTGGGAAGAAAAATGCAGTTGAATATTCAGATACAGAAATTGTCTTCAAATCTGTCGGTTTTGTTTTTTGTTTCAGAGAAATCAGTGATTTTTGACAGGTGTGAATTGCAGCAATGATACAATTTACCTCAGAACATTAAAATTGATTTTTAAACACAAGTGATTCATCTTTATTTTTAAACTAATGTGTTTTCGTATTCTAAGATAATACTGAGATTTTCATGCAGTAAAATGACTTTGTGAAAAGAAAATGTATCATTTGGGAACTTAAATGCATAGTTAAATGCTAATGCATAAATGCAATATTGTGCACGTGAAGTTTTTTTTCAAGAACAGTGAGCCTGTACTCATTACACTTGAAATATCTAGGTACTTCTAAATGGTTTTATGACTGTAGATATTTTTTAATCATAAAAGGAGTTATGAACCCTTCTAAATATAACATTGAACAATTTTATAAATATTTACATCTATGCTTTTATTATTTTAAGAATATCTTCTTCTTTTTATATTCCCACTTTATAGGCCAGATTCTGTCTTTAACATTTATTCTAAAGAAATATGAAAGGGTTCAAATTCCTAATTGCCTGTTGAATTGTTCTAAGGCTAATTAGGGAATTTCCCTGTAGCTCAGAGGGTAAAGAATCTGCTTGCAATGCAGGAGACTCTGGTTCAATCCCTGGGTCAGGAAGATCCCCTGGAGAAAGAAATGGTCAATCCACTCAGTATTCTTGCCTGGAGAGTTTCATGGATGCAGGAGCCTGGAAGACTCTAGCCCATGGGGTTCAAAGAGTCAGACACTACTGAAGCAACTTAGCACACAAAGCTAATTAAAGACGCTAAAAATTATAAAGAAAAATAAAGAGCCTGCAGTTTGGATGTTTTTATGAGTCATGTTTATTCTTTATTTTTGTACATTGTTAAAATGACTCAGCAAGAACCTAGGATGTAAACTGATTGTTTCTATCACTTCATCTTTTATCCCCATATATGGTTATTGCAGTAATGTAATTATATGGTATTATTTTTTTGACAATTGCCGTATCTAAAATCCCTACTGCCATCAAACTATGAGTATTTTTCTCAGGAAATATTCTCCCTGCTTCCATAAGAAATAAATATTATTTATTTATGGTACAGATTAGATAAAAAAAATATGCTCAAGACTTAGAAATTGAGAATATCTTTCCAAGCCTTATAAATATGGCATGACAAAGGATCCTGTGAGTGATTTTGCAAGTCAAATATCCTCAATTCTTCTTTCAGGAATAAAGGAATGCCTTCATAACTAAGTTATATAACTTCTTGTCATAATTCTCAGAGGTTAACAGAGAAAAATTAGAACTGGGAAAGATGTATAATTCAGATCTAGAATGAATCTTTGCTATTAATCTAGGATATCTACCATGAGTTAGGAAGAGACTGCTCTTCTATCAGAGCTAAAAAAAGTACACATGATAAAAATAAACTCATTATGTCTCAAACTGATCACTACACAGACCTGGGACATGTTATTTTACACTGCTACTGCTGCTAAGTCGCTTCAGTTGTGTCTGACTCTGGGCAACCCCATAGACGGGCGACCACTGTCCCTGGGATTCTCCAGGCAAGAACACTGGAGTGGGTTGCCATTTCCTTCTCCAATGCATGAAAGTGAAAAGCAAAGGTGAAGTCGCTCAGTCGTCCCCTACTCTTAGTGACCCCATGGACTGCAGCCTACCAGGCTCCTCCGTGCATGGGATTTTTCAGGCAAGAGTACTGGAGTGGGGTGACATTGCCTTCTCTGTTATTTTACACTACAAATTTTCAAATAATTATGTTTATTTAACACATTAGGAATTTCAGGTGATGAGGTAGAGTAAAGCAGAATAAGTTAAGAATTTAAGACCTCTCATTTTCATTTGGCTAATGCTCAGTTCAAAGGTCAACAGAACTGAAGCCGACTCTCCTCTCAGCATCAAGACTCAAATCAGGTCTTATATTTTATTTTGTTGTTGTTGTTTTTCAGTCTCTAAGTCATGTCTGACTCTTTTGTGACTCCAGGGACTGTAGCCCACCAGGCTCCTCTGTCCATGGGATTCTCCAGCCAAGAATACTGGAGTGGATTGCCATTCCCTTCTCCAAGGGATCTTCCTGATCCAAGGATCAAACCCTTCTCTCCTGCATTGGCAAGCGGGTTCTTTACTGCTGAGCCAACAGCTGTGCTTATTCTCTCAGTCGTGTCAAACTTTTTGCAACGCTATGGACTATAGCTCACCAGGCTCCTCTGTCCATGGGTTTCTCCAGGCAGGAATACTGGAGTGGGTTGCCATGCCCTCCTCCAAGAGATCTTCCCATCCCAGGGATCTAACCCAGTTCTCTCTCATTTGCAGGCGGATTCTTTACCGTCTGAGTTACCAGTGAAGCCTGCTGAGCCAACAGAGAAGACTTTTATTCTGTGGTTCAGACTGTAAAGAATCTACCTGCAATGTGAGAGACTTGGGTTCAGTTCCTGGGGCCGGAAGATCCCCTGGAGAAGGGAATGGCTACCTACTCCAGAATTCTTGCCTGGAGAACCCCATGAACAGAGGAGCCTGGTAGGCTACCGTCCATGGGATTGCAAAGAGTAAGACATGACTGAGAGACTAATGCTTTCACTTCTTTTATTCTGTTAGTTGTGTTTAAAGTTTCCACTTCAATTTTAAGTCAGAAAATGGGTGAAATCCTTTATCACAGCAATCCCCAACCTTTTGGTACCAGGGATTGATTTCAAGGAAGACAATTTTTCCAAGGACCAAGGTGGGGTGATGGGGGTGATTTCAGGATGATATAAGCACATTGCATTTATCATGCACTTTATTTTAATTTTGTAGCAATCTCAGAATTTTTTATTGCATTTAAGATTAAGGTTCACACCCAATGAGAGTCTAATGCTGCCACTGATCTGACAAGAGGTAGAGCTCAGACAGTAATGCAAGCCATAGAGAGTGGTTGTAAATGCAGATGAAGCTTGGTCACTTGCCCACTGCTCACCTTTGGCTGTGTGGCCTGGTTCCCAACAGTAAGGCTCATGGTGCAGGAGTTGGGGACCCCTGCTATATCACATTTTGCAGCTATCATAACCTAGAGAAATATTGAACCCCCACAAAGACCTTATAAAAATTAATGTAAAATCAAGCAAAAATGAAAGTTATAAATGAAAAAATATTAAAAAATGGATTGGCTATTTAGAGAAACAATGAATGAAAACTCAGAAATCATTCTATACATTAAAATATCTAGAAGCATGGACTAATTAAATATTTCCACATGAAGAATAAAGTTCTGAACAAATAACAGACATAATAGACTATTCATAAATCTTTCGGAAGAGAAAGAATTTTCTATTCTTAGCATGCAATTAAAGAAACAATAATAGTTAACAAGTAAATATTACTTTCTATGGAGTAGGAGTTACATCCTTTTTATAATATATTAATGCATTTTATCCTGATACAAACCCTACAAAGCAGGTATTACTATCATCTTCACCTTATAGATGAAGAAATTAATGTATATAAAGATTAAATAAATTACTTAAGTGACACAGTTAATGGCAGAGCTACCTTCATCTCAGAAAGTCTACATCACATTTAATGGGAAAAATCGGCCATGTTAAATCAGTATTGTTTGCATACACACAAAAAGAAAATGATCGTGAAAATGTAAAAGAATATTATAAACATTTTTATTATATAGAAGTTCAGGCGCTCCATTACCGACAGAATATAGACATACCTTGTTTTATTGTGCTTTGTTGTACTGAACTTTGCAGATATTGCTGTATTTTTCCCCCACAAATTGAAGGTGAAGTCGCTCAGTTGTGTCCGACTCTTTGCGACCCCATGGACTGTAGCGTACCAGGCTTCTCCGTCCATGGGATTCTCCAGGCAAGAATATGGAGTGGGTTGCCATTTCCTTCTCCAGGAGATCTTCCTGGCCCAGGAATTGAACCCGGGTCTCCTGCATTGTAGGCAGACGCTTTACCGTCTGAGCCACCAGGGATTGAAAGACTGTGGCAAATCGGCATCAAGCAAATCTATCTTCCCCATTTTCTCCAACAATATTTGCTCACTTCATGTCTCTGTATCACATTTTGGTAATTTTCACAATATCTCAAAAATTTTCCTTATTATATTTGTTATAATGATATGTGATTGGTGATTTTTAATGTTACTCTTACAAAAAGATTACAACTCACTGAAGTTTCAGATGATTATTAGCATTTTTTAGCTCTATACAGTCAGCAAAAACAAGACCTAGAGCTAACTAGGTCTAGACTGAGTTCATTTAGGACTGACTGGTTTGATCTCCTTGCAGTCCAAGGCACTCTCAAGAGTCTTTTTCAACACTACAGTTCAAAAGCATCAATTCTTCAGCACTCAGCTTTCTTTACAGTCCAACTCTTACATCCACACGTGACTACTGGAAAAACTGTAGCTTTGACTAGACAGACATTTGTCGGCAAAGTAATGTCTCTCCCTTTTAATATGCTGTCTAGGTTTGTCAAAGCTTTTCTTCCAATGAGCAAGTGTCTTTTAATTGCATGACTCTTTAAAAATACCTGCAATGGACATACCTGAGGCGAAGAATTGACTCATTGGAAAAGACCCTGATGGTAGGAAAGATTGAAGTCAGGAGGAGATGGGGACAACAGAGGATGATATGGTTGAATGGCATCACTGACTCGATGGACATGAGTTTGAGTAGGTTCTAGGAGTTGGTGATGGACAAGGAAACCTGGCGTGCTGCAGTACATGGGGTAACAAAGAGTCAGACACAACTGAGTGACTGAACTGAGCTGAATGAACAATTGGAATTTGAAATTAAAAATAACACATGTATAATATGTCCCATTATCTGAAATACATGTAAATATAATAAAATGTGACAATTTAATATAAGAAAAAATCTAAAGCTGAAGGTCAAAAGAACTTAAGAAATTAAGAGATATTACATGCATTAATCAGAGGACAATGTTGTTAACGTGTTGATTCTTCCTAAGTCAATCTCAATACAATACAAATCCCAACAAGCTATTTTATGAGTTATCAGTAAATTTGTTTTAAAATTTATATGGAAAGACAAAATAGCCAGCACATTTATAAAAGGAACAAAGTTGAACTTCAAGACATCTGAAAGTATGGTAATTAAGGCGATACAGATTGATGAAAGAACAAGCATATAAATCAATGCAGGACAGTAGAAAGCCGAGAAATAGACACATATATATAATCAACTGACCTTTGAGAAAGGAGCAAAGAGAAGAAATGACAGTCTTTTAACAAATGGTCCTGGAAAATTGGATATCCATATGGAGACAAATGAATCTAGACATAGAATCTTTGATCTCCCTAACAATATCTCGTAGCCCTAGCTTTAGCATAAGGAAAATATGCCAATCGTAGGACATTCTACAGAATACCTGACTAGTACCCTTAAAAAATTTCAAGGTTATTTGAAACAAGGAAAATGCCAGAACTGCCACAGAGAAAGGAACATAGGAGACCTGACAACTAAACATAATATGTTATCCCATGTAGGATCCTGGAACTGTAAAGGACAGTAAATACAAATTATTGAAATCTAAAGAAACCATTAGTACATAATAATGTGCTAATCTTGGTCATGAACTGTCACAAAGATTTCTTACGAATGTAAAATGTTAATAACAGGGAAAACTGGTTTCTGGATATATGGGACCTGTGTACTCACAATTCTACAATTCAAAAAAGTCCTATGAGGTACAGTTTAATTCAAAAGAATGAAAGCAAGTGTAATAATGTCTCTCTGAGGATCAGATCATGTAGTAAAAACGAGCTTGAACTAATATTATAAAGTTCCATACAAAGGTACACAATCTCTTGTAAGAAAATAATTTTCACTTACTTCTGGTTTAACATGTGTGTTAAAATGGGGAATCTTACTGGTTTCTGAATTAATGAGTTATAACTAAATTAGGTTTAATTGATTCAAGAAGGAAGACTATATATATTCTAGAATCCTCATAGTATCCAGTTGGTTGGTTCACAAAGGATTTTGAACATTAAAATTGTATAATCATTTGAAATTTGCTCAGGGAGAGAAGATTTGTCTTTAAAAATTATCTAATTAGCTAATGGACTGCTTTATAAAATTTCCCTTCATATAGTGCTTTAATCAATCTAATGTTCAGAAGTCAGAGCTACCTTTAAATGTTTTTTTTAGAATAAGGAAGCCTTAACTTGGGTATATTTAAAGATTTTAGATTTATGCATAATAAAAAATCTAAAATATAAAGAGTGGGGAATTATGTCCTTTCTAAATCAACTGCATTGTTTGAATTCTATCTTACTTTCAATGAAAATCAGCCACTTAGCAATAAATTAAGCAGTTATTTGTAACTGACTCTCTTGATTTTTCTAAACTTTCCAACAAATGTTTATATTGAAAGAAGTAATATTCTTTTTTTAAAAAAATTGAAACCAGAAAGTTTGAATAGAACACCCAGTAAATTATTAAAGTGTTTAATATTTATAACTCTTGGCACATTGTGTGTGGTATACTTGATCAAAGTGTAGCTGTTGTATTTTTTTGTCTCTACCAAAATTGAAAATTTGTGTTCAGTTCCTCTTTAATTAGTCAGTTTTCTTTACTTGCAAGGACAGTGGTAGTTCAAATGTAAATCTTATTGATTAAGAGACTATTAATACTTAGAGATGAGAAAAAAAATGTGTTTCAGTGGCTTAATTACTTCACATAGTGACATAATAGATGTTTTTCTGGAAATCTCTTGCTTTTTTGATGATCCTGCGGATGTTGGCAATTTGATCTCTGGTTCCTCTGCTTTTTCTAAAACCAGCTGGAACATCTGGAAGTTCATGGTTCATGTATTGCTGAAGCCTGGCTTGGAGAATTTTGAGCATTACTTTACTAGCATAGGCTTCCCTGTTGACTCAGAGGTTAAAGCGTCCGCCTGCAGTGCGGAGACCCAGGTTCGATCCCTGGGTTGGGAAGATCCTCTGGAGAAGGAAATGGCAACCCACTCCAGTACTCTTGCCTGGAAAATTCCATGGACTGAGGAGCCTGGTGGGCTACAGTCCACGGGGTCGCAAAGAGTTGGACACGACTGAGCGACTTCACCTTTACTAGCATGTGAGATAAGTGCAATTGTGTGGTAGTTTGAGCATTCTTTGGCATTGCCTTTCTTGCTCAGATATCGTTTAGATGTATATGTTTATTAAAGAGAGAGAATGGAAAAAGGAAAACAGTTATTACTTGACTACTTATTAGATGTCAGTAAGGCAATGGCACCCCACTCCAGTACTCTTGCCTGGAAAATCCCATGTACGGAGGAACCTGGTAGGCTGCAGTCCATGGGGTCACCAAGAGTCAGACACGACTGAGTGACTTCACTTTCACTTTTCACTTTCATGCATTGGTGAAGGAAATGGCAACCCACTCTGGTGTTCTTGCCTAGAGAATACCAGGGAAGGGGAGCCTGGTGGGCTGCTGTCTATGGGGTTGCACAGAGTTGGACACAATTGAAGTGACTTAGCAGCAGCAGCAAAGCAAACTGGAGCTATCCCACATAATAGCTTACTGAATAATACCCATAAGTGTTAGTCACTCTGCAGTGTCTGACTCTTTGCGACTCCATGGACTATACATACCCTGCCAGGCTCCTCTGTCCATGGAATTCTCCAGGCAAGAATACTGGAGTGGGTTGCCATTCCCTTCTCCAGGGGATCTTCTGGACCCAGAGCTCAAACCTGGGTTTCCTGCATAGTAGGCAAATTCTTTACCATCTGAGCCACTAAGGAAGCCACTATAAGAGGGAAGTATTATTATTGCTCTTTTAAACAAGAGGGAACTGAAGCTCTGAATCTTTAGATAAGTAACTGTGAGAAATTATATAGCTCTTAGCATATAGTGGAGGCTCCCAAATTCTGGCATATCTGACTCCAGAATCCACCTACTTCCTTCTATTCAGCAAGTCATAATCATTACTCTGTTTCTACCCTGTGACCAATACTATAGTCCCAAAGCAAATTAAAATGTATAGGCCAATTTCCTATATGAGTAAACAAAGAAAAAGAATGCTGTGCAAAGACCGAGGTAGGCATACCTTATAGTTATGCTGCCACAAGCCAAGGAATACCTGGGACTTTCAGAAGCTGAAAGAGGAAGAAACTGAGCTAGTCAAATTTGGCACCTTATTGGCGCTAGATTGGTTCCTTACTTCTCAGCAGAATACTCCACAGACATATATTTTGAAATGCATTCCTGAGGGTCACAGATACCCTGAAGCTCTAGATGGGTCTTTTCATGAAACATTTAGCTGCTTGTAAATCTATACGTAAGAACTTGAAACTGAATAATCTAGTGAAGTTTCCCTTTCTCTGATTTGAAAGCCAGTAAGTATATCATCAAGAGACTGAATCACTCTGGTACATTCTGGTAATAAATAGTAGGAAGACAGATGGTTATAAAAAGACAGTTAAAGTAGAAACTTGGAGGACAGTCATTTCAAAGTTCCTTTTTTCTGAATGTGACATAGTGGTCATAATTTATAAATCTACTACAGTCATTTAGAATGTTCTTCCTACTTAAAAAAAAATGAAAGAAAGAAAAAACTAAGGAAAACATTGTGGCACAAATAGAAATAACATACTAAATAAAAGTTACGCATATTTATCAAAAAAAAAAAAAACAATGTTGAGCAAATGGTGATAAATGTGGTAATAAGTAAGTAAGTAAAGTCACTCGGTCATGTCCAACTGTTTGTGACCCCGTGGACTGCAGCCCACCAGGTTCCTCAGTCCATGGGATTCTCCAGGCAGGAATACTGGAGTGGGTTGCCATTTCCTTCTCCAGGGGATCTTTCCGACCCAGGGATTGAACCCGGGTCTCCTGCATTAGAGGCAGACACTTTAACCTCTGAGCCACCAGGGAAGCCCCGGTAATAAGTAACTAGAATGATAATCATAACATTCAAAATGTGAATCAGAGATAGTTGCAGGTGACTTCTATACATTGAGTCATCGGGGTATTGTATCATTTTTTTTTTCCTACAGATTATTCAAGTAGAGACTTTAGGGGATATTTGAAAATAAATATGTAAACATGATTTCAATATTCTTTTCTGGAGAAATAAGTCTGAGGAATTCTCCATACATCATCCAGTAGTCAGCACTAGATCCAAAAAATATAGCTAAGTTCTTTTTTTTTTTCCTCTTGCTTTGATATTTCCATGCAGAAACAATGATTGCATTCTTTACTAGATAGAAAGCCAGTTATATAAGCACTTTTTCTCTCTGCAATACTCTTGCCCATCTTTGCTTTCTATTTATTACCTGTTTACATCTTCACTATCATCCCACAGTTGGGCTTTCTAAATTACATGTTCAGTCATTCAGTCATGTCCGACTTTTTGAACCCTATAAACAGTTGCCTGCCAGATTTCTCTGTCCTTGAGATTTTGCCAGGCAAGAACACTGGAGTGGGTTGCCATTTCCTCCTTCAAGGGATCTTCCCAACCCAGAGATTGAACCCATGTCCCCTGTGTCTCCTGTGTTGCAGGATTCTTTACTGCTCAGTCACTGAGAAAACCCTTTCTAAATCAAGAGGAATACAATTTATCCTCAGAGCCCATATCCAACAGCAGATTTACTGATACATCCTTTGGTTTCACACCCTGATAGATGTCAAGGTATTATAAAGGTAAAGACTCACAGAACTGACCCTCATGCCTGTGTAATAGAATTAAATTTACAGTTAACCTTAATTTGTTTCAGTTTAGTTCAGTTCAGTCGCTCAGTTAACTCTCCTCTTTCACTTTCATCAAGAGGCATTTTAGTTCCTCTTCACTTTCTGCCATAAGGGTGGTGTCATCTGCATATTTGTTTACATGCGGTGAATGTATGGGTCATGTCTTTAGAAATGTGATCTGTTGAATTTAATAATGTGTTCTGCTTTGGGCATTGCTATTCTCTTTAGGTAACTTTATGCTCAAGATTCTCAGATCAAACAAAAGAAAAATGTTGTGAAGTGGAAAACATACATACTTGCAAAACTGAATCCACTTCTATCCTCTCATTGCTATTTTCTGACCCTGGAAACCCTTCTAGTAGTTCATTTCAATTGCTCAGTTGTGTCTGACTTTTTATGACTCATGTCTGACTCATGTCCATCGAGTCTGTGATGCCATCTGATCATCTTGTCCTCTGTTGTCCCCTTCTCCTCCTGTCTTCAATCTTTCCCAGCATAATTGTCTTTTCTAAGGAGTCAGCTCATTGTACCACGTGACCAAAACATTGGAGCTTCAGCTTCGGCATCAGTACTTCCAATGAATATTCAGGATTGATTTCCTTTAGGATTGACTGGTTTGATCTCCTTGCAGTCCAAGGCACTCTCAAGAATCTTTTCCAACACAACAGTTCAAAAGCATCAGCTCTTCAGCACTCAGTTTTCTTTATAGTTCAACTCTCACATCCATACGTGACTACTCGAAAAACCAGAGCTTTGACTACATAGACCTTTGTCAGCAAAGTAATTGTCTCTGCTTTTTAATATGCTGTCTGGGTTTGTCATAGTTTTTCTTCCAAGGAGTAAGTGACTTTTAATTTTATGGCTGTGGACACCATCTGCAGTGATTTTGGAGCCTAAGAAAATAAAGTCTGGCACTATTTCCATTGTTTCCCCATCTATTTGCCATGACATAATGTGTGCTGCAATTAATGGGCTAGCAAAGAGTCGGACACAACTGAGCAACTGAACTGAACTGAACTGAATGGGACCAGATGCCATGATCTTAGTTTTCTGAATGTTGAGATTTAAGCCAGCTTTTCACTCTCCTCTTTCACTTTCATCAAGAGGATCTTTAGTTCCACTTCACTTTCTGCCTTCTAGTCAAGTCCTTACTTAATTTCTTCTCCCATTCAATTCTCCAATTCAACATACTAATTGGACTTAATAATTCAACATTAAATCTTTTTACCACCTCTTTTGAATAAATAGTGTTTCAATCATCTATTCCAATTTCCTACAAGGCCAACAGTCAGAGAGTGATAAGGAATATGGTATGTCCAGCTCATATTATATTTTCCTCACCATTTAGTGTCAGTAAAATGTGTACTTTGAGAGGAAAAAACGAACAAAATCAATAAAGAACTTTATGCCCCAAACATTAATTGTATATTCCAGAGTGCTTTGTGTCTAAGTAAGTAGAGCCTAATATGGTATAGGTGTCAAAATCAGTGAGCTTCCCTGTTGACTCAGATGGTAATGAATCCAATCCCTGAAATCCCTGGGTTGGGAAAACCTGGAGAAGGGCATGGCAACCCACTCCAGTATTCTTGCCTGCTAAATCCCGAGGACAGAGGAGCCTGGCAGGCTACAGTCCATGGGGTCGCAAAGAGTTGGACACAACTGAGCAACTAAGCACAGCACAGTCAAACTCAGTAACATCTAACCGTGGCTTGTGATGATCTCAGAAAGGTTCAGTGTAATCTGTTTGTGAATATGCCATCTTTTCCCCTCAGGGAAATTCACCCACTTCCATTTTCAAGCGATTTCCTTTTTTACTGTCATTGGGTTTAGATTCTTTCTCAGATGCCCAGTGTTCTTTCAGCCTCCTGGTACAAGGCCTGAATATCTGCATAAACACCTATATCATGAACCCAACTATCTTACTAAATATCTGCCTTAGCATTTCAACCCTGTTTTGGGCCACCATTGAGATTTTTTTTGGTGGACATCCACATGATCTATTTTAAGTCTTTAAGTTCTGTAACTTAGGTGGCCTGTAAGAGTTTTTGTTTGTGTGTGTTTTTTTGTTTGTTTGTTTTTGCTAGTCATCATCTACACCTCACATTTTGCCACATAACAAAGCTACTGCATACACACCAAGATCTGGTGAATATATAAATAGTACCTAGAAAGTAGGGTCCTACCTTCATTCACAGTTAAGTAGATATCTCTCAACTCTGCCCATTTTTAAACTTGCTCTTATTGAGATTTTGCCATTTGTTTATTATTACTGCTGAACTTTCCAGGTAACTCAGTGGTAAAGAATCTCCCTGCCAATGCAGGAGATGCAGTAGATATGGGTTTGAACTCTAGGTCAGGAAGGTCCTCTGAGAAGGAAATGGTAACCCACTTCAGTATTCTTGCCAAAAATACCCCCTCCCCATTAGGGAGCCTGGCAGGCTACAGTCTGTGGGGTGGCAAAGAGTTGGACATGACTGAGCAACTGAGTGCACGTGTGCACATACACACAGTTATTACTGCTATTTTCCAAATAGCTTTGAAACCTTCAATTCAGAGCAGTTTGCTTAATCTCTTTTGAGATGTCATGGGACTCAGACCACAGAGTAATGAGAACAGAGAGTTCTCAAAGAGATCTAGTATCTGATGAGCAGAGTAACAACTTACTCATAGACACTGTCAGTTCAGTTCAGTCACTCAGTCATGTCCAACTCTTTGCGACCCCATGAATTGCAGCACGCCAGGCCTCCCTGTCCATCACCAACTCCCAGAGTTTACTCAAACTCATGTCCATCAAGACATTGATGCCATCCACCCATCTCATCCTCTGTCATCCCCTTCTCCTTCTGCCGCTAATCCCTCCAAGCATCAGAGTCTTTTCCAATGAGTCAACTCTTCACATGAGGTAGCTGAAGTATTGGTGTTTCAGCTTTAGCATCAGTCCTTCCAAAGAACACCCAGGACTGATTTCCTTTATAATGGACTGGTTGACTCTCCTTGCAGTCCATGGGACTCTCAAGAGTCTTCTCCAACACCAGTGGTCATATACACTGTAGATGATGAATTTTCCCTTTAGTATTTGTTTGACGACACCATTTCTATTTTATCAATGTGCTTTGTTTGTCACTCCCCTCAAAAACCTTTCTGATATTACCCAAGATGTCTTGAAGGTTATTTGATGTCCTTCAATGGTGGGAGTGGTTTATGAGTTATCAGTTGTATTTCAAATTGGTTATATGAGCAGGTATCTCAGGAAGTGTCCAACTCTTTGCGACCCCATGGACTGTAGCTTACCATGCTCCTCCATCCATGGGATTTTCCAGGCAAGAGTACTGGAGTGGGTTGCCATTTTCTTCTCCAGAGGATCTTCCCAACCCAGGGATCAAACCTGGCTCTCCTGCACTGTAGGCAGATGCTTTACCATCTGAGCCACCTGGGAAGTCTATCTCAGGAAGAGAGAGAAGCAAATAGGTTCCCCTAAGGAATCCTATTAAATTTCTGTCAAAGGCTACTATATATTTATTCTTATTGTGTAGATGGCAAATTTCATCTGAACAGTTGATTCATAGGTTCCAAGTCAGTTTGTGCTATCACTATGGTTTTTGTTTTTGTTTTAAATCATTAATTTCTTCTCAAAATTTCTTCAAATTAGATATATCTTTGGTGGCATTGTGACTCAACATTGTGGTAAAAAAGAATTCCTAGAGAAATAATTTTGCCAAATTCAAATACTCTACAATTCTCTGGAATTCTTGCTTATTGCAAAGATGTTAGAGGTAATTTATTTTTAATGATTTGATCACTGTCTCTGCCCTATTCCATATCATTCCCAGAAATGCACAAATTGGTCTGGGCTTTGTTACATTAGCTAGATTGATGAACCAGGCTCTATTTGTCATATATGTCCCTGTGGTTTTTTCTTTTTCCCAAGTTACTTCCTCTGATGATGCAATTATCATGATATAGTCAATATAGTATACAAATATGTTCTTGATGCTAAACCTGGATGGCTCAGCAGGTAAAGAATCTTCCTGCAATGCAGGAGACACAGAGACATGGGTTCGATCCCTGGGTTGGGAACATCTGTTGAGACCAGCTCGACAAGCAGGGTTTCTGAAAGTGCAATACAAATTGAGAGAATGAAAACAAGACACAAGAATTTAGAGAAAAGCAAGTATCAGAGGTCCGACACCACTCCAAGGTGAAGGTGACAAAAGTGAATTCAAGCCAGCTTTATTATACTTTCAGCCGTGAATGAAAGAATATGCAAGGAGTGAAACTATAACTCTTGTGGCCTTCAGGGCCAAAGAACAAAATGATCATTAACCAGTGAGTAATTAGGAAACAGCAATCAATAACAAATCAATATATTCTTATCTATAGATTTTCTACCAGATACATAAAACACCAGTTGAGAAACAGTCTGGGTCGGTTTTCTCACCCCAGGATCATATCTTGTTTTCAAGATTATGAACTGTTCCCTCTGGATCTGTTCCAAGAGTCTCATGCCTTACAGCATCCAGTTTATCAATAATTATAAATTTCTTTTGTGGCCCTTGCTGGGACCTGCTTTTCTTTTATTCTTCCTGTCTCCTACAAACATCCTCTGGAGAAGGAAATGGCAACCCACTCCAGTACTCTTGCCTGGAAAATCCCCTGGACAGAGGAGCCTAGTGGGCTACAGTTCAAAGAGTTTCAAAGAGTCGGACATGACTGAGCAACTAAGCACAGGCTTTTGATAGTTTTTAGTGCCCTCAAATTTGCATTGTCCAGTATGAAAGTCACCTGCCACAAGCGGCTTTTTAAATTCAAATGAATAAAATTTAATTTTAAAAAAGTCAGATAGTCTATTAATTACACTTCAAATACACAATAGTCACTTGTAGTTAGTGCCTAATCTTTTGCCAGTGAATTTCAAGAACGTTTCCATCATTATCAAAAAGTTCTATTAGTAGCACTGCAGTAGATTATGAACATAAGTCAGCAAATTCAAATTTTACTATGGCAAATATCCACTAAGTTCCTTTACATGAGTTTACAATTTGCACCAATCCCTTTGGTCTTTTGGCCAAACTATGTACTTATCACATAGCTTGTTTGTATCACTTCAGAAAGAGCTGACACAAACAGAAGAACCACCTTGCTTAATACTACATAGTCTAGTTTGACTTCTAGGGATCACCTGTGTTATGCACTAGCCAGGCAGTATCATTCAACAGGACATTATTATAAATCAATAATCCCACCACAATTTCCTTGACGAGATCAGTGACCTCTTAGTGATCTCCAGAAATTCTACATAGCCAAATATTTACCAGTGAGGGAAGCTAGGACAGTTCCAGTGGCTCCCATTCAGCTTGATCAATCCAAACTGTGTGAAGGTTAAACTTGGGTGATATCTATGAGAAAAGGGCAAAAACTTTATGCACCATTCACAAATTACACCCATCTCAATTATGCACCACAGTTGATGTAGGTATCATTTGTTGTTGCTGTTCAGTTGCTCGGTCATGTCCCACTCTGTGACCCCATGGACTGCAGCTCTCCATGCTTCACTGTCTTTCACTACCTCCCAGACTTTGCTCAGACTCAACTCTTGTCTCAATGATGCCATCCAACCATCTCATCCTCTGTACCCACTTCTCTTCCCACCCTCAATCTTTTCCAGGATCAAGGTCTTTTCCAAAGAATGGGCATTTCACATCAGGCAGCCAAAGTATTGGAGATTCAGCTTCAGCATCAGTCCTTCCAATGAATATTCAGGGTTGATTTCCTTTAGGATTGACTGATTTGATCCCTTTGCTGTACAAGGGATTCTTAAGAGTCTTCTCCAACACTGCAGTTTGGAAACATTAACTCATTGGCACTCAGCCTCTGTTATGGTTCAACTCTCATATCCATACAAGACTATTGGAAAAACCATATCTTTGACTATATGGACCTTTATTGGCAAACTAATGTCTCTGCTTTTTAATATGCTATCTGGGTTTGTCATAACTTTGCTTCTAGGTAACATAACCGCCAAATAAAATCTCCAGTCACGCATTCCAATTCATATGTTTACCCCTACATTGTTCCTCTCATCCATAGTACAGCCAACCCTCACAGTTTCAAATACAGTCTTTTAAATCAATATTTTCTATGTCCCTTAAGTATTACTGTACTTTGAGTATCTGTATCTCATGATCTAAGAATTTTTGTATACCACTCCTAGGTCATTCACTCAAATCCTTATAATAAGCCAACACCCTGGGGGTTGAATGAGAAGATTACTGTTGTTATTTTTAGTTGCCAAGTCATGTTCAACTCTTTTGCGACCCCATGGATGATAGCCACCAGGCTCCTCAGTCCATGGGGTTTTGCAGGCAAAAGAACAGTAAAGTGGGTTTCCATTTGCTTCTCCAGGGTGTCTTCCTAACCCAGGGATCAAACTCATGTCTCCTACATTGACAGGCAGATTCTTTACCACTGAGCCATCTGGAAAGCCCAGAATGAGCAGATCACATCCTTTTAAACATCCTTTCTCAGATGTGATGGTCTTATGTAAGGGGATGATGATTTCAATTCACTGTTCAAGTATCTTTTATCTAAATCACAGTCATCATAGTGGAATCTAAAATCCTCTAATCAAAGATAGAAAAGGATAGATTTTTCCAAATTTGTCAAATTTGCCATTTTGCTCTAATCAGTGGGGCTGTGGTAGGAAAAGCATTCCTACCCAACAGGCATTGATCATATGTTACAAAACTCCTAGGACAAACACCTCCATTTTCTTTTTTTCCCCCAACCATTTCTCAAAAGTCATCTAAAGAGCTCTACCTTATTTCCCACTTTTTATCTTTTCATTTTCCTTCGATGCAACACTTTATCTTGCTCTTTTGGCTCTCACGCAGTCCTACACATTCTAACTGAACCAGCAAATAACTCTCTCTGAACATACTCTCTTCTTCCAAAAATAAAAATTACACAATATTACCAAGATTATATTGTGCTTGCCCCCTCTCCCATCACATCTGTAATCATCAATGTCAATGTCATTAAATCATCATCATCATAAAGCCAGACTAGTGCCTCTTGCTCTCACTCATAGCTTTTCATCTGCTTGGAAAAGAGTATTCCATTTTTGAGTAGAGGTGACAGTAAGGCAAGTTTTACTCTCAGGTTGTTTTCCAAACTCTCCAGTTAACTCACTGCAGCAGATTAACTGTCTATCATCTTGAAGGATATGATCACAGATGTTCAGAGACACTTGGAGATCAGTTATCCTCAGTAGCAGAACTGATTGATTGATGTGTTAGGGAGGATGGCTGTTAAGTCTTTGTTGGAGACAATTTAGTCATCCCAGCTACAAGAACTCCTGAGAGATCAATTACAGCTACATTGAAATCAACTTCTCCTGTCCAGTTCTGTCTTCTTCCTTTGTTTATTGTTATGTAACTACCAAGCCTACCCCCATTAATGTTCTAAATATAACCTTTCATCAAAATCTTTCCAAAGAATCAAATCTAAATCTCTGAATGAGTTGCTGGTCTCTGTTGAATTTGAGCATCACTGAGGATGCTTTAGTTGTAGTATTTGTTCAAAAATTCTTTATATCAATAATTTTTGGTACTCCCTTGTGATCTTTTCCTATTTCTTAGCAAAGATCCTCTCAATGGTGCTGCCCAAATGGTAAAGGACTAGCTTCCAGTGTTCTTAGAACCACACAGACAGAGATTATATCCCCTTAGAATTCAGCATATGACATTCTTACACTGATCGAATTTCCTTGTTTGGGCACTGTAATCATGTCCTCAGCTCAGGCTATGGTACTGTCAGGCGAGTGTAATCTCCTCGGTTCTGTCTCGTCACAACAAAGATTTGAAGCAATAGACATTAGAGCCCTCAGTGCATCACAGCTCTCGGACAGTCTGTGTTATAATTCTTGGACAGATCAGTTTTATTTAGAAAATACATCCTCAAAGTGTGAAGGCATGCCAACCCAAAGACGCGAAGAGAAGAGGGAGAGAGAAAGAGAGAGAGAAGGCGTGCGTGCGCAGGAAAGAAAGACCCTTGGCCCTTTGGCTCCTCTTTTTATGTTTTTTTCCTCGCCCCTGGGCCTGCCCTATGTAAATTGGGCTAGCCAGGAGTGCTGTTTGTTCTACTTGAGGTCCTCACTCTGGTCCTCAGATCTTCCTTTGACCTTCCTTTGTTCTATTTTTGTGGGCTTTTCCCTTCCTTGTATTTTAGCCCCGACATTTTGGGCTATTTCCTATTCTAACTACCTAACAGTACCCAATGTGTAGCCTCTCCTTTTACCTTACAAAGAATAAATCCCTAGCTTTCTGTGGGGTATGTAGAGCAATCAATCCATGTAATGGATCTGAAATCAAATCTAAGGATCAAACTAATTCTTAAACAGATTCCAACCAATCCTTATTTAGCAACATTCTCTCATGGCTAGTACTGGCATTTTCCTTAGTTTTTTGAGGGTTCTCCCTTAGAAATTAGGTTACTTTTTATCCTCATCTTCATTTTATACGTTGGTATTTTCGTCATCTCCTGAGCCTGTTACTATTCACTGATGCCTTCACTTTCTGAAAAGTTTTCAGGAAAATGTAACTTGAATTTCTGTTTTTGTTTCTATTTGTTACATGAAAGTGAAAGTGAAAGTGTTAGTCACTCAGTCATGTCTCACTCTTTGGGACTCCGTGGCTGTCCATGGAATTCTCCAGGCAAGAATACTGGAGTGGGTTGCCATTTCCTTCTCCAGGGAATCTTCCCAACCCAGGAATCAAACCCAGGTCTCCTGCATTGCAGGCAGATTCTTTACTGACTGAGCTATGAGGGAAGCCCCATTTGCTATATGATTGATTGTGAAAACTGAGAATTTGGAAATATGCATTTGAGGAGAAAAATTCTTTAAAAAACAATTGGACCCTTAATACAAGGAAATGTGTAGATCTGAGGAACTAAGTCATCCATCACATTAACTGGTTGCCATAAAAAGTTAGAAAGCCCAAGACTGAGATTCTCTCTCAGTAATTTGTTTTGAGACCTCAGATCTGTGTAAGTCTTAATGCCTTCATTTGAAAGATGAGATTAATAGCTATACTTCAACTCCTTATGTTTTATAAAAATAAACATGATATAAGTATATGATGCTTTAAAATGTAAATTAGTATGCCAAATGAAATGAATTTGCACATATAAATATTAAAAAGTGTTTTTGTTGCATATCTGTTTTTTGAGACAAAGTATTTGAAATAAATATTTCATATTCTCATGTAAGTAAATTTGGAAAGTTTTATGGAAAATATATGATAGATGTCATCAAATCATTAAACATTTAAGCTTAATAAATGCTTTGAATATGTATACTCTTTGCAATGATGAGGTAAGAATGCTCTGAATGTATTCCCTTGCTTAAAAAAAAATCTGTAAATTATTCAGATAATTTACTGAACTATAATGTCTGAATTATAATGTCTATGTAATTCTGTTTTTTAATTGGCCTTTTATAAATTTTTTCAGTTTTATAAATATACTTTTAAAATCTTATACTTTTATATGTTCTTATACTTTAATTTTAAATTTTAATTTAATTTAACTTAAAAAGTGAGAAGGAGGTAGCTAACAAAGTTGTGCCTTTTATCAATTATCTTTTTGCACCATGACTCCAGGTGTATATTAAACATTTCAAGTTAACACTTGATTTCATTTTCTTTCCTTTCATAATCCCAAACAAATTAAAAATAAAAGCCATTCTAACTCAATCTTTTAAAGGTGATTAGCATAATCTATTGACATTTTATTATTAGATAACACTGAAATCAATGAGTAATCTCTTAATTTCTGATAAGAAATTTTTATAATTAACATCAATGTTTTTAAATATAGAGTATTAAAGACAAACTATAATATCTACAGTTAATTTGCACTCAAACTTTCTTCTATATAGATAGGTAGAGTACACATATATAACAGACATTCATCCATTAATCTTTAGTGTAGAATCACTTAATCTGTTTGACAAAAATAATTATCTCCTCTTCCTTTACCAATCCATCTATATCTTTCCTAAAGCATGTATTTGATGGTCATGAGTAATGCAATTAAAAAAAATAGTCTTTAAAAATGTCATCAGTATTAATACCTCATTTTGAAAAATGAATTATATTTCTATTACTTTTTTTTAATATATAGCTCTATTTTATTTAGAAGATAGCAGGAGAATCCATCCTTGAAGCGTGAAGGCATGCCAACCCGAAGACTTGAAGAGAAGAGAGTGGAGGACGTGTAGGGGAGGAAGAGAGAGAGAGGGAGAAAGAGAGGAAGAGCGCACGCCCTCGGGAGAGAAAGAGCTATTTCTATTACTTTTTCTCTGCATTCTCATGATAGCATTTTTCTTCCTTCAAAAAGATATTCTTTTATTCAGTAATACCAATTAGAGATTTCTGTAGCCCTATTTGGTCTTTTAAAAACACATCAAGATATTCCCTTGCTTAAAAAGCATTCAATGGTTCCCAGGGTACTCAAAATAAATGCCAAACTCCTCTCCAGTTTCTCAAACCTCACAGCATGCTATTCCTACTCCTCAAACACTAATTTTTAATTATCCCAAACTTCCTTCAGTTTCCAGAACTCACTTTGCTCATTCCAAACTCTGCCTTCTATCCATATTCAATTTGCCTTGAACAATTTTCCCTTATTCCACCGTACGATCAACTCCTTCTCATCATTTAGGACTGAGCATAGAAGTCATTTTCTTTTGCTAGTGAGGCCTTAAAAACACAATATATTATGAAATAGATCTTTGTAACATAGATCAGTGTTGCTTTGTAACCTAACATCCTCCTTGTGCCTTCATAACATTTCAGTTCAGTTCACTCGCTCAGTCTTGTCCACCTCTTTGCAACTACATGAACCACAGCGCACCAGGCCTCCCCGTCCATCACTAACTCCCGGAGTTTACCCAAATTCATGTCCATTGAGTCAGTGATGCCATCCAACCATCTCATCCTCTGTTGTCCCCTTCTCATCCCACCCTCAATCTTTCCCAGCATCAGGGTCTTTTCAAATGAGTCAGCTCTTCACATCAGGTGGCCAAAGTATTGGAGTTTCAGCTTCAACATCAGTCCTTCCAGTGAACACCTGGGACTTCTCCAACACCACAGTTCAAAAACATCCATTCTTAAGTGTTCAGTTTTCTTTATAGTCCAACTCTCACATCCATACATGACTGGGGAAACCATAGTCTTGACTAGATGGACCTTTGTTGACAAAGTAATGTCTCTGCTTTTTAATATGCTGTCTAGTTGATCATAACTTTCCTTCCAAGGAGTAAGTGTCTTAATTTCATGACTGCAGTCATCATTTGCAGTGATTTTGGACCCCCAAAAATAAAGTCAGCCACTATTTCCACTGTTTCCCCATCTATATGCCATGAAGTGATGGGACTGGATGCCATGATCTTCGTTTTCTGAATCTTGAGCTTTAAGCCAACTTTTTCACTCTCCTCTTTCACTTTCGTCAAGAGGTTGTGAGTAAAGAAATAGTTTTTTTCTTTTAACAGTTATCAATCTAAGTCTTATTTTCTTATTTATAAATTGGCAGTGACTGAATTTAGCTTATCAGATTGTTGGAGGAGAGGAAAATAGCAAAGCAGCTAGTATAGTAGCTGCTATATTAATTACTCAATGTGCATTAGCTCTTATTGTTAAGTGAACATGACTTAGAAGCAGTCTTTTAGTTTCCATTTGTACAATTTACCATTATATGAACTGCACATGATGCATTCAACATATTTTCTGGCCACTTTCTAATTTGATGTGTGTGTCTGTGCTTAGTTGCTCAGTCATGTCCGACTATGACCCCATGGACTGTAGCCCGCCAAGCTCCTCTGTCCATGGGGATTCTCCAGGCAATAATACTGGAGTGGGCTCCTATATCCTCCTACAGGAAATCTTCCCAACCCAGGGATCGAACCCAGGCCATCCACATTGCAGGGTTATTCTTTACTATCTGAGCCACCAGGGAAGTCCATTTGGTAGGGC
This sequence comes from Aepyceros melampus, assembly GCA_006408695.1. Lineage (NCBI taxonomy): Eukaryota > Metazoa > Chordata > Mammalia > Artiodactyla > Bovidae > Aepyceros > Aepyceros melampus. Next base: position 129 of record SJXQ01012697.1, on the reverse strand, counting down.
TGCTTATAAGGTAGTAGCATTTTTGTTTGAATGAATCATTTCATTGATTCAGGCTGAGAGAGAATTCTCTAACATATCACATATAATCACAGTGAAAAATATAAAACAATACTGTAGACCATGGATCTG
>SJXQ01012696.1:470479-480783 GCA_006408695.1 Aepyceros melampus | reverse complement strand
GAATGTTGGCAATTTGATGTCTGGTTCCTCTGCCTTTTCTAAACCCAGCTTGGACATCTGGAAGTTCTTGGTCTGCATTATTCTGAGGCCTAGCATGCAAGATTTTAAACATGACCTTACTACCGTGGGTTGTTGTTCAGTCGTGTCTGACTCTTTGCAACCCCATGGACTGCAGCACGCTAGTGCTCTTCTACCCTGTCCTTCACCATCTCTCGGAGCTTGCTCAAACTCATATCCATTGAGTCAGTGATGCCATTCAACCATCTTATCCTCTGTCATCCCCTTTTCCTCCTGCCTTCAATCTTGCCCAGCATCAAGGTCTTATCTAATGAGTTGGCTCTTTGTATCAGGTGGCCAAAGTATTGGAGCTTCAGCTCCAGCATCAGTCCTTCTAATAAATATTCAGGGTTGATTTCCTTTAGGATTGACTGGTTTGATCTCCTTACAGTCCAAGAGACTCTCAAGAGTCTTCTCCAACACCACAGTTCAAAAGCATCGATTCTTTGCACTCAGCCTTCTTTATGGTCCAAATTTCACATCCCTACATGATTACTGGAAAAACCATAGCTTTGACTAGACAGACATTTGTTGGCAAAGTAATATCTCTGCTTTTGAATATGCTGTCTAGGTTGGTCACAGCTTTTCCTCAAAGAGCAAGCACCTTCTAATTTCATGGCTGCAGTCACCTTCTGCAGTGATTTTGAGCCCAAGAAAATAAAGTCTATTGTTTCCCCATCTGTTTGCCATGAAGTGATGGGACCAGATGCCATGATCTTAGTTTTTTGAATGTTGAGTTTTAAATCAGCTTTTAAACTCTTCTTTCACCTTCATCACGAGGCTTTTTAGTTACTCTTTGCTTTCTACCATAAGGGTGGTGTCATCTGCATATCCAAGGTTATTGATATTTCTCCCTGCAATCTTGATTCCAGCTTGTGCTTTATCCAGCCTGGAATTTCACATGATGTATTCTGCATATGAGTTAAATAAGCAGGGTGACAATATACAGCCTTGAGGTACTCCTTTCCTGATTTGCAATCAGTCTGTTGTTCCATGTCCAGTTCTAACTGTTGCTTCCTGACCTGCATCCAGATTTCTCAAGAGGCAGGTCAGGTGGTCTGGTATTCCCATCTCTTTGAGAATTTTCCACAGTTTGTCGTGATTCACACAGTCAAAGGCTTTAGCATTGTCAATGAAGCAAAAGTAGATGTTTATCTGAAATTTTCTTGCTTTTTCTATGATCCAATGGATGTTGGCACTTTGACCTCTGGTTCCTCTGCCTTTTCTAAATCCAGCTTGAACATCTGCATGGGAGGTGAGTGCAAGTGTCTGACAGTTTGAACATTCTTTAGTACTGCCCTTCTTGGGAAGTGGGATGAGAACTGACCTCTTCCAGTCCTGTGGCCACAGCGGGTCTTCCAGATTTGCTGACATATTGAGTGCAACACTTTGAGAGCATCATCTTTTAGGGTTATGAATAGCTCTACTGGAATTCTATTCCATCCACCAGCTTTACTGACAGCAGTACTTCCTAAGGCCTGCTTGACTTCACACTCCAGAATGTCTGGCTCTGGATGACTGACCACATCATCATGGATATCCAGTTCTTTTTTGTACACTTCTTCTGTGTATTCTTTCCATCTCTTTTTTATCTCTTCTGCTTCTACTAGGTCTCAACCGTTTCTCTCTTTTGTTGTGCCCATCTTTGGGAAAAACGTTCCCTTGATTTTCCAATTTTTCTGAAGAGATCTCTAGTCTTTTCCCTTCTGTTGTTTTCCTCTATTTTTAAGCATTGTTCATTCAAGAAGGCCTACTTGTCTCTCCTTGTTATTCTTTGGGACTCTGCATTTAGTTGGGTGTATCTTTCTTTCCCTTTCTCCCTTGGTTTTCATTTCTTTCTTCAACTATTTATAAAGAATCCTCAGATAACCATTTGCCTTCTTGCTTTTCTTTTTCCTTGCGATGGTTTTGTTCACCGCTCCTGAACAGTGTTACAGACCTCTGTCCATAGTTCTTCAGGCACATGGTTTACTAGATCTAATCCCTTGAATCTATTCATCACCTCCACTGCATACTTATAGGGGATTTGATTTAAGTCATATCTGACTGTCCTGGTGGTTTTCCCCACTTTCTGTGGCTTAAGCCTGAAGTTTGCTATGAGAAGCTGATTATCTGAGCCATAATCAGCTCCAGGTCTTGTTTTTGCTGACTGTATACAGCTTCTCCATCTGCAACTACAAGGAATATAATCTGATTTCAGTTTGACCATTTGTTGATGTCCATGTGTAAAGTCATCTCTTGTGTTGTTGAAGGAAAGGTTTTTGCTATGACCAGTAAATTCTCTTGGTAGAATTCAGTTAGCCTTTGTCCTGGTTCATTTTGTACTCCAAGGCCAAACCTGCCTGTTATTCCAGGTGACCCTTGACTTCCTACTTTTGCATTCCAATGCCCAATGATGAATACATTTTTTTTTGGTGTTAGTTCTAAGGATGTCTTCAAGTCTTTATAGAACTGATCAATGTCAGCTTCTTCAGCATCAACAGTAGTGGCATAGACTTGGATTACCATGATGTTAAATGGCTTGGCTTGGAAATGAACTGAGATCTATCTGTCATTTTTGAGGTTGCTCCCAATTACTGCATTTCAGACTCTTTTGTTGATAATGAGAATTGCTGTCTATGTGTAAAGTCATCTCTGGTGTTGTTGAAGGAAAGGTGTTTGCTATGACCAGTAAATTCTCTTGGTAGAATTCAGTTAGCCTTTGCCCTGGTTCATTTTGTACTCCAAGGCCAAATCTGCCTGTTACTCCAGGTGACCCTTGACTTCCTACTTTTGTATTCCAATGCCCAATGATGAATACATTTTTTTTTTTTTTGGTGTTAGTTCTAAGGATGTCTTCAAGTCTTTATAGAACTGATCAACATCAGCTTCTTCAGCATCAACAGTAGTGGCATAGACTTGGATTACCATGATGTTAAATGGCTTGGCTTGGAAACGAACTGAGATCTATCTGTCATTTTTGAGGTTGCTCCCAATTACTGCATTTCAGACTCTTTTGTTGATAATGAGAACTATTCCATTACTTCCATGGGATTCTTGTCCACACTAGTAGATATAATGGTCATTTGAATTAAATTTGCCCATTCCCATCCATTTAAGTTCACTGATTCCTAAGATGTTGATGTTTATTCTTACCATCTTCTGCTTGACCGTGCCCAATTTACCTTGATTCATAGACCTGATATTCCAGGTTCCTATGCAATACTGCTCTTTGCAGCATCAGATTTTATTTTCACCGCTGACACATCCACAACTGAGCATCACTTCCGCTTTGGCCCAGCTGCTTCATTCTTTCCAGGGCTATTAGTAGGTCTCTGCTCTTCCCCTGTAGTATATTGGACACCTTCCAACCTGGGGGATTCATCTTTGGTTGTCATACATTTTGTCTTTTAATACAGTTCCTAAGGTTCTCATGGCAGTACACTGGGGTGGCTTGCCATTCCCTCCTCCAGTGGATCACGTTTTGTCAGAACTCTCCACAGTGATCCATCCATCCTGGGTGGTTCTACACAGCATGGCTCATAGCTTCACTTCAAGCCCCTCTGCCACAACAAGTGCTGTGGCTCACGTTAAATGAAGCACTGATGCCTGAACCACCATGGCAATTGCACAGAAAGTCATGAAAAAACTCAGAGCAGTGGGCATGCTGGTATAAGAACAAAATTGGGAAGAGAAAAAAAAAAGGTGTTGAAGGAAAGGTGTTTGCTATGACCAGTAAATTCTCTTGGTAGAATTCAGTTAAATATTCAGTTAAATATTCAGTAAATATTTCCCAAAGGAAAGTGTATCAGGCAATAGGGAATGAACAAATGAGCAGTATTAACCTCACTGTCCTGTGTGGGGATAGCTGATCTAGGAGATAACACTATAGCAGCAGCAGGGATAATAGGATCCCAGAAAGCAGGGGAAGAGGTGACAGCAAGGCAGGAACAGGGACCAAATTTTTGAATTAACCAAAAATGTCAGCATCAGTTCAGTTCTGTTCAGTCGCTCAGTCGTGTCCAACTCTTTGCGACCCCATGAATCGCAGCACGCCAGGCCTCCCTGTCCATCACCAACTCCCGGAGTTCACTCAGACTCACGTCCATTGAGTCCGTGATGCCATCCAGCCATCTCATCCTTGGTCGTCCCCTTCTCCTCCTGCCCCCAAACCCTCCCAGCATCAGGGTATTTTCCAATGAGTCAGCTCTTCGCATGAGGTGGCCAAAGTACTGGAGCTTCAGTTTTAGCATCATTCCTTCCAAAGAAATCCCAGGGTTGATCTCCTTCAGAATGGACTGGTTGCATCTCCTTGCAGTCCAAGGGATTCTCAAGAGTCTTCTCCAACACCACAGTTCAAAAGCATCAATTCTTCGGCGCTCAGCCTTCTTCACAGTCCAACTCTCACATCCATACATGACCACAGGAGAAACCATAGCCTTGACTAGATGGACCTTAGTCGGCAAAGTAATGTCTCTGCTTTTGAATATACTATCTAGGTTGGTCATAACTTTTCTTCCAAGGAGTAAGCGCCTTTTAATTTCATGGCTGCAGTCACCATCTGCAGTGATTTTGGAGCCCAAAAAAACAAAGTCTGACACTGTTTCTACTGTTTCCCCATCTATTTCCCATGAAGTGATGGGGCCAGATGCCATGATCTTCGTTTTCTGAATGTTGAGCTTTAAGCCAACTTTTTCACTCTCCTCTTTCACTTTCAACAAGAGGCTTTTTAGCTCCTCCTCACTTTCTGCCATAAGGGTGGTGTCATCTGCATATCTGAGGTTATTGATATTTCTCCCAGCAATCTTGATTCCAGCTTGTGTTTCTTCCAGTCCAGCATTTCTCATGATGTACTCTGCATATAAGTTAAATAAGCAGGGTGACAATATACAGCCTTGACGTACTCCTTTTCCTATTTGGAACCAGTCTGTTGTTCCATGTCCAGTTCTAACTGTTGCTTCCTGACCTGCATACAGATTTCTCAAGAGGCAGGTTAGGTGGTCTGGTATTCCCATCTCTTTCAGAATTTTCCACAGTTTACTGTGATCCACAAGGTCAAAGGCTTTGGCATAGTCAATAAAGCAGAAATAGATGTTTTTCTGGAACTCTCTTGCTTTTTCCATGATCCAGCGGATGTTGGCAATTTGATCTCTGGTTCCTCTGCCTTTTCTAAAACCAGCTTGAACATCAGGGAGTTCACGGTTCACGTATTGCTGAAGTCTGGCTTGGAGAATTTTGAGCATTACTTTACTAGCATGTGAGATGAGTGCAGTTGTGCGGTAGTTTGAGCATTCTTTGGCATTAGGGCAAGTGAAATGAGCCAGTCACAAAGAGACAAGTAATACCATGATTCCATGTATATGAGAAATCCATAGGAACAGAAAGTGGATTAGCAGTTGCCACGGTTTGAGAGGAGGGGGAAATAAGGAACTGTTATTTAATGGGTATACAATTTCAGTTTTTAAAAATGGAAAAGTTCTTCAAATCGATTGTATAGTTATTTAAATATACTTAACATTAATGATTAACTCATTGGCAAAGACTCTGATGCTGGGAAAGATTCAAGGCAGGAGGAGAAGGGGACGAGAGAGGATTAGATGGCTGCATGGCATCACCAACTTGATAGCCATGAGTTTGAGCAAGCTTTGGGAGTAGGTGATGGACAGGGAAGCCTGGCATGCTGCAGTCCATGGGGTTGCAAGGAGTCAGACATGACTGAGCAACTGAATTGAACTGAACATTGACGAACTACACATTTAAAAATAGTAAAGATTGTGAATGTCATGTGTTTTTACCACAATAAAATTTTTTTAAACAATTTAAAGAATACTGGGAGAATGAATCTCAAAGAGGTACCTGTGAGAGTGGAGAGAAACAGTGTGGGTTTGGACTAGAAGTTTCTGACTTAGTTTAACAACAGGTGGTGGTATGGCCAAAGTACTCTTTAATGAAGCACCAGGTGGGGTCAACACTTGTTGGTATATATGCTTACAAGAACCAATTTAGACTGCACAGCTCTGGGTGTCTCCTGAGTTGCTTTCTCTAATTCACTTGAACTTTCATGGTGCCTTGTAATCATCTAAAGTTGTATGAGCCAACATAAGAGAACCTGATCTAGAAGCTGTGGTGTTAAATTGCTTCTTGTTGGGAATTCCCTGGTGGGCCAGTGGGTAGGACTCCATGCTTTCACTGACATCAACCTGCGTTCAATCCCTGGTCTTCCCACACGCGAAGTAGTGTGGCTAAAGAAAAAAATAAATAAATAAAACCAAGAAAGAATTGCTCACTGTCCTTTTGTTCTTTTACTGTAGGAAAATTGATAAGGGATCTGGAATATAAGACAAGTGAGGATCTGCAGGGGATTGTGGCTGAAGTTTGCAGCTATCCTGTGAAGGTCCATTACTCACAGGTCAGCACTTCTATTTTAAGGAGGAAGGTCTTCCTGTGACTAAAGTATCCAAATTCTTATCTTGTTTCAAAACCATAAACCTTTCCCCAGATTTGCTCAGCTGTAGTGATCCCAGTTCTTATCTTTTTTTGCTCTCCAGTCTCATTGCACTGCCTGAGGCCTTGAATTTTCTGTTCTTTACACTCTCTAGATATGGTTGCTAATAGTCTTTGTCCTGGTCCCCTGAAGAGCCTCCCACCGTTGTCATAAAGGCCCCAGAACCTATGGGACAAATCTCATTTGTAACTTTTGTGAGGCCACACCTTTGCCTCCTTGTCCCCACAGTGAGGATCATCCTGAATTCCCGGCCAGCCAATGGCTGCCTCGAAGTGTCTCCAGATGGAAAGAGTATGATGTTCACTGGCTGTGGATGAACAAATGCCAGCGTGGTCAGCGATTTGATCCGCAGCCCGGGGTGCTGGGCAGTAAGGGCTTCACATGGGGCAGAGTGTACTAGGAAGTGAAAGTGGACAGATTCTGGTGGGAAGCAGAGGAGGAAGAAGACGCAAGGAGATACAGGGCTGGAAGCAGAGGCGTGTTTGGCAGTAACAATCTTGATGGATTTACAGGCATCACTGATAGGTATCTTTCTCCTGGATATAGAGAGGAGAATGAGGAGTTGGAGGAGGAATGGTCTCAGGAAAATGGAATATGGCCAATATTCTGCCTGGTGGGGGTGGCAAGAGAATCAGTGGTGAGAAGGAGATTTCTCAGCTTCACCCCTGAGGAGGAGTCTGGACTCTGCAGCTATCCTCAGCTGGGGTGTCTATATCCAGCGGCCTGGGGCCTTTCCAGATCCTGTCCTACTGCCCCTGGCAGATTGGAGTCGCTCTGGATCATGATGGTGGGAAGGTAACCTTTATGTCACTCTGGATCATGATGGTGGGAAGGTAACCTTTACCAATGCCAGAACTCAAGAGTTCATCTATGAATTCTCATCTGCCTTCACCAGGAGAATTTTCCCTTTCCTGTGGCTTAACTGCATGAGATCCGGACTTATGCTGAGACCCTGAGAGAAGACCTCCTGGCACAGCCCCAGGTTTTGTCATTTACCCTTTGTTCCTTTTCATCATTCCCAGCTCTATGCCTCAGCTGGATGGTCCTGCTGGGTTTCTGAATGCTCTCAGACGACTGGAGCCTTATGGCAGTCATGAGCCTCTTGTCCTTGCTGCTTTCTCTCTAAAATGGGGACGGTAATAGTTGATCTTCTATCTCTAAGGGGAATGGTTGGAATGTCTTTAATGTGTTTATTAAAATGTGTCTTAACTAATTTATCTCTTCTGTTGCCTTTGATTTGGTTCTTCACCCGCCACTGAGACAAATGTATGAGAACGAGTGACTGTATTACAGAATCTCGGCTCCTGCTACAAATAGTGACTGATGACAACATCCGTATTGGTTTCTGAAGCACCTTTTCTGTCCCGTAATTTCTCCTGCCATCCTTCTAAGCAGTTGTTGTTCCGTCGCTCAGTCATGTCTGACACTTTGCAACTCCATGGACTGCAGCACGCCATGCCTCCCTGTGTTCACCATGTCCTGGAATTTGCTCAAACTCATATCCATTGAGTCAGTGAAGCCATCCAACCATCTCCTCCTCTGTCACTCCTTTCTCCACCTGTCCTCAATCTTTTGCAGCATCAGGGTCTTTTCCAAATCTTCTAAGCAGCTGAGGACACAGTAAATATTTGGCAGTTCATAACTGTTTAACCTTTGATACACTATGAGATTTGAGATATCTGGTGTAAGAATTCCTTTATTTATCTGCCATGGTAATAGTTGATCTTCTATCTCTAAGGGGAATGGTTGGAATGTCTTTAATGTGTTTATTAAAATGTGTCTTAACTAATTTATCTCTTCTGTTGCCTTTGATTTGGTTCTTCACCCGCCACTGAGACAAATGTATGAGAACGAGTGACTGTATTACAGAATCTCGGCTCCTGCTACAAATAGTGACTGATGACAACATCCGTATTGGTTTCTGAAGCACCTTTTCTGTCCCGTAATTTCTCCTGCCATCCTTCTAAGCAGTTGTTGTTCCGTCGCTCAGTCATGTCTGACACTTTGCAACTCCATGGACTGCAGCACGCCATGCCTCCCTGTGTTCACCATGTCCTGGAATTTGCTCAAACTCATATCCATTGAGTCAGTGAAGCCATCCAACCATCTCCTCCTCTGTCACTCCTTTCTCCACCTGTCCTCAATCTTTTGCAGCATCAGGGTCTTTTCCAAATCTTCTAAGCAGCTGAGGACACAGTAAATATTTGGCAGTTCATAACTGTTTAACCTTTGATACACTATGAGATTTGAGATATCTGGTGTAAGAATTCCTTTATTTATCTGCCATGTTCTGATAATTTTTGCAATGGGAGGGCGAGAAGGAAAGCCATGTAAGGTTCAGGTGTATATGAGTTTTTGGAAGTCACTTGCTTCTGAAGTCATGTCTAATGTCAGCTGTGTTTTGAGATGGTAGAAATAGATATGTAGCTTAATGCTAAATTAGTAATCTTACATATAAGCAGCAGAAAACAAATTGGCTAATTTTAGAAAAAGGAAAATTAACTTTTAAAAAAGGGAAATTAATTAAACATCACTGGAGCATGTGGAGTGCAAAGAGGGAGGGGTGTGCCTGCCTGCATGCAAATTCTGGAGGCACGTCCATGTGACCCCCAGAGAGGTGGGAGCTGCAGTGAGAGAAGGAGGAGGAGGAGTCAGCAGCGCTTGAGAGGATTGTTGAATTGTCAGGATATAAACAGAATACATCATGCATGACTCCAAGCTATTGGAGAGTGGTATAATCTGGGGGGAACAGAAGAGGAAGAAGTAAGAACACTTACTTATGGAGCCAGAGGTGTGTTTGGCAGTAGCTATCCTGGTAGATTCATAGACTCAACTGATGGGTAAAGTTTTCCTGGATTCAGAGGTGAGAATGAAGAGTTGAGGAAGGAATGGGCTCAGGAAATTAGTGGATAGAACAGGCCCCAGTTCTTCATGTAACTAACCCCTAACTCAAAATCTGCCATAAGCACACCAGAATAGGATGCCTGCCTGTGCCCAGCAACAAAAAAGGAAAGTGTGTTTTCGGCTTCTGTAATAAGATATGGTCTCATCAAGACTCGTGTAGTTCAGCATTCTCAAGACATGGGAGCACACGCTAGTTGCCAAAGAACTTTCCATACTTAAACTCCTGGGTTCAAAATATGGGGAAATTTGCTCTGATAGCTCAGTTGTTTAAAAATGTTTCGCTAGACAGCAAAAGAGACACAGATGTAAAGAACAGACTGTTGGACTCTGTGGGAGAAGGCGAGGGTGGGATAATTTGAGAGAATAGCATTGAAACATGTATATTATCATATGTGAACTAGATCACCTGTCCAGGTTTGATACATGAGGCAGGGTGCTCAGGGCTGGTGCACTGGGATGACCCTGAGAGATGGGATGGGGAGGGAGGTGGGAGGGAGGGTCTGGATGGGAACACATGTACACCCATGGCTAATTCATGTCAATGTATGGCAAAAGCCACCACAATATTGTAAACTAAGTAGCTTCCAATTAAAAGAAAAAAAAGAAAAAACAATTTTTTTTCTGATTGTAAACTGAATATAAATTCACTATAAAAATGAAGAGATTTTTTTTTTAATCCCATAGTCTTTTTGTCAACAAATCATTTTCTCTATTAACATTTTGGTATATTACTAACCTTTTCTGGTGTAAAAATTTGCATATTTCTTATTTTATAAAACTGAAATTGCATTATATATACTCTTATAGTGTATACTTTTAAAGTCATATCTGATCATCTGCCCGCGTCATTAAATATTTC
>SJXQ01012696.1:258390-469892 GCA_006408695.1 Aepyceros melampus | reverse complement strand
CCCCAGGCCCCCGGTCTGGCCTTTGTACCCTAAGAGGCAATATTCCTCTGCCTTAATAATCCCAGGGCCAGGTACCAAACAACCAAAGACCACTACTATAACCCAAAGTCTGCTGATACATGGTCATACCAGCCAATCCTAATCTGTTTTCCCTGCCCTACACCTTGACTTTCCCAAGGAGACTTATTAAAGGTCTAGCCTTTATTTTCCTTTTATCTTTGCCAAGCTGACAGATTTTAATTTTTCTTTCCATTTTCCCTTTCACATTCCCATTTTGCCCATTTATTAATAATGAATTTATTTGGTATTTACATTTCTTCTTTTCCAAATTGTTTTCTGCTGCTGCTAAGTCACTTCATTCATGTCCAACTCTGTGCAGCCCCATAGATGGCAGCCCACTGGCTTTTCCATTCATGGGATTTTCCAGGCAAGAGTACTGGAGTGGGTGCCATTGCCTTCTCTGCCAAATTGTTTTCTATAGTCTTTATTTTCCAATCTCAATAGCAATTATAAAATATTGAATTTAAGGGAAAAAAAAATCAGCCTCCTGACCCCAGGGAACAGGTGTGACACTCACAGCTAGACCTCAGAGTTACTTGAAGCTGGCCCGGAGCTCACAGCTAGACCATGTTGTTCTCTTTGCAATAAAACATTTATAAAATAGAAACATCAAAGAAGGATACAGTGAAATCATAATAAAGTGAAACAAAACAAGACTATACATAATTTCATTTAAGCACAGAGAAACAGGGCACTGTGCAATTCAGACAGTACTGAACATCTCCCTATCCTGGGGAACACGACTGATGGTTGCAAATGCTCCTTTCCTTGCTCTAGTCTGCCCTCCTTATAGATGTGATTGATTGGGACACTCAATCATGTAATTGACCATGCTTCCTGGCAATACTCAGTTTGGAGTAAATGCCTCTTTTCTCTAACCAAAGCCCAAATCCCACAATAACACATTCTTTCTTATCCCCTCACTCTAAATTGCCCTGTGGTTCCCCACAGTATACATTCTCCCTTGCTGTATCAAGTAGTAAACACAATGTGTTCAACAAGGTGTGTTCCTGGTGGTGTTTAGGTGAAAAATATTGACACATGCTAATATTTTGTCTATTAGATTTTTTCAGTTCAGTTCAGTCGCTCAGTCATGTCCGACACTGCGACCCCATGAATAGCCAGCATGTCAGGCCTCCCTATCTATCACCATCTCCCTGAGTCCACCCAAACTCATGTCCATCGAGTCAGTGATGCCATCCAGCCATCTCATCCTCTGTCGTCCCTTTCTCCTCCTGCCCCAATCCTTTCCAGCATCAGAGTCTTTTCCAATGAGTCAACTCTTGGCATGAGGTAGCCAAAGTACTGGAGTTTCAGCTTCAGCATCAGTCCTTCCAATGAACACCCAGGACTGATCTCTTTTAGGATGGACTGGCTGGATCTCCAAAGTCTTCTCCAACACCACAGTTCAAAAGCATCAATTCTTCGGCGCTCAGCCTTCTTCACAGTCCAACTCTCACATCCATATATGATCACAGGAAAAACCATAGCCTTGACTAGAGGGACCTTTGTTGGCAAAGTAATGTCTCTGCTTTTTAATATGCTATCTAGGTTGGTCATAACTTTTCTTCCAAGAAGTAAGCGTCTTTTAATTTCATGGCTGCAATCACTATCTGCAGTGATTTTGGAGCCCCCAAAAATAAAGTCTGACACTGTTTCTACTGTTTCCCCATCTATTGCCCATGAAGTGATGGGACCAGATGCCATAATCTTCATTTTCTGAATGATGAGCTTTAAGCCAATGTTTTCACTCTCCTCTTTCACTTTCATCAGGAGGCTTTTTAGTTCCTCTTCACTTTCTGCCATAAGAGTGGTATCATCTGCACATCTGAGGTTACTGAAATTTCTCCCAACAGTCTTGATTCCAGCTTGTGCTTCCTCCAGCCCAGTGTTTCTCATGATGTACTCAGATTTTTTTAGGTATCCTTAAATTTGATTATGCACATGTGTTTGCATGCTTGTGAGTCTGTGGTTGCCATAGAAAAGTTTTATTTCTTCTTTGCATTTTTTCTTAAATCTTTGGGTCATGCTTAGAAAATTCTTCATTCGATAATTGTGAAAATTTTATTTATGTTTTCATTTAGGTAGATGATGATGAGGAGAATGGGGTCCAAGGGTAAAAGGAAACAAAAAACTGAAACTGGGGGCAAGTATTACTTTACACACACTATGGGGAGGAATAATAGGTAAAAAATTCAAAGGTGGTGGGAATTCTAAGGTTTTTATCTTCTGTTTTGTATTTTTATAATCATGTAGGACCAACAGGGTATTTTATAATGGGGTATTCAATAAACACTTTCTTGTGGCTAAGTGAAGATATAAGTGCTTGCTTATGTTTACCAGATTGACAGAAATGACATCAAGAGTCTCAATGTAACATAGATAAGAAATAGCTCCAAAGATGAGTGTTTTGAAAACTAATGACCTTGAGGTGATAAATTATGTTTAGGTTAATGATGTTAAAGAAAGTGAAAGTGGGTCTGACTCTTTGCAACCCCATGGACTATAGCCTGCCAGACTCCTCTGTCCATGGAATTTTCCAGGCAAGATTACTGGAGTGGGTGGAGAGCCATTCTCTTCTCATAGGGATATAGGGATCAAACCCGGGTCTTCTGCACTGGAGGCAGATTAAATTTTCTTGGGCCTCCCGTATTTTACAGTAAAGTCTAAGACCTACATAACCAAATGTATGAAGATAATTTCAATATACTTCAATCTATGAGTCATACAATATCTTGGGGGAATGAAAACTAAACCACTTAGATATGTTCTGTCAAATACAGTAGCTACTAGCCACATATGGCTATTTAAATTTAAATTTAATTAAATAAAAATTCAACTGCTCAGTGATGTTAGCCACATTTCATGTGCTCAATAGCCACACAGAGCTAGCACCTACCACATGAAAAGTGCAGACCTAGAACTCTGAGTAGCACTATTATAGATGATATGAATGGGCCTCAAATAAGGTACATTAGACCCATTCAAAACCAAAGGGCCAATATTATTTCTCACACAGATTACATCAGATTTATTTCTGGGATATGGATAAATATTAAGCTAGTACCAACAAATCCAAAATGGGTCAGAAATAAACTTCTCTCTTGTGCCTTCAGGTCAAACTATTCCCAGTTCCAAAGAGGAAATACCTGTCTCCCAACTCCTTTCCTAGGTGGAGACACTCTGGCATCAAATTTCTAGGGGTAAGTTCTCTTAGAAGAACCAAGAGGCAGAGCCCTAATAAGTAAAGGTTGGGAAGCACAGAGTCCAGTTCAGGAAGAGGGCGTCTAGAAGCGAAGAGACAGAGAGGTGAGTGCTAGCTGGTAGTCTCCCTGCTTTACTCAGAACAGTAGTTCTCAAACTGTGGTGTGTGGAACCCTTGAAGTCTCTGAGACCCTACTATGGGATCCATGAGGTCAAAACTATTTTCATAACATTACCAAAAATTTTTTTACCTTTTTGTTTAAAACACTTATTTCTTATTTTGGCTGCACTGGGTCTTCAATGAGGCATGAGGGATTTCTCTAGTTGCAGAGGATGGGCTTTATTTAGGCTCAGCCGTTGCAACTTGAAGGATTAATTGTCCTTTGGAACATGGGCTCTCAGTTCCCCAACAGGGATCAAACACTTGTCCCCTGCATTGGAGGGCCATTTTATAAACACTGTTCCACCAGGGAAGCCCCTATCTTTTTCACTGTGTTGACATTTGTACTGAGGTAAAACTTAGCAGAAATGAGTCTATTTCAACAAATAGCAATAGCAGTTATTGAATTCTTCACCACCATGGAATTGCAGAATAAAAAAGCAAGTTTCACTGAAAAATACCCAGATTGTAGTATTAAAAATTATTGTTTCTACAGTCATTATTCTTGAGAACACATTTTAGAATACCTGATAGGATGAAATGGGAAGTACACATAAAATACTTCTGCTCCATTTTAAAGTACTATGTCCCAAGGAAAATAATATTTCTGAGCTGACTTAGCTTCTTGTTTTATGGAATACTATTTTCACTTTAAGAATGAATAACAGGAAAACTACTACTTTTTATATTTAGTTATTCAGCATAATGAACACGAGCTTCTCCCTTCCAGAAAATCAACTTACAGTATTTATTGCCAATGATAAAATGCCAGCTCTATGAGAAAATTAATCTTGACAGCTTCCAAGTACTGACAAACTTTTCTAGTGTAAACTGGTGACATTAACAAATGTGATCGTTTGATAATTTTAAATGTCAACACTAAAATCTATACAGCTTGGTAAAGCAATGAATTACTTTTTAAAAAATGCATTGATACAATACTCATTCAGACCTATGGTCTGTACAGACCATAGGTCTGTACAAAACAGACCTATGGACTCTTATGCAACAGATTTGGAAATATTCCGTTATAGTTTCAAGTTCCACACAGCAAAATATTATTATTTATGAAACCTAACACTTGTATAGTTTTAGTGTTGTATCAAAGATGAGTAGCCATAATTATCTGAAAATGTTATTCAAAATACTTCCTTTACCTATATTTGTGTGAGGCTGGTTTTTTTTTTTTTTCATTTACTTCAATCAAAAAAAAAAAAAAATACAGAAGCAGATATCCAAATACTTCAGTCTTCTAATGAAGCATACAAGAAAAGAATGTAAACTTTTGAAAGAATGTAAAATCCAGAAGTCTCAATTCTCACTATACTATTTCATTTTTGAAAACAGAGACTTTTCATAAAAATACCTCTTTTAATGTAATGGGTTATTAATATTACAATTGAATCAATCGATTTCTGTTGTTTCAATTGCTAATATGGCCAATATTCACAGATATAACACACTTAAGTGATACTGTCTTTGAGGTCCCAAGTCTTATGCTGCTGCTAAGTCACTTCAGTCGTGTCCAACTCTGTGTGACCCCATAGACGGCAGCCCACCAGGCTCCCCCGTCCCTGGGATTCTCCAGGCAAGAACACTGGAGTGGGTTGCCATTTCCTTCTCCAATGCATGAAAGTGAAAAGTGAAAGTGAAGTCGCTCAGTCGTATCCGACTCTTAGTGACCCCATGGACTGCAGCCTACCAGGCTCCTCTGTCCATAGGATTTTCCAGGCAAGAGTACTGGAGTGGGGTGCCATTGCCTTCTGTGCCCAAGTCGTATAGTCATACACTGATTCTGAAACCGAAAGTTTGTAAACTTCTGACTTACAAGGTCCTCCAAGGCAGTAGGAGAGGGTTCAGGGCAAAGTCCCAGGTGCCCGAGTAAGGCTCTCAGGGTCTTAGGCCAGAAGGAGATGTCTGGGCGGGGGAGTCAAACCTAGTGGGATTCCCGACCTCCCTGGGTTTTCACTTTCTCTCCGCTCAAACTGTGTCGGGTCTTTCTGCCTGGATACTCCTGACGAGGTCCAACTTCTCACTCCCATTGCGTATTCGGTTTCTAGAAGCCAATCAGTGTCCATCGCTGGCTTAAGGGTCTCTACCGACCAGCCCGGACTGATTGCCTCAGGCTCGGATGGTAGGGGCTTTAGGAACTCAAGCACTACGCGGCTGTTAGGGTCCCGGGGTCTGAAGATCTGGGAGAGGGGGATTCTGCAGGGGGAGGAGCAGGGGGCTGCTTGCTGCGGGGCAAGACCCCCAAGCAAGGCAAATTCACCGCACGCGGCCCAGACTCCGCATTTACTTGGGCTAGCAAGAGCCTGCAGCGATTTGTTCTATATTTTATTTTTTCGTGTCTTGGTCCAGAACCAGCTGAATCTGCGCAGCGGGAGACCTGGCTCAGCTGTAGCCTGTGGGGCCCTGGGAAGCCTCCCTTCTGGGACCCATGACCCCAAACCTTGGGTCATCCTCGGGGCCAGAATTTAGATTTAGGTACAGGAGCTCAGAACTTTTAAATTGGAAGGTTTGGAGGTGGAAGGGTTAAGGCCTGAGGGATCCAGACAGCAGGCCTCTCTCTCTCAGGTCCATGAAGGGGATGAAGAGACAGGAGCCTAGCGTCCTGGACTCTTTGGCCTGAGAGGAGAGGAAGGCACCCTGAAGGCTTCATAGGGTGGAGAGGGTGATGCTTGGACAGGAGGTCCACCCTTGGTGTCCTTGGTATAGTGTCGTAGGTCTGGGGAGGAGGAATGTCTTTTCCATGTCTCACGAAAATGTTAGGGGCACCCAGGGCCCAGACTCCTGACTGATCTCCTTGTCACCCTTGTGGCCTCCAGGCTTCACATCCTGTCCTTTGATCTCCAGGAAGCCCCTTCATGGCCAGCAGCTGGACAGGTCTTTTCCCCAGGCTCTTGGGCCAGTGTATTTGCCACAGTGGTCCCTGTGGTCTCAGCTCATAAAGAGAGGATGTCTAAGTAGCCCCTGACTGTGGGCTGAAGATAGGCTCTGCCTTCCTTAAGTCTCCCTGTCCCTCCCCCTCCCCCAGCATCATGTGTGTGGGGTTGAGGGTATTTCTCTGGAAGAGAGGACTTCCTTTAATCACCTCTGCTCTCTCTCTCTTTTCCCTTCTTCCACATGTATTTGAGTCATGTTATATCTGTAATTACAGAAAAATACCAAAAGCATAAGTACAATTTCCCAGCAAAATATGGAGCTGATACTGTGTGATTATCATCCAGGTGGAAAATAGAGTCTCTACCAGCACCCAGGCCAGAAGCCCCTGTGTCTCTTCCCACACACACCGCACCCCCCTGCACACGTGCCCACTAAGGACCCTCCCTCACACCTCTCCTCTCTGGTTTCTCCCCTCCATTCTTGTGGCCTCCATCCCATAATGTCACTGTTTCCTCCTTCTCCAGGAGCCTCCCCATATTTATAGCGGATCTCCTCTTCCTCCTTCTCCCCACTTCCTCCTCCTTGCCCCCCTACTCTTACACCCCATCCTAGGGGTAGAGGTTCCAGAGTTCATTCCCTGGCAGAGTCTATAACCTTGTCAGTGGCCGGAAGAAGTGACAAGAACTTGGGGTTCAAGGTCTCATCCCTTGATAACTAGAACACTCTGTATGTTTGTGAGCTCCACCCTGGACCTGGAAAACCAGGTTTTACAGCCTTGATATCTAATCCTCTCTGAGGCCAAACTCTTTGGTTGTTTAGTGGAGAGAAATATCCATGTCAGCGTGTATCGTGGATAACAACTCACACTTTGAACTTGACACTGGATGGACACCAGCTTGTGTGCACAGCACTAACCCACTGCTGGGATCCTAAGGAGAGCCTGGGCAGGTCTCTGGTAAGGAGGTCAAAGGGGAGCTCAGGTGTCCAGTCATCAGCCCTGTGGCCACATGGGTGCATGACCACTCTTTCCTCTCCAGGTCTGTACAGGGAAGGCAGAGGATGCATTGTGGTCTGAGTTAGACAGAGATGGCTGCCCTGGTCCAGTGAGGGGGTGGGGGGAGATGCTTTCTGAGCAGCTCTGGGGTCAGGCTCAGGGTTTAGGCAGGGATTGGAGGAGAGGAGACCCTGGAGCCCTCCCTGTATCTCAGATTTCCATCTTTTCTCTCTCTGTCTCCCTCTGCAGCTCACTGATGAAAGACCCTGGAAATCTCAGAGTCATTAATTGATTCTTCACTCCCTGTTTGTTTCTGCTTGATGTGAAAATGTGCTTTAATTTTAGTATAGTTTGCAATTTACAAAAAAGTAGCAAAGTTAGTAGAGAGTTACTATATATCCCACACTCAGTGTCTCTATGGGAACATCTTATACCACCATCATACATTTGTCACAGCTAATGACCAATATTGATACAGTGTTACTGAGCTCCAGAATTTATTTGAACTTCATTAGTTTTCCTTTAACCTGATCCAGGATCCCATCAAAGACACATATTAAGTCTGGGAATCGTGTCTCCTTCAGGCTCCTCTGGCTGTGACAGTCACACTTCTCTTGTTTTTGATGATTTTGATGTTTTGGGGAGTACTGCTCGGAGACACAGTACAAAGTTAGTAGAGAGTTACTATATATCCCACACTCAGTGTCTCTATGGGAACATCTTATACCACCATCATACATTTGTCACAGCTAATGACCAATATTGATACAGTGTTACTGAGCTCCAGAATTTATTTGAACTTCATTAGTTTTCCTTTAACCTGATCCAGGATCCCATCAAAGACACATATTAAGTCTGGGAATCGTGTCTCCTTCAGGCTCCTCTGGCTGTGACAGTCACACTTCTCTTGTTTTTGATGATTTTGATGTTTTGGGGAGTACTGCTCGGAGACACAGTAGAACATCTTTCAATTTGACTGGGGCAAAGGGTTTTGGTGAAGAGGACCACAGAGATGAGTGACAGTCTCCACTTCACCAAGGGTATACACTGTCCACTGGGGTATGACTAATAAGTTCACCTCATCACCTAGTTAAGGTAGCATTTCCCAGGTTTCTCCTTGTGAACTTCTATTTCTACTTCCCCACTTTCCACACTATAGTCTTTAGGAGGAAGTCACCACACACAGCCCACACTTAAGGGGTGCTCTTCTATCAACAAGTTTTTCAGGGGGTTGTGCAAAAATAAGTTTTCAAATGAGTTGAGCAAGTACTAGATTGATGAACAGAGTGGATGGAGAGCTCTGAGTAGCTTCATAAGAAGCTGCTGACTCGTTTCTAGTGGTTGCCCTGCTTCCTATTCCTGCCCCAGTGAGCAAGTGTTTCTGCAGCACCACATCCTGGTCAGCACTTGGCATCACCTGTTCTTAGATTCTAGATATTCTATTAGGTATGATGATACATTACTGTCATTTTTAAATTTACATTTCCTAAAAACATAAGATGTTTAGCATCTTTTCATATGCATTTCCATTGTTATGTCTTTCTGCAGAAGTATCTGTTCAGACTTTATTTTTAAAAGGTTACTGGTTATTGTTTGTTGAGATTAAGATTCTGTGTGCATTTTAAAACAAGTCCTTTATCAGATACATGAATTTGCAGTAATTTCTCACAGGCTATGGCCTGAACTCTTTTACTGATATAACAACATTCATTAATGAACAGATAGATTTTTCTGGAAAGAAAACGTGAGAAATTTCTAACTGCAATTATTTCTGAGTAGAAGACGTGAGTGAATGGGGAATGAAAGGAAGAACATGGATTATTTATTTTTGTACATTCTTAAGTATCTTTTCAATTCTCTTGTGTGATGCTAAGTAATGTTTTCAAAAATTACAGGGGATTAAATATCCCTTACATTTTTAAACACTTGACAGATCACCTTCAGCTCATACACTAGGATGTACATTCTGATCCTCTAGCTGGGCTGGTGCTCACCACCAGCCTGTGGCTGTGTTACTCTCTTGTTGGACATGTCATCTCACAGAAGATCAGCATCAGACAAGGACATCTGAGTGCATGACATAGAGAGACAAAACAAGACCATGACCTCATTTTATCACAGACTAAAGAAGTGGCCCTGTGTCCCTCACAATGCACCAAACCTCTCCCTGTGCTAATACTAGTGACTGCTGCTTCTTTCTAATCACATCTGTATCCTCACTCTAGTCTGCCCCCCCTACAGGGACGACTCACAGAGATGCCCAGTCATAGACATGCCCCCACTTTCTAACAACACCCAATCAAAGTGAGCCAGTCTTGCGTGTGAAAGTGAGTCACTCAGTTGAGTCCAACTCTTTGCAACCCCATGGACTACATGGTCCATGGAATTCTCCAGGCCAGAATACTGGCCTGGGTAGGCCAGAATACTGGTTTGGGCAGCCTTTCCCTTCTTCAGGGGATCTTCCTAATCCAGGGATCAAACCCAGGTCTCTCATATTGGAGGTGTATTCTTTACCAGCTGAGCCACAAGAGATGCCCAAGAATGGAATGGGTAGCCTATTCCTTCTCTAGCGGATCTTCCCAACTCAGGAATTGAACTGGGTTCTCCTGCATTGCAGGCAGATTCTTTACAGCTGAGCTATCAGGGAAGCTGTCTTGCATAGATGCCCCTCAAAATCACCCAGCCAAAGTCCACATCCTGTATGTCAGTGGTCCTCAGCATTTTTAGCACCAGGAATTGAGTGCACGAAGACAATTTTTTTCATGGACCAGGGGAGGGTTGGGAAATAGTTTCAGGATGATTCAAGCACATTACATTTATTTCTAATCTAATGTTGACACTGACAGAGGATACGGGCCCAAACCCAGAGACTGGAGACCCCCTGCTGTATATGTTCTAACATCACAAGAGATGCCATGGTCCCTGATGCTGTGTGAGCTCCCTTGCCGCATCCAGTACAAATCCAACTTGATTGCCCACAGATTTGCTCCTGGTGGTCTTTGACTGAAGAACATTGAGACATGTTACCTGTTTGCCAAAATTTTTATGTGTCTTTCCATCGGAATAAGGGCATATGTTTGTATCTTATGAGTGTCTGCTTGACATAGAAGATTTATGTGTTTTGATGGCTTTTCATCTATAGGTCATAAAATGCTTCATTCCACAAGGGTAAAAAATTCATGTATATTTTTGTCTAGGAGAGAGGGGTCCAAGGGTGAAGGGAAACAGAACTGATGGAATTCGGAGAGAAAGTATAGCAGGAGTAGTAAGTAAAAAGTTATAAGGTGATGGATTCTAATGTTACATCTTCTGCTTCATAACTTTACAAGTCCTATGAAGTATTGATATCTGTTGTGTTCAGTTGATAACTTCTGTGTGTCCTTATGTTTACCAGGTTAAGGAAAACACCAAAAGATCAAGGATTATACCCATTTCTCACTATGGGACAACTAGCAGTGATGGGGAGTTTTGAACACTTACAACCTTAAGGTGATAAACTATGGTTTGGCTAATGTCTGAACACTCGATCTGTTAAAATACATATTAAATAAACTTTCAGAGCATGCTGTACTTTAAAGCTAATATGAAGTATTGATATCTGTTGTGTTCAGTTGATAACTTCTGTGTGTCCTTATGTTTACCAGGTTAAGGAAAACACCAAAAGATCAAGGATTATACCCATTTCTCACTATGGGACAACTAGCAGTGATGGGGAGTTTTGAACACTTACAACCTTAAGGTGATAAACTATGGTTTGGCTAATGTCTGAACACTCGATCTGTTAAAATACATATTAAATAAACTTTCAGAGCATGCTGTACTTTAAAGCTATGTCTAAAACCTGCACAGACAAATCCATGACTTCAGTATTAAGATTATTTTAGTATGCATCAACCTATGAGTCACACAGGATCTTTCAGGGGAAAGAGACGGAAGATTAATTAACAACATTCTAGATGTGCATTGACCAGTATGCTAGCTAGTAGCCACATATTGCTATTCAAATTAAAATAAATGAAAGTGCTCAGCACAATAGTCACTTTAAGGTGCTAAATAGCCTCATGTAGCTACTGGCTACTTGACCAGACAGCACAGACATAGAACAACTCTTTCACCACAGGATGTTCTGTTGAAGTGGACTGCTCTTCATGGTTTGTGGGCCACATGCATTAGACCACATGAGATGAAAGGGCCAATATTTTTCTTAGACACTACATCAGATTTATGTCTGGGATATGAATACATATTAAGCTGGTGTGTAGCAAAATCAAAGTAGGTTATGAGTGGGTCTGGCACCTTCAGGTACAAACTGTTCCCAGTTCCAAATGGGAAACACTTGTGCCCCCACCTCCCTTCCCAGACTGAGGACATCTCTGGCATCACTTTCTAGGGGGTGAGTTCTCTCCTAGAGGAGCCCAGTGGCAGGGCCCTCAGTTAAGTCTGGGGAGGCAGGGAGTGAGCTCAGGAAAAAGGATTTTCTAAAATGAAGAGGAGGCAAAGGCAGGGATCAGATGGGAGATGCCCTGGTTCATTCAGAACAGCAGTTCTCAGAGTGTGGTCTGTGGAACCCTTGATGTCACTGAGACCCTTTCATGAGATCCCTGAGGTGAAAGCTACTTTCATAGCATCACTCAGATATTATTTGACTTCTCAGTATGTTGACATTTGCTTTNTTTATAGTCCAACTCTCATATCCATACATGACTACCGGAAAAACCATAGCCTTGAATAGACAGACCTTTGTGGAAAAAGTAATGTCTCTGATTTTTAACATGCTGTCTAGGTTGGTCATAAACTTTCTTCCAAGCAGCAAATATCTTTTACTTTCAAGGCTGCACTCACTATCTGCAGTGATTTTAGACCCCCCAAAAATAACGTCTGCCACTGTTTCCATTGTTTCTCCATTTATTTGCCATGAAGTGATGGGACCAGATGCCATGATTTTAGTTTTCTGAATGTTGAGCTTTAAGCCAATTTTTTCACTCTCCTCTTTCACTTTCATCAAGAGGCTCTTTAGTTCTTCACTTTCTGCCATAAGGGTGGTTATCGTCTGCATATCTGAGGTTATTGATATTTCTCCTCACAGTCTTGATTTCAGCTTGTGCTTCATCCAGCCCAGCATTTCTCATGATGTACTCTGCATGTAAGTTACATAAGCAGGGTGACAATATATAGCATTACATCAGTTCAAGTCAATTCAGTCGCTCAGTGGTGTCTGACAGCTTGACATGCTCATTCCCAATTTGGAACCAATCTGTTGTTCCATGTCCGGTTATAACTGTAGCTTCTTGACCTGCATACAGATTTCTCAGAAGGCAGGTGAGGTGGTCTGGTATTCCCATCTCTTGAAGAATTTTCCACTGTTGTGTGTGTGTGTGTTTTTTTTTTTTTTTTTTTTTTTGATCCACACAAAGGCTTTGGCAGTCAATAAAGTAGAAGTAGATGTTTTCTCTCTTGCTTTTTCCATGATACACTTGGATGTTTGGCTCCTCTGACTTTTCTAAATTCAGCTTGAATATCGGAAAGTTCACGGTTCAGGTTCTGTTGAAGCCTGTTTTGGAGAATTTTGAGTATTACTTTGCTAGCGTGTGAGATGAGTGCAATTATTCGGTAGTTTGAACATTCTACCTAGCAGGGTGGGAGGGATTAGAGCAAAGTCCCAGGTTCCTGGAGGGTGAGCGGTTCAGGATCTCAGGGTCAAGGGCGGTGTCTGGGGCTGGGACGCCCCATGTTGGGGATTTCCCGTCTCCTCGAGTTTCACTTTCTCTCTCACAACCTGTGTTTAGCCCTGCTGCCCAGACACTCGTGATGCGGCCCCAGTTCTCACTGCCACTGGGTGCCCGGTTTCTAGCAAAACCAATCAGCTTCTCCGCGGATTCCGGTTATAAAGTCTCCACCGACCCGTCCGGACTCTGCTTCTCCCCAGACCCAGAGGATGCGCGTCATGGGGCCGCGAACCCTTCTCCTGCTGCTCTCGGGGGTCCTGGTCCTGACCGAGACCCGGGCGGGTGAGTGCGCGGTCGGGAGGGAACGGCCTCTGCGGGGAGGGGCGAGGGGATCTCCCGGGAGTCTGGGAGGCAGGACCCCAGGGAACGAGCGACCCCGACGCCCCTGCCCAGACCCGCCCCCTCCCCGGTCCCGGCCTGTCCCTCCCTTGCTTCCCGACCCCTCTTTTCTTCCCCCTCCGGAGTTCGGGCCGGTTTTCCACCTCTTACATCTCGCTGGCTCTACCTCCCCTCCGCCCTCCCGGCCCCCTAATCTGTATGCAGGTCAGGAAGCAACAGTTCGAACTGGCCATGGAACAACAGACTGGTTCCAAATAGGAAAAGGAGTACATCAAGGATGTATATTATCACCCTGCCTATTTAACTACATAGTCAACTCCCATAAAAACCTAGCTGTATATAAGCTATTTGGCATGACTACCTCTGTCACAGGCTTCGTTGGTAGCTCAAATGGTAAAGACTCTGCCAGCAATGCAAGAGACATGAGTTCGATCCCTGGGTTGGGAAGATCCCTTGGAGGAGGAAATGGCCACCCACTCTAGTATTCTTGCCAGGATTATCCCATGGACAGAGGAGCTTGGTGAGCTATAGACCATGAGGTCGCAAAGAGTCAGACACAAGTGAGCACACACACACACACACACACACATACGCACACACACCCCTCTGTCATAACCCTATGCTAGTAACAACAGCCTAGCGGTATGCTGCACAAGCAGCAGGAGTTTATTGCTTTTGTCTGACAGAGGGATGTCTAGGCACTCCCAAGTTAACATCCAGTGAAAGCCAAACCAAAGCACTATTCCCTAAGAGCTATTCTAACTTGTTTTCCAGTTTTCTGTCTAGAATCAATTTACTTGCCCCATTCTTGTTCACTCTTATTGGCCTGAAAACAATTGCCTTGGCTAATGCAATCCACTCAAACTCTTTCTCTGTACTGAGCATCTTCAAGTATGCATCTCCATTTCCTTTTTGCAAGAGCTCCAGCTGACAGATCTTTTTAAATAATGCTCTAAATTAGCCTCATTCCTGCTTGGATTCTATGTTCAATGGTTAGTCCCTTTCTCTGGGGTTCCATTTTTACCCTCATTCTGTCTCACATTCTTCATGACTTTTTCTCGTGCTGCTTTCCCCTGGCTCATGGCCTCTTCTCTCCCAGCAAGCCAAGCCACATGACTACAGTGTTTCCAACCTTTTGCCCGAAGCCAGCAATGACAGTTGCAGAGTAGGAGGAGGTGTGACTCACTCTTTTGAGAACTGGTTGCCACACGTGCGAAGCCCCAACCCATTTCCATGCAGCATTTTCATGCAAGAGACGCGTATAAGCTCTAGGACTCAGCCGACTTGAGTTAGCGTTTCCTGAAATGTGATGCCAACTAGCATCTGCCACAACTGATTATCATGATTTGCTTGAGGAAATTTCTCCAGGATTAAGATCTTTATCCTCAATGATATAATTTCACCTTGATGTCTGAAGGCTAAAGTATAAAACACAGAATCACTGTCTTAAAGTGCCCCTCACATGGTATGATAGTAGTAAGAAGATCAAAGATCTGACACTCTTAAAACCTGGGATAAGACCCAGATCTACTGCATGACAACTTGGGTCCATGGATAAATCCTTTAATTTTTCTAGCCTCACTCAAAAGGTGGGAGGGATTTTCCTAATTGATTACTAAAACACTCTCAGCTCTAATATTCTTTTCCAAGTTTTCTACAAAAGATAACTGTGGAGTTTAACAAATGAATACATATAAGATTATTTTAGGCCCAATTTGTCCTTCCTCCTAATAACTTACAGAATAACTGTTTTCCTTTTTCAATCATTAAAATATATAAAATTGAGTAATTCTCCATGGATTGTCAACTCATTCAATCAACAATTATTTATTAAGTGACAGTATTAGGAACAAGACACAGTAGAACAAAACAAACATAGTCTCTGCCTTCTAATATGTACAGTCTAGTAGTAAAGCAAGTCCCTAGAGGGACTATCTTAATAAAGCAGGCCCTCTCTCATTTATCAACGTGTCTTCAGAGTCTTTCAGAAATGCCTGGTACTGGCTACACAAAAATAGCTATTTTTAATGGGAAGCTGACTAAATGAATAAACAAACAAATGAATACAAGAAATCTACATCATAGAAACTCCAGAGTTTGTTCAAGTTGCAAGAATAAATGTAAGGCAAAACCTAATGCTCTAATTCCTCAATGTCATTAACATCCTAGTAAAAAATAACATTAGGTACATAAACATTTGTCAAGAAGTGACTTAACCTGAGCATTGTAAAATGATCTTTGGACAAGAAAAAATGTCACAGGAAATGATGTCCAGGTGAATAAGAATACCTTGAAAGCAAAGAGAGTAGGGACCTAAATGTGTACATGAGTGAACATGAGTAGCAGAGGAAGGGGTGAATGTATCTTCACTTACACTGGTTATACCACTTAAAATATTCAGTCTCCCAGTGGCGTGTATGGTACAGTAGGAGATTATAAGCTCAACTGGTTTACATAAATAAAATCTATAATTTATAGTCCATGGGGTTTTAGTAAATTACAAAGATATAACTAGTACTCTAGTTTTTAAAAAAGCTGGAGAAAAATGGTGGAAAATGTTAATTTATTATATATTTACTGAATTTATGAATACATTGGACATACTATTTTGAAATTTGTTTCAAAAGTCAAAGTTGTTTAAGGTGATTTCTAAAGTACATACTGCATAACATTCGAAACACATAATGCTAAGACCCCTTTTGGCATAGTCTTGTGATTTGCTGTCCAAAAAATAGGTAGTTATTTTTGATAGCTCTTGGTATAAATCACACACAGTCAGTGTAAATCAAACATATTTTATAAATGAGCTTAATGGGTTATACTTTTTGCACCAACTTGCTCATTTGCACAGGGTCATAGAAAACGTTCTGAAGTCTTAGGGTTATAGAAAAGTGAGATGATTATTAAACCATAAAAAAAATTGTATTTTCTTTATGAAAAGGTATAGGTTCCAATGTATTTCCAAATTATTTGTTCTTGAGAAAACTCTAAGAATTTTATAGCTATGGCTCTTAAATCGTCATCACACTTCTTAATCTCATCATGCCTATGGTTCTACTAGGTGCTAAGGTATTCATGGAAAGTGACTATTGCTCAGAACTAGACCTCAAAGCATTTATGCTCTGTAGATTTTACTAGTTTATAATAGCCATTTGAATTTTCAGTACAGCTGACAATAAAAAAAAAGTCAAAAAACTGTAGCATAAAAGTGTATTTAATGAAAGGGCAGACATTTCCAATAAGGCAATTCTCAGAAGTGGCTGGAAAAGCTTGACATTTGGCTTATGATGAGGTACTTGGGTCTTATCCTGATACTTTAGTTAGAAAAGAAATGCATTTGATGTTCGTCAGGACTAAGTTCCAGCCAAAACATCTGCCACCATAACTGCTACCATAACCACTGCCATGGCTTTTCCAGTAACAAATATTTATCAAGCACAGTTTACATGAACAGTATGAATTGGTGAAAACAGCATGGGTTTTAGAAGTGGGTTGATAAAAACAGTTGGGACTTACTATGGGCCAGGAATTGTTTTAAATGCTGTACCTATATTAACATATATAATACTGTCAACAGCCTGTGAAGGAAGGGAATTAATGCAAAAAGATGCACACTTGTCCTCATTTCATAGAAAACTGAGGTTCAGCGGGTCAAGTAATGGCCCCAAAATCAAAGATAATAGTAAATAGTAAATGTAGGGTCAAATCTTACATTTGACCCTCTTCTACTGTATCTGATCAAAAACTCTATCCTCCTAGCCACTGAACTAGACTACTTGAATACTCATATTTGATTAAAAATAAAACATAATCCATTTATAATTCTTTTTGCCTTTTGTCTACAAAAAGAAACACAGTGAAAAGAATCATAGAATCCTTTACAGAGGAAGAACTAAATTTTGAATGATACATAAGAATTCAACAGTGAGACTGGAGATGGAGAGACTTTGAAAGTAGAGGGAACAGTATTTCTGAGGGCCTAAGAGGCATAAAATTCCCTGGTGGCTCAGAGGGTAAAGCATCTGCCTTCAATGCAGGAGACCTGGGTTCGATCCCTGGGTGGGGAAGATCCCTTGGAAAAGGAAATGGCAACCCACTCCAGTATTCTTGCCTGGAAAGCCCCATGGATGGAGAAGCCTGGTGGGCTATGGTCCATGGAGTCACGAAGAGTCGGACACG
Organism: Aepyceros melampus; assembly: GCA_006408695.1. Taxonomy (NCBI): domain Eukaryota; kingdom Metazoa; phylum Chordata; class Mammalia; order Artiodactyla; family Bovidae; genus Aepyceros; species Aepyceros melampus. The sequence goes on along the minus strand of SJXQ01012696.1, from coordinate 452,344 downwards.
ACTGAGTGACTTCACTTCACTTCAAGAGGCATAAAACAACAGAGCATGATTAAGAGATTAAAAACAATTAGGCTATATACTAAAGCTTCTAAAATATTGTGAAATATAGTGAAAAAAAATCTAGGTAAGTGGAGAAAATACCCCATCTTTATGAATAGGAAGATTTAACATTGTTAAGATGGTAATATTCCCCAACCTCATTTGCAGGTTCAGTGCAATCCCTATCAGAATCCTAGCTAACCTCTTTGTAAATTGACAAGCTGATTCTAAAATTCACACAGAATTACAAGAGAACCAGGATAGCCAAAATAATCTTTAAGAACAAAGTAGGACTTTCAAAACTTACTACAAAACAACAATAAATAAGACATTTTCACACTGGCATCAGACTAAACATGCAGATCAACAGAAAAGAATTGAGAACATAGAAATGGACCCTTACATTTATGGTCAACTGATTTTCAACCATAGTGTCAAGACCACTAAATGGGGAAAGAATAGTCTTTTCAAAGAGTGTTGGTCAACAGGATGCTGCTGCTGCAGCTAAATCACTTCAGTCATGTCCGACTCTGTGCAACTCCATAGACGGCAGCTCACCAGGCTCCCCGTCCCTGGGATTTTCCAGGCAACAGTTCTGGAGTTGGGAGCCATTGCCTTCTCCAGGTCAACTGGATAACCACATACAAAAGAATGAAACTGAACCTTTACTTCACATCATATATCAAAAAAAAAAAAAAAAACTCATAATGGATCAAAGATCTAAATGTAGGAACTAAAACTATAAAACTCTTAGAAGAAATTATTAGCAGTAGTTTCTCAGTCATGTCCAGCTCTTTGTGACCCCATGGACTGTAGCCTGCCAGGTTCCTCTGTCCCTGGAATTCTCCAGGCAAGATTACTGGAGTAGGTAGCCATTCCCTCCTCCAGGGGATATTCCCAACCAGGAGTCTAACCCAAGTCTCCTGCATTGCAGGAAGATTCTATACCATCTGAGCCACCAAGGAAGCCCTTACATTTATGGTCAACTAATTTTCATCAACAGTGCCAAAACCACTGAATGAGGAAGAATAGTCTTTTCAAACAAAGGGTGCTAGACAACTGGATAACCACATGCAAAAGAATAAATTGAACTCTACTTCACATCACATAAAAAATTAACTCAAAATGGATCAAAGACCTAAATGTAGGAGCTAAAACTATAAAACTCTTAGAAGAAAACATTAGGAGTAAAATATTTATGACTTTGGGTTTGGCAAAGGATTCTTAGATATGACATCAAAAGCATGAGCAATAAAAGAAAAAAATTGACTAGACTTCATCAAAATTAAAAATAATTATACTCTAAAGCATGCCTCTCTGGAAAAAGAAACCTACAGAAAGAAAGAAAGTATATTCTATTCTCATTATTCACAGTAATTATGTTCTATAAAGTCAAACAATTACTAAATTGGTAAATATTGAACCATTGTCCCTAAGGGAAATACAGGATTGGGTTCCTGCAAGCCTCCAGTCACACTTTTGTCGACCAACCAATACATAACATTGTTTTATGTGTGTGACTTCCCTGGTGGTTCAGACGGTAAAGCATCTGTCTACAATGCAGGAGACCTGGGTTCGATCCCTGGGTCGGGAAGATCCTCTGGAGAAGGGAATGGCAATCCACTCCAGTATCTTGCCTGGAGAATCCCATGGACAGAGGAGCCTGGTAGGCTACAGTCCATGGGGTGGCAAAGAGTCGGACACGACTGAGTGACTTCACTCACTCACTCATTATTTAAAAATAACTTAATACATACTGTGTTGTTGATTCTCTAATGTTGAACTCATGACCAACAGAACTGTAACTTAAGCCTGAATGAAGCTTATCTAACATACATATTCTCTCCATAAGGCACATCACAGCATTCTTGTGACTAAGGACACTAGACAGCATTTCAACACAATGCTTGGGAAGATTTTAACAGCAACATGACCAACAAAAAGCACAAATAAAAGAGCATTCTATCCTACTCAGAGCTCTAGTATTCAATCCTTAGCATAACCACATGAAACTCCCTTTATAACACATTTCCCTCTCTGTGTCCACTTCAGTGATTTTTTTTTCACATGGGTGTGTTCTGTCTGACAAACAGATTCATTTTTGTTTTTTAAGTTCTTTTGATCTTTATTATTTGGCAGTCCTTACCGATGCTCTTGGGGCCCCATTCATCTCACTTTTTATCACATTTGCCTCTCTTCTTGTACCTTCATTCCTACTTTTAACCCACTCCTAGAATTCACAAGGGCTTCCCTGCTGCTGCTGCTGCTGCTGCTGCTAGTGCTCCTAAGTCACTTCAGTTGTGTCCGACTCTGTGCGAACCCATAGACGTCAGCCCACCAGGCTCCCCTGTCCCTGGGATTCTCCAGGCAAGAACACTGGAGTGGGTTGCCATTTCCTTCTCCAATGCATGAAAGTGAAAAGTGAAAGGGAAGTCGTTCAGTCGTGTCCGACTCTTTGTGACCCCATGGACTGCAGCCTACCAGGCTCCTCCACCCATGGGATTTTCTAGGCAAGAGTACTGGAGTGGGGTGCCATTGCCAGTTGGTGCTAATAGTAAAGAAACTGCTTGCCAATTCAGGAGACATAAGAGACACAGGTTCAGTCCCTGGGTTGGGAAGATCCCCTGGAGGAAGGCACGACAACCCTCTCCAGTATTCTTGCCTTGGAGAATCCCATGGACAGAGGAGTCTGGTGGGCTGTACAGCCCATAGTGTTTCAAAACGTTAGACACAACTGAAGCAACTTTGCACACAGCACATAAACAGAATTCCCAAACATGGGATCTCAGTATTGGCATCATCACAAGCCATAGTTCCCTTTCTTTTGACTTGTTAAAGAGTCTCCTCAACACCTTCACCTACTAAACTCTATTCACATCCATCCCTGTGTCTGGAATATCTTCCTATCTCACATTTGCATCTTCTCCTGTTGAAATCCACCCATTACTTAGAAGCTCACTTTAAATTGCCTGGTAAAGCACTGTCTCACACAGCAGCCCTTCCCAAAATCCCTGGTACTCTGAACTCTTTAAAATCTTTGCTTGTAATTTTCTCATGTCATTTGTCACTTTCCATCAGGGGCTTCAACTATTCATATTTTTAGAATAATATTCATATAAGATGAAAAATCTATGAAATTCAGGATATTTATGAGCAAAAGATACATGTCCATAGTCATCCCAGAGGAAACTTTGGTTACATTTGGCCTTTGAGTTCTTCTAACTTTCTGCATTATATATATAATGCAGTAGCTTCTCATTTAGTCCTCAGAAGAATTCTGAAAGACAATTATTTTTACTAGCTCTATTTTACAAATGAAACTGCTTAGAGTTAAGGGGCCTGATGAATGTCCTACAATGATAACTAGCTAATCCAGTTTGTAAGTTCCACTCATTACTTTCCGCTCATGGCATCATCAATAAAAACTGGGGGCACTCTATAGGATACCTTACTATAGTGAAAATGAAAGTCGCTCAGTTGTGTCTGACTCTTTGTGACCCCATGGACTATACAGTCCATGGAATTCTCCAGGCCAGAGTGGGTAGGCTTTCCCTTCTCCAGGGTATCTTCCCAACCCAGGTCTCCCACATTTCAAGTGGATTCTTTACCAGCTGATCCATGAGGGAAGCCCAACCATATTAAAGAGGCTGGCAAAGCCATGTACTCAGTATTTCTTCTTCATTGTGCTACAGAATTAGACATTATAGTCTTCAGCACCCTGGATTTCCTTATCTATTAACAAACCACCTAGTAATATGCTGCACTCTTGTTTCCTCACCTTCCTGAAATTGAAATTTATTAATTTATTACTCAAAGAAAGGGAGGTTTATTATCAAGATTCAAAGCTAACTCATGGACACTAAGACCAGGAAACAGAACCAGGCCCCAAGAAGGAACTTCCAGGTTAAGGAAAATTATGAACCAATTCTTAGGATCTGGATCTCTCAGTTAAAACTCTCAAAGGTGAAGATCTAAGTTGACATTTAATTCTACATAATTCTAGTGAATTGTCTAGCCTATTGATGACTCCATCTCAAAGTCACAGGATGCTAAAAACAAAGAAGATACAGAAGGCAATCTCCAAAAACAAACAGCACTATTTCAGAGGCAAAGGTCATGCCAGGCTGAAAATTCCTTGATAATATCACACTGATAATGATAGGAAGAAACAAATTAGGAAGACAGGGCAAAACACTATGACAAAACAGATTTTTCCTCTAATTTATGAAAACCTATTTAAAATGTGTCATTCTGAGGAGCTTCAAAACACATATGGCCTCATTCCAGCCTGGAATCATGGAATCAGCAAATCAACTCTGAGATTCTTAACCCAGATAAGCCTTTATCTTTCTATAAATTGCTCTAAGATTCTGGAATGCAAGTTCCATAAGTAGGGCCCTGGCAAGAACAATACCTCCGATTTAAGAAATTCTGCTCTTCTCAACTACATTTTAAGTTTCCTCTGGTTGGGGACCAGGTTGCATACCTACCAATGTCTCTCCTTAGCATCTTCTCTACCTTGCAAAGACAAAATGCTTCGTGAATGTTCCTTGCCTTGAATTAGATTAATTCTCAAACAGAAAAGGTAACAAAGAAGATAATTCTGCATTCAGCACAGACATGACAATGTACTTATCAATAAGTCAGGTCTAAGCAGTGCTCTGTATTAGGGGGGGAAATTTGATTCTTGTTCTGATTCCTTCATCTATTCCTATGTACTTGCAGGAAGCAGATTAAGAGAAATCCTTTTCATATATGAGAAAATAGATGCACACGATTTAATATAAAAAAATCATAAAGAAAAAAATTTAATAGTTTATCAGAATATTAGTTATCCTATACATGATACATTTAGACTACTTGCTTAATTTGTTACTCTTTGTGACAAAGAGTTTTTAAATGAGAATTATTCATACATACTTTTAAAAATGAAATGTTATGTTTTCCTTCTGGGACTTTTTAAAATTATTTGATTTACTAAACAATAAAATGCCCTAATGTTTTAAGCCAAACACTCTTCTTTGGCTCCCAAATGTTTTCAGAAATAACTTTTTCCTTGTTAATTTCCAAATCTTGGCTGCATTTCCCACTAATTTCAAACATATGTCATATACGAAATATGTTATTTTTCCAAGCCTAATTTTGGCAGGAGTGGATTTTTGGAACCAGCAAGAAAGATTCAGGGACAAACAAACAGGACAGCTTGAAGCTGCCACAACTCCATAACAATTTTATCTTTTTCATCTATCTTCAGATCCATAAAGGCAAGGGCAATAAGGAGGGGTGAGTGGGCTCTGATAAGATTTTAACATGAGGTAAATCATACCTTGAAGTTTTATATCTTACCCTATAATCTGCTTTCCAAAAAGAATCACTCACTTATAGTAATTTTTCTAGAATATAAGATGTGAAGTGAACTTAAGACCCTGATAACTAGAGTAATACAATCCTGATATCATCACTCTGGTTCCCTGAGACTTACAATCAAAAGGAATAAACAGGTAATGCGATGTAAAAAGTTCTCTTAACCTGCAAAAGATTCACTATACTAATATCATTTGGAAAGCAATAGACATTTCTTATTGCATAAAATCTATTTACTCTAAAATTGATTTTGTAAAGAACTACCAAGAACTCAATAGATAAAAAGAATGTGAATTCATCACAACTTTCTAGATCAGTACTTGAGGACTGACAATACCCTAAGACAAAAATGTTTTTCCCCTTATAAACCCTGATTCATTGTACACCAGGTAAGTAGAAAGAAAGCTAGTATAACAAAAAGAAACCTAGTCTGGAGGCATGATTCAGGGTCCTAGTTCCATTTCCATCCTTTTCTAAAAGAGTGGATTGAGTGCAATGGTCATAATTATTCTCTCCTCCCTATATCTACATATTAAATGTTATGTTGTGGTTCATCAACAGATAGTCTATTTCGTCAACCCTTGTGAGTTGCTTAGCTAATAAAATGCAAAGGAAGAGATATTTTTCCAGTTCAAAATCAAGGCCTTCAGAGATATGGTACACTTTCTGTGCACTGTTCCCCCACACCCACATCACAAGAATGTACCTGAACCAGTCTACTGGAGGATGAGACACATGGAACAGGAGTAAATCAGTCCGGTGACCCAGGTAGGCCCCAGATATATGAGAGAGCAGGGCCAAGATTAGCAAAGTGAAATAGCCAATTCACGCTGACCATAGACACAAGCCTCACCAAGCCCAGTTCAAATCATCAGAAACCACAAACTGAGTTATAAGCAGCTGTTCTAAGCTTCTGGTTGCTGTTCTAGGTTTCTAACTTTGAATTTCTTTAAATGTAGCAATAGCTAACTGGTTTGTGTGTGTGTGCGCGCGTGTGTATGTGTTTAGTTGCTTAGTCATGTCCAACTCTTTGTGACCCCATGGACTGTAACCTATCAGACTCCTTTGTCCATGGGATTCTTCAGGCAATAATACTGGAGTGGGCAGCCATTTCCTTCTCCAAGGAACCTTCCCAACCCAGGGATCGAACCCAGGTCTCCTGCACTGCAGGCAGATTCTTTACCATCTGAGCCACCAAGAAAAGCCAGTACCTCTCGCCTGCTCAAGTTACCTCCTTGTTAAACTGATAGAATAATTTAAGTAATTAATAGCAGGTATCTTTGAGAAATTTACCTATATACGATCCCGTGGACTACACTGCAGGCATATTCTTTACCACCTGAGCCACCAGGGAAGTTCCATGTAAATTGCTACAAATAAATAAATCTAAGTTTCAGGGAAGTATTAAAATAAAATCTACAAATGATTTGTTTCTAATGAAGACCTGCATGTGTCTCTGTCAGAATTAAGTTTTAAATTTAGGTCCAAATGCAAAAACTGGCTCAGTTACAGATCAGCAGATGGCACCTATTCAAGTACCAAGAGGATGCTGATTTAAAGAGTTAAAAAGATTTAAAAACTCAAACAATAGAATTATTTTTGTATGTCACTGATTTTTCAAATGAAGAGATTATTTTAGCAACTTAATTGTTCAATTCAATTTTTTAAAACTTGCTTTCACTTTGACTTACTTTTAAATTGCCCTTAAGATTTTAGTATGGGAGATTTTAGTTTTAAATGGCATCTGGATGGGTGCTGCTCCCTTCTCCAAAAATATCTAAAAGTACCCAGAAAAAAAAAAAAAAAAGATTAAAAACAGCAACACTAAAAACTGACTATTGTCTAAAGTTGAGGGAATTTCCTTTAAGTATTATACCAATGGAGCTGAAATGAACAAAGCAGGCAATGACTGATTCATGAACGGCTCTGAAAACAAGGATGGCCCTCCTAAACGGTGAAGAATTTTCTTTCTCATTCACTCTCTGATCCTCTGACTTGGAGAGATACGCTTACATCCAACCAGAAAAAAAAAAAAAAAAAAAAAGATTATTCATCAACTGAGGGAAAGGAGGTATGATACAATTATAACACTGTTTCTACTTTTCCCTCCTCAGTCTCTCCAATGCCTTTTTACATCCTGCAACACTCAAAAATATGAAGATAAAGAAGGCAAGTACATGAGGATCAGAAGTCATACATTATATTCTAGGTGGTGTGACCCCTCTAAGTTTTACCTGGTAGGGAGAAGAGCCTACAAGACCTTTTCAAAGTATTTAGGAGACCAGTATATACTTTATTAACTCTGACTTCCAGGGAATCAGACTAGAGGCTAAGAAGTGATACTATCATGGTTTAGTCAGAACCAATTTGGTAAATTCCTACAATCTAGACACTAAAATTTATGCCAGAAACTAAGTATATCTAGCCATCTTGCAATTAAATGTGTCAGTCAACTCCCCAGTAGACAATTTAAAAAACCCTATCCTTACACATACTGTGTGAGCAGATACTAGACTAAATATTATATTTCAAGAAGAAATATTTTTAAAAGTGAATAATTGTTGAAATAAAGCCAGTAGACTTCCACTTTGATTTCCTATTAGACTTTCCTGTTCCATAATTAGGGAATATGGAATAGATGAATTTTCACCTTTTTTCCTGCTAAGAAATACAAGTAAAAAATTCAGGATATGTTTTATACAAAGCGAATATAAAAGCACTCTTAAAGAGAAGTGAAAATAAGACAGATCAGGTAGGGACCCAGGATTGAAGGAAAGACCTGACACTGAGTTCCTTGGTTTTCCTATTGCTTCATATATCACAGACTTGGAGCTGAAGAATCTGAAAGCCAGAAAATGCCAAAGAAATCCCTACAAGATAAAACATAAACTTCTAGAATCTAAAGACAAAACAAAAATCTTCAAAGCAGCTGGGAAATGGCACCTTAACTATAGGAGGTAGACAATTCAAATGACAGATTTCTTATCAGAAATCATGAAGATGACAAGGAAGTGACACATTTTTTAAGAATCAAGAGAGCAGTTCTGAAATAGGAATCCGATGTTCACTGAAAATATCTTTCAGGAATGAAAAGAAAATCAATGTATTCTCAAAAGAAAGAAAACTAAAAGAATCTGTTGTCACTAGATAGATATAACCTTTTAAAATGGCTAAAAAGACTTTCAGTTCAGTTCAGTTCAGTCGCTCAGTCATGTCTGATTCTTTTCGACCCCCTGAATTGCAGCACACCAGGCCTCCCTGTCCATCACCAACTCCCGGATTTATTCAAACTCATGTCCATCGAGTCGGTGATGCCATCCAGCCATCTCATCCTCTGTCATCCCCTTCTCCTCCTGCCCCCAATCCCTCCCAACATCAGGGTCTTTTCCAATGAGTCAACTCTTTGCATGAGGTGGCCAAAGTACTGGAGCTTCAGCTTTAGCATCATTCCTTCCAAAGAAATCCCAGGGTTGATCTCCTTCAGAATGGACTGGTTGGATCTCCTTGCAGTCCAAGGGACTCTCAAGAGTCTTCCCCAACATCACAGTTCAAAAGCATCAATTCTTCGGCGCTCAGCCTTCTTCACAGTCCAACTCTCACATCCATACATGACCACAGGAAAAACCATAGCCTTGACTAGATGGACCTTGGTTGGCAAAGTAATGTCTCTGATTTTGAATATGCTATCTAGGTTGGTCATAACTTTCCTTTCAAGGAGTAAGCATCTTTTAATTTCATGGCTGCAATCACCATCTGCAATGATTTTGGAGCCCAAAAAAATAAAGTCTGACACTGTTTCCACTGCTTCCCCATTTATTTCCCATGAAGTGATGGGACCAGATCCATGATCTTCGTTTTCTGAATGTTAAACTTCAAGCCAACTTTTTCACTCTCCCTTTCACTTTCATCAGGAGGCTTTTTAGTTCCTCTTCACTTTCTGCCATAAGAGTGGTGTCATCTGCATATCTCAGGTTATGGCTATTTCTCCCGGCAATCTTGATTCCAGCTTGTGCTTCTTCCAGCCCATCATTTCTCATGATGTACTCTGCATAGAAGTTAAATAAGCAGGGTGACAATACACAGCCTTGAAGGACTTCTTTTCCTATTTGGAACCAGTCTGTTGTTCCATGTCCAGTTCTAACTGTTGCTTCCTAACCTGCATATAGGTTTCTCAAGAGGCAGGTCAGGTGGTCTGGTATTCCCATCTCTTTCAGAATTTTCCACAGTTTCTTGTGATCCACACAGTCAAAGGCTTTGGCATAGTCAATAAAGCAGATAGATGTTTTTCTGGAGCTCTCTTGCTTTTTCCATGATCCAGCGGATGTTGGCAATTTGATCTCTGGTTCCTCTGCCTTTTCTAAAACCAGCTTGAACATCAGGAAATTCACAGTTCACATATTGCTGAAGCCTTTCTTGGAGAATTTTGAGCATTACTTTACTAGCATGTGAGATGAGTGCAATGGCGTGGTAGTTAGAGCATTCGTTGGCATTGCCTTTCTTTGGAATTAGAATGAAAACTGACCTTTTCCAGTCCTGTGGCCACTGCTGAGTTTTCCAAATTTGCTGGTATACTGAATGCAGCACTTTCACAGCATCATCTTTCAGGATTTGAAACAGCTCAACTGGCATTCCATCACCTCCACTAGCTTTGTTTGTAGTGATGCTTTCTAAGGCCCACTTGACTTCACATTCCAGGATGTCTGGCTCTAGGTGAGTGATCACACCATCGTGATTATCTTGGTCGTGAAGATCTTTTTTTGTACAGTTTTTCTGTGTGTGCTTACCACCTCTTCTTAATATCTTCTGCTTCTGTTAGGTCCATGCCATTCTGTCCTTTATCGAGCCCATCTTTGCATGAAATGTTCCCTTGGTATCTCTAATTTTCTTGAAGAGCTCTCTAGTCTTTCCCATTTTGTTTCCTCTATTTATTTGCGTTGATCACTGAGGAAGGCTTCCTTATCTCTCTTTGCTATTCTTTGGAACTCTGCATTCCACACTGAGATGCTGTAAATAGCAATATTGCATAGGAACCTGGAATGTCAGGTCCACGAATCAAGGCAAATTTGAAGTGGTCAAACAGGAGATGGCAAGAGTGAATGTCGACATTCTAGGCATCAGCAAACTAAAATGAACTGAAATGGGTGAATTTAACTCAGATGACCATTATTTCTACTACTGTGGGCAAGGATCCCTTAGAAGAAATGGAGTAGCCATCATGGTCAACAAGAGAGTCCAAAATGCAGTACTTGGATGCAGTCTCAAAAACAACAGAATGATCTGTTTGATTCCAAGGCAAACCATTTGATATCATGGTAATCTAAGCCTATGCTGCAACCAGTAACGCTAAGAAACTGAAGTTGAACAGTTCTATGAAGACCTATAAGACCTTTAAGAACTAACACTCAAAAAAGATGTCCTTTACATTATAGGGGACTGGAATGTAAAAGTATGAAGTCAAGAAACACCTGGAGTAACAGGCAAATTTGGCCTTGAAGTACTGAAAGAAGCAGGGCAAAGGATTGAGTTTTACCAAGGCAGAGTTTTACCAAGAGAATGCACTGGTCATAGCAAACTCCCTCTTCCAACAACACAAGAGAATATTCTACATATGGTTATCACCAGATGGTCAACACCGAAATCAGATTGATTATATTCTTTGCAGCCAAAGAGGGAGAAGCTCTATACAGTCAGCAAAAACAAGACCAGGAGCTGACTGTGGCTCAGATCATGAACTCCTTATTGCCAAATTCAGACTTAAACTGAAGAAAGTAGGAAACACCACTAGACCACTCAGGTATGACCTAAATCAAATCCCTTATGATTATACAGTGGAAGTAAGGAATAGATTTAAGGGACTAGATCTGATAGACAGAGTGCCTCCCAGGAGGTGATAGTACAAACAATTTGCCTGCCAATGCAGGAGAGCAGGTTTGATCCCTGGTTGGGAAAATCCCCTGAAGGACAGCATGGTCACCCACTCCTATTCTTGCCATGAGAATCCCATAGACACAGGAGCCTGATTAGCTACAGTTCATAGGACTTGGACATGACTGAAGCAACTTAGTGGCACACTGGGTGTCTCACCATCCTTCTGAGCTGTGCAGGCACGTGCATGGCCCTGGACTCTGAGCACTGGCAAGGCTCCCATGGTAACTGCCTCAGGGCCCCCAGCCCATTCCTTAACATCGGCCCTTAAGACTTTTCAAGATCTTCACTTGTCCATTCATTCTCAAGATCAACCCCATTAGTTCATATTAGCATCTCAGCTACTCACGGATGAGATCTGAGACTCAGGTCACCTGAGCAAGCCCAGGCAGCCAGTGCAAGGTATAGACTTAACAGTCGTCTGGTTACCATATCTGGGACTAAGACCGCCCCAACGGAGTTCCCCCAGAGTCCCCTGCGGGGAGGGGGCGTGTCTCTGGCAGTCTCAGCCCTGCCCCCAGGGCTTCTGAGGCAACGGCCTGGCCGTGGGGGTTTCAGGAATGAGAAGCTTTGAGGCCCACAGACTGGGATGAAAATGGCTGAGGACTCTTCAAACAAGACAAGGGGAGGTGGGCAGAACCTTGGTCAGAACCTGTCTTTGAGTGAAATCTCAACTTCTGTCTTCCAGAAGCGATGGAAATAAGACTCAGAATCCTGAGGTAAGACGTCTCCCGAAAACAGCCAGGTGCAGTCGCCATTAGGAAGCCATACCCCACAGCCTCTCAGGCATTGCCCCTGACATGGACCCACCTCTGAACAAGTCCACGCCCCTGGGCATGACACCATCCACAGAGCACACTGGGCTGAGCTTCCGTGTAGAAATTCCTTCATTTCCCATTTTCTCCAGAAGTTTCTGAGCCCCACTAGGTATGTGCAGCTGTGATGAGGTAAACTTTGTCTCTGTCCTCTGAGTAAGTGATTATGCCAAACGTGTTCCACAACATGTGAAAAGTGTTATGAATTGGAAAACAAGGACGATCCCAGTGTGGGAGACTCAAAGACAGCATCTGAGTGAAACCTTTCAGTATAATACGAAGGAAAGAGGAGAGAAAGTATGAGGATTCATGTTTGGTCTTGTTGTTTTGAAGTTTTTATGATGAAAAGTCCCCATTTTGTGAGTATTCATTCCCATGTGGTGGTCCAGCACATATTCTGTAAGAGTGAAGAATGTGGAGAAGTTGTAAGAACCTGAAAGTAGGCAAGATAATTGATTAAGAAAACAGTCATGAGCTGCACAGACAGGAGCTTTGTGTCCTTCACTGGTGTGTCCTAAGTGCCAAATACATAGTAAACGTGGAAAGAATGAATGGATTGTTTTCAGACAGTGTTGGAGCTGACCATTAGTTAGAGAACATAAATAACAATTTATGGTGGTACCAACGTACTTAATTGTATGATTTTACCCAAGAGGAATCAGACGTTTATTAGAAGGCAGGGCTTCCCAGGTGACTCAGTGGTAAAGAATCCACCTGCCAATGCAGGAGCCTCATGCATGGGTTCAAATCCTTGGATTGGGAAGAGCCCCTGGAGGAGGAAATGGCAACCCACCCCAGTATTCCTGCCAGGATAATCTAAAGGAACATGTCAGGCTATAATCCCTGGGATCCCGAAGAGTCAGACATGACAGAGCCACTGCGTACACTGGCCTGCATGCACTAGAAAAGGCAGAGTTAGGTTTTGCCAGGCAAGGACACATGAAAGGAAAATGGGGATGGTGCTTTAGACCTATTTTTTGAAGACTTCTCTGGTGGCTCTGTGGTAAAGAATCCGCCTGCCAAAGCAGGAGATGCGGGTTCGATCCCTGGGTCTTCGAGCCCATCTTTGCATGAAATGTTCCCTTGGTATCTCTAATTTTCTTGAAGAGCTCTCTAGTCTTTCCCATTTTGTTTTCCTCTATTTATTTGCGTTGATCACTGAGGAAGGCTTCCTTATCTCTCTTTGCTATTCTTTGGAACTCTGCATTCCACACTGAGATGCTGTAAATAGCAATATTGCATAGGAACCTGGAATGTCAGGTCCACGAATCAAGGCAAATTTGAAGTGGTCAAACAGGAGATGGCAAGAGTGAATGTCGACATTCTAGGCATCAGCAAACTAAAATGAACTGAAATGGGTGAATTTAACTCAGATGACCATTATTTCTACTACTGTGGGCAAGGATCCCTTAGAAGAAATGGAGTAGCCATCATGGTCAACAAGAGAGTCCAAAATGCAGTACTTGGATGCAGTCTCAAAAACAACAGAATGATCTGTTTGATTCCAAGGCAAACCATTTGATATCATGGTAATCTAAGCCTATGCTGCAACCAGTAACGCTAAGAAACTGAAGTTGAACAGTTCTATGAAGACCTATAAGACCTTTAAGAACTAACACTCAAAAAAGATGTCCTTTACATTATAGGGGACTGGAATGTAAAAGTATGAAGTCAAGAAACACCTGGAGTAACAGGCAAATTTGGCCTTGAAGTACTGAAAGAAGCAGGGCAAAGGATTGAGTTTTACCAAGGCAGAGTTTTACCAAGAGAATGCACTGGTCATAGCAAACTCCCTCTTCCAACAACACAAGAGAATATTCTACATATGGTTATCACCAGATGGTCAACACCGAAATCAGATTGATTATATTCTTTGCAGCCAAAGAGGGAGAAGCTCTATACAGTCAGCAAAAACAAGACCAGGAGCTGACTGTGGCTCAGATCATGAACTCCTTATTGCCAAATTCAGACTTAAACTGAAGAAAGTAGGAAACACCACTAGACCACTCAGGTATGACCTAAATCAAATCCCTTATGATTATACAGTGGAAGTAAGGAATAGATTTAAGGGACTAGTCTGATAGACAGAGTGCCTCCCAGGAGGTGATAGTACAAACAATTTGCCTGCCAATGCAGGAGAGCAGGTTTGATCCCTGGGTTGGGAAAATCCCCTGAAGGACAGCATGGTCACCCACTCCTATTCTTGCCATGAGAATCCCATAGACACAGGAGCCTGATTAGCTACAGTTCATAGGACTTGGACATGACTGAAGCAACTTAGTGGCACACTGGGTGTCTCACCATCCTTCTGAGCTGTGCAGGCACGTGCATGGCCCTGGACTCTGAGCACTGGCAAGGCTCCCATGGTAACTGCCTCAGGGCCCCCAGCCCATTCCTTAACATCGGCCCTTAAGACTTTTCAAGATCTTCACTTGTCCATTCATTCTCAAGATCAACCCCATTAGTTCATATTAGCATCTCAGCTACTCACGGATGAGATCTGAGACTCAGGTCACCTGAGCAAGCCCAGGCAGCCAGTGCAAGGTATAGACTTAACAGTCGTCTGGTTACCATATCTGGGACTAAGACCGCCCCAACGGAGTTCCCCCAGAGTCCCCTGCGGGGAGGGGGCGTGTCTCTGGCAGTCTCAGCCCTGCCCCCAGGGCTTCTGAGGCAACGGCCTGGCCGTGGGGGTTTCAGGAATGAGAAGCTTTGAGGCCCACAGACTGGGATGAAAATGGCTGAGGACTCTTCAAACAAGACAAGGGGAGGTGGGCAGAACCTTGGTCAGAACCTGTCTTTGAGTGAAATCTCAACTTCTGTCTTCCAGAAGCGATGGAAATAAGACTCAGAATCCTGAGGTAAGACGTCTCCCGAAAACAGCCAGGTGCAGTCGCCATTAGGAAGCCATACCCCACAGCCTCTCAGGCATTGCCCCTGACATGGACCCACCTCTGAACAAGTCCACGCCCCTGGGCATGACACCATCCACAGAGCACACTGGGCTGAGCTTCCGTGTAGAAATTCCTTCATTTCCCATTTTCTCCAGAAGTTTCTGAGCCCCACTAGGTATGTGCAGCTGTGATGAGGTAAACTTTTCTCTGTCCTCTGAGTAAGTGATTATGCCAAACGTGTTCCACAACATGTGAAAAGTGTTATGAATTGGAAAACAAGGACAGATCCCAGTGTGGGAGACTCAAAGACAGCATCTGAGTGAAACCTTTCAGTATAATACGAAGGAAAGAGGAGAGAAAGTATGAGGATTCATGTTTGGTCTTGTTGTTTTGAAGTTTTTATGATGAAAAGTCCCCATTTTGTGAGTATTCATTCCCATGTGGTGGTCCAGCACATATTCTGTAAGAGTGAAGAATGTGGAGAAGTTGTAAGAACCTGAAAGTAGGCAAGATAATTGATTAAGAAAACAGTCATGAGCTGCACAGACAGGAGCTTTGTGTCCTTCACTGGTGTGTCCTAAGTGCCAAATACATAGTAAACGTGGAAAGAATGAATGGATTGTTTTCAGACAGTGTTGGAGCTGACCATTAGTTAGAGAACATAAATAACAATTTATGGTGGTACCAACGTACTTAATTGTATGATTTTACCCAAGAGGAATCAGACGTTTATTAGAAGGCAGGGCTTCCCAGGTGACTCAGTGGTAAAGAATCCACCTGCCAATGCAGGAGCCTCATGCATGGGTTCAAATCCTTGGATTGGGAAGAGCCCCTGGAGGAGGAAATGGCAACCCACCCCAGTATTCCTGCCAGGATAATCTAAAGGAACATGTCAGGCTATAATCCCTGGGATCCCGAAGAGTCAGACATGACAGAGCCACTGCGTACACTGGCCTGCATGCACTAGAAAAGGCAGAGTTAGGTTTTGCCAGGCAAGGACACATGAAAGGAAAATGGGGATGGTGCTTTAGACCTATTTTTTGAAGACTTCTCTGGTGGCTCTGTGGTAAAGAATCCGCCTGCCAAAGCAGGAGATGCGGGTTCGATCCCTGGGTCGGTAAGATCCCTGGAGAAGGAAATGGCAACCCACTCCAGTATTCTTGCCTGGAGAATCCCATGGACAGAGGAGCCTGGTAGTCCTTGGGGTTGCAAAAGAGTCAGAGACACTTAGTGACTAAACAACTTTAGAGCTATTTAAGTGTGTGGTTAAGTGATAGACCAGGAAGTTTTCCTTGGAGGAGGACATAAAGATAGAAGGTTGTCAGATGAACTACGAGTGGCTTGTAGTTCCTGAGCAGGTTGAGGAATTGACACACCAAGGGCATAAGATGTAAAGTGAAGGGTGAAATATCAGACTGTATTTTTTCAGAGCGAAAAATATTCTGATGATGAGTTCTAGAATATGGACATAACTGAATTGGCATGGAGGTAAAGAGCTGTAGGTTGAAAAGGGATAGACAGGGAGAGGTCAGATTATTGGATGGTCTATTCACATGAATATTAGACCTCTGATTGATTCCTCCCACTTTGAGTTCCTGTCCAGATTCTTTCCTCTCCCAAAATCTACACAGGATTTGCATTTCCTGCAATTCTAACCAGCAGCCAGTGTCATGACTCTGGACAGGAAGGTAAAGTGGGGCAGTGAGACAGAGGGCTATGATAGACATCTGATTTTTTTTTTTAGTTTTGAAAACTCAGCCTTCACTCACCTTCTGTAAACAGTTTCTCTCTTGTCCTCTGGGAAACTCACCGCATTTACAGTCTCAGCCCATGTGCAAGTGAAGTAGTTGTTTCCCAACTCTATATTAAACACACTGATAAGAGCAGAAATTAAACCTTGAAATCTGTAGGATTTGCTTCCTCTGTAAGCATGGCTGTCTCTACAGAAGTTGAAGTTAGCTTCTTTAGCCCTATGATCTGAAAGCTAGAGCAGAGGGGAGATATTGTGGGAGGCAGGATGAAATCTATTGCATCTCAGTTTTTTCTCTCTCAAGTCTGCAAACTGGCGGTAGTGAGTCAGGTAGTTCTAAGGCCTCCTTTCACCTGATTATTCAAGGTGACCCCACACCACCTTTACCTCCATGCCTACTTTCCCACCTCCTTTGGGTGCTCCAACCTCTTTGTTTTTCTTACCAGCCACTGCTCTACTTAGCCATTAAATAGCTTTGACCTTGATGATATGAATGTGATGAAGTCAAGGATACACTTGACACCTCTGGCCCGTTTTGCTTCCATTGAATTAGCTGGGCATCAAAGAAGAAAATCTTGTCTTAGGAAGACTTCTAAGAAGGTCCCAATGATCCCCACCTCCTGATAGTCACACCCTGGTGTAATTACTCATCTCCTTGAATGTAGGTTGAACTTAGTAATTTGTTTTTAATAGAATAAGGAAAAAGGTAATGGAACATCAATTCCACTATTAGTTTAACAAAATATTGTAAATTCTTGCTTCCTAGCACACTGTCTTCTGATCGTGATGAAGCATTGGAGAGGCCGACATGGCAAGAAATTGAGGATAGACTCCAGCCAGCTCCAGGCAACAGTCAAGGAATTGAAGATCTCAGTCCAGCAGGCTTTGAGGAACTTCATCCTGCCAGCAGTTATGCAAGTGATCACCGAAGTGGGTCTTTCTACAGTCGTACCTTTAGATGATACCCCAGCCCCAGCTGATACCTTAATTGCAGCCATGTGAGAGACCTTAAAGCAGAAACCCCAGATAGGTCTTGTCTGAATTCCTGACCACAAAAACTGTGAGACAGTAAATAAAAATTTTTTTTAAGCCTCTGAATTTGAGAGTGTCCATTATACAGCAGAGGGCTTCCCTGGTGGCTCAGCTGATAAAGAATCCACCTGCAATGCAGGAGACCTGTGTTTGATCCCTGGGTTGGGAAGAACTGTTGGAGAAGAGAACAGCTATCCATTTCAATATTCTGGCCTGGAGAATTCCATTGACTGTATAGTATTCCATGGACTGTATATTATTACATGGACTATACAGTTCCTATGGTCACAAAGAGTCGGACATGACTGAGTGACTTTCACTTTCATGTTATACTGCACTAGATAACTAATACACCCATAAATTACTGTGATCTTGGTGAAAGATGTAGCATGACTAGAAAGTCAGGCACTGAATAGGAGTACATCCCTCTGATGTCATCCCTAGGAATACTGTCTTGGTGCTCAGAGACTACCCCATATAGTCTTATGTTAAATGGTATCATCATACTCTAAAAGCCCTGATTAGTCTCCAGGGGGCATAGGTAGGGTTGTGTTGGGTGAAGTGGATGGGTGGTCAGTATGGGATCATAAGTAGTGATGATGATGTCATTCTTTCCCTTCCCATTTTTGTC
The DNA here is from genome assembly GCA_006408695.1 of Aepyceros melampus. Taxonomy (NCBI): domain Eukaryota; kingdom Metazoa; phylum Chordata; class Mammalia; order Artiodactyla; family Bovidae; genus Aepyceros; species Aepyceros melampus. Next base: position 433,894 of record SJXQ01012696.1, on the reverse strand, counting down.
TTCCTTTCCCACTCACTCCACCATTACATTTTCTTTACTCTCTCCTTTCCCCAAAAATTCTGGCTGGCTTCCCAATGACCATTCCTGCAAACAGTGTCCAGGTGATCTCTTTGTCTCACAGGAATACCACCCTGAAGAGATTTCTTTGAGGAGCAGCCCTTCCTGTTCCTTGAGGTGCTTTCACAAGCAGGGAGATCTCATCATCAACTCAAATTATGCTTTCCAGATTAAACATCCCACATGCAGCTAATTCTTCAGCTGGAAGAATCTGCTGAATTCTGACCCTGGTCAGAACAGTGTCCACAATTGTAAAGCTGATCTATCTATACACACCCAATTCAATGGCCACCTACCTGTGAGTTACTCTGGAATCGGGAACATTTTCTAAACAAAAGTAAGACCATCTTCAAGAAAATATTCATATCCCTCAGCCTTTTCAGAGCTGCAAATCCTATCTTCCCTACTGCTCCAGTAAGGGTAGAGGAAAGGTAAAGGGTGAACTGCTATTTATTTTCATTAGGGTCAGGTAAAGCGTGGGAGACGGAGAAAGCAATGGCACCCCACTCCAGTACTCTTGCCTGGAAAATCCCATGGACGGGGAGTGCAGTGGTATCTATCTATACACACCCAATTCAATGGCCACCTACCTGTGAGTTACTCTGGAATCGGGAACATTTTCTAAACAAAAGTAAGACCATCTTCAAGAAAATATTCATATCCCTCAGCCTTTTCAGAGCTGCAAATCCTATCTTCCCTACTGCTCCAGTAAGGGTAGAGGAAAGGTAAAGGGTGAACTGCTATTTATTTTCATTAGGGTCAGGTAAGGCATGGGAGATGGAGAAAGCAATGGCACCCCACTCCAGTACTCTTGCCTGGAAAATCCCATGGACGGGGAGTGCAGTGGGCTGCCATCCATGGGGTTGCACAGTCAAACACGACTGAAGTGACTTAGCAGCAGCAACAGCAAGGAGTGGGACATGTGGCCCATCACCACAAAGTTCATGAAGGATGAAAGGGTTCTTCATTGCAGGACATTTATTCCTCACCAAGAGATCTAAGAGGAAGATTTCTGTCTACCACTGATCTCAAGGCTTAAGCATTCTCCAAAACTTTTGGAGGCAGCAAAAGTCAATTCTAGCTATACTATGCTAGAGTAACTCATCCCATCCTATAGCTGTATATGGTTCAGGATAGTTTGAGAGCAGATGAAAAGATAGTTTAAGCAAGGTTCTCTACTTTAAGACATCTTCTCACTTTGCAAAAGCCTAAAAATTACTAGCGTGAATTTTTGTACTTTTTAATGAACATAATTAAGTTCTTTAGGTAGAGGATATCTGAGCAGGATCAAACAAAGGAGTCCAGGATAAAACTGAGAAGACCACTGTCAGGCTCCCCACAAGGAAGCCCCTTAGACACCAAGAGAGGAAATCAGGATGAGCTGAACTACTCCTTCTGTTTCCCACATACAAGTACAAGGATAACTAAAACCCATGCCCCCAGTGCAGTACACAGAGAGCATTAGTGTTTCGCTATTAGAAGAAACATTTATTGAGGAGGGTCAAAATTCTTGATTTACTAAAGGGAGGTTGTTTTCATCTGCGGATGTGTTATCATGAAAACTGCAAGGTTTTCTCAGTGACTGAATGAGTTCTTTGGAGAAATTTCTTCTCCCTGGAAATGCTGGAGAAGTGATTTCTGTTTGAATAGAAGAGTCAGATCTCTGAACACAGTGTCTTCTTCAGGAGTGAGGGGGGCAGGAGGGATCTGGCATTCTTGATGCACACAGGTGGGGCTTGGATGGCTGACCAGCTCCCTGGAGGACAGAGAAGAGAGTTGACTCTGACATAATACCTGATCCTCAAAGGCCACATCTTTTCGGGGATGTCTGACCCCATCTGTGTTCTGTCTGACACTTGCAAGACAACTCTGATCAGCATAAACAGCTTCTTGGTTTGAGGACTTGGGACTTACCCATTCCTCTTGCCGTAAGTCAGGGAGAGCACCATAGTTGGAGGGATGTCCCTGACCAGGCTTTACCTGGGTCTGCAGTTCCTTCTTGTGCTGACTTAATTCCAAGGCCTCCGATTCAAACCTACATGCCAGCTTCTCTTCTAGGATCTTCCCAATGGCTCTCATAAGCTCGTGAGCTTCAAGGGGCCCATGACTCACAAAGAGAGCTGCACTTTCAGTTGAGTCTTGGTGCTGTGCAAAGGTTGACTTGAATTTGGCTTTTTGCTGGGGACTTTCCTGGTCTTTGATTTTTCTCATGAAATCAATCCACTGAAAAAATCGCCTCATCTTTTTTCTGAAGAAACTTTCAGGAGGAAGCTGCTCACTCTGTGACAGAGATGAGGAAGCGTCCTTTAATTCTCTTTCCTCAACAAGGTGGCTCTTCTTTCTGCCTGTAGACATCCCTACTCCTGAATCTTCACTTCTGTATTCTCCTGCTTTGGAGCCCAAAGGCTCTCTGTCTGCAGCAGGTGAGAAGTTATTATCCTGGCACTTGAACAGTACATGCTTAAAGGGATCCTGCCTCTGCTCCATGCTGGTCTCACTGTCCTCCAAGTGGATGTGTGGCACCTGGGAAGCTGTCATGTCCCCAGTGGAGACACTCTGGGCAAGAGTCCATGAAGACTTGAAAGGCAACCTACTTGAAGTCGGGCGCGTGTCTGTGGGACAGTGGTCAGCCTGGCTATGCTCCTTATTCTTGAATTAAACTTTAACTTAGTAAGGATCTGTTTTTGAAAGTCTGATATTTCAGAATCTTGGGGAACAGATATTTTTGGTGGGGGACGTTGAGTGGTCAGGGTAGTTTCTACTTTAATCATTTTGACCTTTGTCATTTGGGAGCTTCTCAATTTGCTGGTTGTCAAGATGTTACAGGATTGTGATTCAAGAGCATGAAGCTCCTTGGCCCTGAATATCTCCCTGGACACACTGAACATTGTGGAATGTTCTGAATTCTTCCTTGCTATCTTTTGGCCCTGAATCACTTCTACGCTATCACTGAAGTTCACGGTCTCATCCCTTGGCTCGGGTCCGTACCCAGCTTGCCTTATGGGCATCACTGGGCTGCATCTGTTGTCCAGTAGAGTCTCATTCTGACTTACTTTGTCTTTGTTTCCGTGTGTGATGGGCTGAAAAGTCTGTCTGCGACACTCAATTGTCTGAATGTCCTCTGCAAGCTTTTGGTAGGTATCAGAGTATGATGGTTGTGGGGCCCTCTGTGCTTCTTGGCCCACAGATGAGATAACAGGGAGAGGATGGTCCAGCATGGGGGTTGAATTTGTGGTTCTCACCTTATTTCCCTGAGAAGTTTTAGATCTTTCTTCAAGAGGCTCGGAAAGCTCATCTTTGGAGTCCACCCCAGAAATATGGGTGGTTGAGAAAGGAGAGTCAAACTGAGGAAGAGGCCATGTGTTGGCTCTATCAACATATAGAATTTTATGGATTCAAGAACTCTGAGGGGTAGGCCCCATCTCTGAGTCACGCGAAACCTTAAAATATGGGCTTCTAGCACCTTTAGGGTATTGTGATCAAGAAAAGAAAGCTCTGGGGTGCTAATCTGGCGGCATACTTTACCTCCAATTATGTTTTTTGAATGTGGGTCTTCCACATTGGTTTGGGAGCTTGCAGAAGGAAGCAAAGCATTGTCATCAGCCAGCCATGAACGACACACTCCTGTAGGAATCCTACCCACACTAATCTGCCAAGACTTCGTGCTCACATGTAATCTAAGCATGTTTTTTATTTGATTTCGATCTATGTCCTTTCTTGAGACACTGAATAATTCATCCCTTGAGTGATCCCTTGAGTGACGCACACAGTTCGCTTTTGTCTCCAAGGCCGCCCTCAGACCCTGCACTAGGTAGCATTCTGAGACATCTTGTGGGCTCTCTTCTGGGCTCTTCTCAAGGATACAGCCAAGATTCCTCCTCATGTCATCCCTTAGCCGAAACTTTGTTGAGACCCTCTCCTGGAAATTTCCTGGGAGTCCCAGTTCAGTCTTCTCTGTATCGTTGCTACCCTGGCCCTGAAGCTTGGAAAGCTGTAACTGAACATGCCTGCCTCTCTGCTGAGGTACTTCTGCTAATTTGCACTGAGGCCCCATCAGTGCTAGAGACTCTAGATTCCTGCGGGCTTGGAGGTACCAGCGTGGATTTAGCCTCCTTGGAACATGGAGCTCCAGCTTCTCCTGGGGTTCACTGGTGATATGAAAATGGCCGGGAAGGATAGAGACTGGTACATAGGCACGGGATGGCTGGTTGACCAATGGGAGGTTATGAGCTTGAGATTTTTGGAGCACAGGAACTAAACCCCACAAACTTTCCTGTTGCTTCTGTAACAAAGGCCACTCCAGATGTTGATTTTCAGTTGCCATATGAAAGTCTGACTCATTCTGGAATCTGTGGAAAGACACTCCACAGTCCCTAATTTGGGATGGAGAAATGATAGGATTGGGAGTCGGGCTTGAAGGTGGGCCTGGGGCTGGACCTGAGTGAAAGGTAGAGACTGGGATTGTGGCTTAGTTTGAGGCAAGGATTGTGCTGGATATACATGGGGAAGGAGACGGGGATGGGAATGAAGAAGTGGTGGAGATTCTTGATCCCGCATTTTGACTGCAGGAGCATTACAGATTCCATTGAATAAGACAAAGTGAGACTCTGGAGGGGAACTACTACTAGAAACCAGAAGAGTAGCCACTAGGGACTCACTGTGCAAAGAGGGAAGACCCCAGAAGAGCTGGCTATATTTCTGCTGCAAGTTTCCCCCCAGAGTCTTGACATATAAGAGCTGCTGACAAATGTGAAGCTTCTCTGGTTTGCTTTCACTGTTCCAGCCAGTTTGGGGCGCTGTCCTGGTCTGCACATCAAGAGACTGCAAATTCCCTGAAGATGTCCATTGGTATTCTGACCACATTTGTTTTGAAAATGGTCCCTCTTCCTTTTCTTTCTTCTCCAAACTCCTGCAAGCCATTCTGTTTTTCATTTGTCTCTCCAAGAGTCCACGGATGTGAAAACCAGAGAAAGAATGGCTATTGGCCTCCTTGTGATTTGTCTCCAGCCAGTTCGGGGAGCAGTCGTGTTCTGCACATCAAGAGACTGCAAAAGATTCCCTGAAGATGTCCGTTGGTATTCTGACCATATGTGTTTTGAAAATGGTCCCTCTTCCTTTTCTTTCTTCTCTAAACTCCGGCAAGCCATTCTGTTTTTTATTTGTCTCTCCAAGAGTCCACGGATGTGAAAGCCAGAGAAAGAAAGGCTGTTGGCTTCCTTGTGCTTTGTAACAGAGTCTCCCCAGAGATAAGTGTCTTGTGGATGGAGGGAAACCTGCTCTCGCTGAAAATCAGAGTGTGGTAATGCTGGGATGAGCACGTTCGTGGCCTGAGCTTGCCACAAAGAGAAGTCTGAAATTGATAGGCTTGAATGCTCAGTGCTTCTGATTGGTGAAACACAAGTGGACAACTCACTAGGGCTATCTGGAGATGACTTCTCCAGAACAGGCTTCACTAAAGTGGAAATTGATTTAGGTTGAGTCACAGATAAAGTGCAGTCTGGCAGTGGTGAAATAAATGGGGTTGGTGGTGCATGAGGACAAGAAAAAGAATCAGTGGGATTCATTGCTGGGACAAATCTGATAAGGGGTTGATATCTTGGGAAAGGGTGGGGTCAAGAGAGGAAATGGTATCCAGAAACAATGTGGCCTCTGCTGGGACAACAGGGTCTGCTGTCTGAGTGTCATGTGGTAGGAGAAGGGGGACAGCAATGCTGTGGGATGGGGAATAATCCACTGGGAATTCGGAATCCAAGGAAGAAAAAGACTCTGAGGCCAGGGAGTGGCCCATTAGTGAGGGTGAAAAAAAGTCAGGTAAGAGGGTCACTGGGCTAGGGGAGAGAATAGAGGAGGGCAGTGAGGAAGGCTCTGGCAGAGAGGCTGGTGGTTGGTTTCCCGGAGGGACTGCTGAGAAGGCCGGGGACAGAGTAAATGATGACTCAGTCACAGGAGCTGTGGAAGCCAAAGGAGACACAGAGGAAGTAGCATCTTCCAGGGCCTCCAGGAACAGCAGCCGATTGACCTCACAGTTGCATTATTACACACCTCACAGAAGGGGTCTGGACATAAGAGTTGACGAAAGCAGGTGGTATCATCATGCTGGCCCAGGGGGCTGCAGGAGATAGGAATACAAAATTACAGCCAGGACCAGGAAAAAACATGAGGCCCTGCTACCTCTGGCAAATGGCTGCCTGATGTATACTATCTTTTCACATTCTTCAACTTCCTTAATCTCACAATGTATCTTTTAATCCATCTCCCCAATGCTTTCACATTCTGAATCTGAGGAATTTCCCTCCCATGTCAATCCCAGGCTTCCCTGAGGCCCTAGAAATTCAAAGACTCCACTAAAAAAGTGGGATACAGGAAAGAAGGTAATGTTTAGTCACCTTTGCAGAAGATAAAGCTCCTTCCTTGCCTTCTCTACTTTGCTCTGGCAAGTTCTCCAACCTGGGAAACCAGGAGAGTGATGAAGGTAGGAACAAAGATAACTTATAGGATGCTAACTAGAATGTCCTTTAGTGGTACCCTTGATGGATTGGAGAGTCTCAAGAACAAGAATATAAGATTACATGGTCAGTGATAATAATAGCAAGGCTCAAATACATATGTTGCCTTATCATTCACAATGGGCTTTCATATGTATTCTCCCATGTGATATTCAGAACTGCCCTTTGAGAAATATAGGTCAATGGTTATTTACCTCAAAGAGGAATCTGATCATCCAGGAAGTCAGAGGACTGATACAAAGTCAGGACACAGAAGTTCTGACTATTGACATCTCACATGGCCACCTGTGGGGAAACACCCATTGCCCAGGTCCATCATGACTTCAAGCCCAGCCATGAGAAAAATGGAATCCGAGAAGTGTCTCAGCCTTGGACTGCCTCCCCATGAGCCTCGCTCCAGATACCTCTGGTTTCTGAGAGAAACGGTATCTAGCCACTGACATCGTCAGAGGTCACGGACCTGGGATCTCACGGAAAAGACAGGAAGGGTCACCCTTGGAGAGATCCGGTGAAACAGGCAGAACCTTACCTTTCAGTGTCCACCTTTCCTACTCCTCCTGGTTCTGCCCTGATGCTGAGAACAAAAAGAAAAGAATGAAGTGCTGGGGCTCATTCTCTCAGTCCTCTCTAGAAAACTCAGATATTCATAATCCAGGAATAATATGACTCTAATTAATAGACTTTTATATTCTTTTTATCAATTTTAAAGGTTTAAAATGTTTTTAATTTTTTCTTCTTAAAAAAATGTGACTTTGAATGTATAGCAATAGAAACTTTCCAAATTGAAAGGCAAAGAGAAAAACATTTAATATTTAAACCCAGAATATCCAAGAATTGTGAGACAGTTTCAAAATGTGTAGTATATCAATACATGCAATGGAAATATTAAGACGAGAAGAAAGAACAGAGCAGAAGAAACATTTGAAGAACTAACAGCCCAAGATTTTCCAAAATTAATGATAGACTAACCATAGACTGTAGAAGCTCAGAGAACACCAAGCAGCATAAATACTAAGAAAGTCTAAACCTGGACATATTTGATTAACACTGTAGGAACCTGAAAGATAAAATCTTGAAAGAAAATGAAAGAAAATAATGCCATACCTCTAGAGGAACAAGGATGAGAATTATGGGCTTCTCATAATAAACCAGAGCTTCCCTGATAGCTCAGTTGGTAAAGAATCCACCTGCAGTGCAAGAGACCCCAGTTTGATTCCTAGATCAGAAAGATCTGCTGGAGAAAGAATGGGCTACCCACTCCAGTGTTCTTGGGCTTTCCTTGTGGCTCTGCTGATAAAGAATCACCTGCAATGCAGGAGACCTGGGTTTGATCCCTGGGTTGGAAAGATCCCCTGGAGAAGGGAAAGGCTACCCACTCCAGTATTCTTGCCTGGAGAATTCCATGGGCTATATAGTCCATGGGTCTCAAAGAGTTGGACATTGGATGCAAACAGTTGACTGAGTGACTTTCACTTTCATTTTTGATCATAAACCATGCAAGCAAAAAGAAAATTGACTGAACTATTTAAAGTGTTGAAAGAAAAAAATCAGAACTTTTTATTACTGAAATTATCCTTCAAAAGTAAAGGAGAAATAAAAACTGTCTCAAGACAAACAAAAACTGAGATAGTCAGCAACAGCAAATCTTCCCTGGAATACATGTTAAAAGAGTTCTATAGGAAGAAGGAAAACAGCATCTCAAGTCTTCATAAAGGAAGAAAGGAAAAGGAATCAATGATGGTAAAACAAACAAACAAAAAAAAAAACTTTTATTTTTCTGATTCTCAATTGACTTAATGATACTACTGATAGTGTATCGAGTGGTCAAGTATATGGATAGGTGAAATAAATGACATCAGTGTTACAAGGGATAGGAGGGAGGAACTGGGAACTCTGTTATAATAGAACCTATAGTACTTATGAAAGGGCTTCCCTGGTGGCTCAGAGGTTAAAGCGTCTGCCTCCAATACGAGAGACCGGGGTTCAATCCCTGGGTCGGGAAGATCCCCTGGAGAAGGAAATGGCAACCCACTCCAGTATTCTTGCCTGGAGAATCCCATGGACTGAGGAGCCTGGTGGACTGCAGTCCATGGAGTCACAAAGAGTCGGACACGACTGAGTGACTTTACTTACTTATAGTACTTATGAAGTGTTATAGTATTTATATGAAAGTAGATTTGAGTTGTCAGTGTATTAGTTGTCAGTACATTAGTTGTTAATGTATTGAGTATATTGTAAATTTTATGGCAACTACTAAAATATTTTTATAGAATACTTGATATGCTAAGAGAAGAGAGAGATGGAATCCTATAAAGTACTTGTTTGAAACCAGAAAAGGCAGAAAAAGAGGGGAAGAAGAAAAGAATACTTATAATAAATACTAAATAGTTACAGACATGATGGATATTAATCCAACTGTATAGAAAATTGCTAAATATAAGTTGTCTAAATACATCCAATTAAAAGCTAGATTGTCAGTGGACAACATGAGATCCAATTATGTGTTGTCTACCAAACACCCACTTGGAAAATAAAGATACTGTACCATGTTAACACTGATGAAAGAAGCAGGAGGAGCTATATAATGTCAGACAAAGCAGACTTCAGAACAAGGAGAGTTATGATGAATAAAGAGGGACAGTATGTAACAAAAGGGTCAGTTCTCTTAGAAGACACAACAATCCTTAACATGTATACAGTCTAACAACAGACTGTCAAAATATGTGAAGCAAAAACTGGCCCAACTGTAAGGACAATTAGATGAATCTACTGTTATTTTTGGAGACTTCAACTCCCTTCTTTCAGAAATGGACAGATTCAGCAGGCAGAAAATCAGTAAGGGTAGAGTTGACCTAACCAGCACCATCAGTCAAATTGATCTAATTGACATTTATAGAATACTTCATCCAACAACAGAATACACATTCTTCTCAAGCACACGTGGAACATTGACCAAAACAGACCACATTCTGGACCATGAAAAGCATCTTAACAAATGCAAACTAGAAATCATACAAAATGTGTTTGTAGATGATCATAGAATTAAACTAGAAATCATTTACAGAAAGATAGTTCAGTTCAGTTCAGACGCTCAGTCGTGTCTGACTCTTTACAACCCCATGAATCGCAGCATGCCAGCCCTGCCTGTCTATCACCAACCCCAGAGTTCACTCAGACTTGCATCCATCAAGTCAGTGATGCTATCAGCCATCTCATCCTCTGTTGTACCTTTCTTCTCCTGCCCCCAATCCGTCCTAGCATCAAAGTCTTTTCCAATGAGTCAACTCTTCGCATGAGGTGGCCAAAGTTCTGGAGTTTCAGCTTTAGCATCATTCCTTCCAAGGAAATCCCAGGGTTGATCTCCTTCAGAATGGACTGGTTGGATCTCCCTGCAGTCCAAGGGACTCTCAAGAGTCTTCTCCAACAGCACAGTTCAAAAGCATTAATTCTTCAGCAAAAGATAGTTAGAAAGGCCAAAATGCCAAAATATTTGAAGAGTAAACAGCATGCTACTAACAAATGGATCAAGGAAGAAATCTCAGGAGGAATAAGAAAATTTTTAAACTGAATGAAAATTAAAATACAACTTGTCAGTGTGTGAGATAAAAAGAAACAGTACCTGGAGGGAAACTGATTAGCATTGAATGCATCTATTTGAAAAGAAAGATTTAATATCTTTGAGGGACTCTGATTTACTGACCTGATCGATGTCTCCCTGTTTCCAAAATATTGAGAAACTTGAGTTCCCCTTTAGGTAGCACAGTGACAGAAGAAGGAGCTCCACCCAACACACAAAGGCAAGGATGGGAAAACTTAGGAAGTTGAGCTGGAACTCAGCCATGGTGCAGTAAGGTTCCTCAGACAAAGATGATCCAAATCATCAGAAGTGCATTGCTGCCTCAGGCATCTGGGCATTTAAAGTGCACATTCTAGACTAGAGATCTAGGCCCACATCACAAGAGGTTTAGCATAAACACCAAAGGTTCTTGAGGGTGGGGGAGGGGACAACACAAGAAAGATGAAACCACAGTCCTTCGCCCACCACCCAACCCAGCTGATCCATCCATCCCTCCAGGGCCCTTTAGATACTTCTGATCTACCTTCCCAACCACACTAGTGAAAATTCCTATTTATTCTGCCTGTTACCTAGATATTACCTGAGACCTTCTTATTGCCTAGTGCTCACCCTTGGGCCCCATGTAATATATAAAACTCTGCTGTGCCAAGGGATTTACACCTCTAAGGTCTACTCTGCTTTCAACTACAGCTTCCTCTCGTATCTAATGTGTCTTTACTTCCATGGAGACAGAGGCACAAATATATGTCACCTACTCCCCCCGTATCTCCTCAAAAGAATTCACCAAAAAGCACAAGTATGCAGAGTGGCCTATATTAATAAATAGGAAGCATGACAAAAAGAGAAACAAGGGCACAGCACACTCATGACCCTATAGCAAACAACTTAGAAATCTTGGGTAATTAATTCTTTTTTCCCAAAACCCCTCTTAAGCTATTCAGCCCCTTAAGGTTCTCAAACCTAGCCCCCTCCACCCATAGAGTGTCTCTTCCTGCTGCTCCCTCTTTCATCTGACAAATCCCTTCTTCTCCTCACAACATTTAAATTTTTAATTTATTTTACAGAACACAACCTGCAGGACCAAATACACTCTGATATAAGGAGTGGGCTTCTCTTTAGCATAACTTCTAATGAACACAGTTATATTTAGTGATACTTTTTGACTTTTTTAACTCACATCAGTAGTTACTTCTTCCATGAAAACTTTTATGATTTTTTTCTCATCTACTTTCTTTTCACTAAAATTTATATTGGCATCTCCATACCTTTGTAGACAATAACATCACTTTTGTTGATGGTGTACATGTATTTATTTCATCTCCCTATGCTAGTTATTAGTCATTTACTAGTTGTACCCCTTATAGCTTCCTTAGATTATAAACTGCTGAAATTAAGCCCTGTGTCATTTCCATACTTTGCTTGCCTGCATTCCCTCATTGAGTCTGATGAATCAGTCTTGACCCCAGATACCTAATTCTTTCCCTCCCCTCTGAGGAAGGTTTACAAGCAATGACAGCTCTTTCCGTCACCTGTCTTTTCCTGCATCCACAGTGCCACCATTGTTTCTACCCAAAAGGAAGATGTACTTCAAGCCCATTCCATTGCCCATACCTGCCTCCCTTGAACACAGGAGGTGTATTTGTTTAAAAAAAAATCCCTCCACATATCTTTGTATCTCTGGTGTTATTTTGGTTTTTTTTTTTTTCTTTCTTTCTTTTTTTTTTTCTTCAGAGGAAGGCTGGTCTTCACTGTCCCTGAGGTCCCTAGGAGTCCCAACTGTAAAAACATTCTCTCAAGTCTGAGCAAGATAAGCTCCACCAAAAGAAAAGAGGTTATAAAGATGACACATCAAATATATTCTTCAAAAAATGACCTTGTCATAAAAAATGAAGGCTAAAAAACACTAATCCAGATTAAAGGAGACTAAAGACCCAAGACAACGAAATGCAATCAGTGATTTTACACTGAATCCTTTAATGAAGGTTTTGAAAAAAAAATTACAAAGGACATTACTCAATAAATTGAAAAAAATTGAATATGAATACATCAGTTAAAAGTTTTATGCCATTGTTAATCATTGTTACATTTACTGAAGCAGATAAATTATTGTGCTATATGTAAGAGGATCTTGTTTTCTTAAATACACAATGAAATATTCAATAAGAAAGTGCATAACACATAAAGTATATTCTCAATATTCAGAAATATATGCATCTTTTTCATATATGTGTATATATTTGTAGTCATATATAAACAGAAAGGAGAGGAAGGGAGGGGAAAAGACAGAAGCAGAATCAAAGAGACAGAAAAGGGAAGGATCTCAAATGGGTCCAAATGTTAGTAGGTAAGTCTGGATAAAGAGTACATGGCTTTACCATCCATGCAACTTTTCCACAAGTTAAATTATTTTCATATAAATACACTTAAAAAACAGAACATTGAATGCTGTCTTGGATTTTACCTGTTGGGACTTCTAGCTTTTGATTCCTACGGCTACCACCACCACCATCTTCAGACCCTAGAAGTAAATAATACAGCGTAAAAGTTTTCTCAGGCTCTGTCCCCAGCAAGACATCTGGGATCCTCTGCACATTTCAACAGGAATTTACAAAATGTTGAGGAAGAGTACCACCCCCCACAAAAATTTTAATTATACACAATGCAGAACAACAACAACAACAACAAAGGTCAACATGTTTACAGCATGGATCCACTGATTTTTTTTATCTGGTGCCACCAGGTCATTCATCTTCCAGGGTTTTGTGGTATGAATTGGTTTGCCAGCACTTTGCCTCTTCTGCTTGTCAATTAGCATTCCTCCATCATATTTCCATCTTCCAAAAATATGTTGACATCTATTGCCATATCCTCTCTCCTTCTTGTCATCCTCAAGCACTTCTTTGGAATCCTTTGTTTCTACAGTTTATTGAAACACAGTTCACATGCCATGCAATTAGGGCTTCCCAGGTAGCTCAGCTGGTAATGAATCCACCTCCAATGCAGGAGACCCCAATTCGATTCCTGAGTCAGGAAGTTCTCCTGGATAAGAGATAGACTACCCACTCCAGTATGCTTGGGCTTCCCTAGTGGCTCAATGGTATAGAACCTGCCCACAATGCGGGAGACCTGGATGCGATCCCTGGGATGGGAAGATTTCCTGGAGGATGGCATGGCCACCTACTCCAGTATTCTTGCCTGGAGAATCCCCATGGACAGAGGAGCTTGGCAGGGCTACAGTCCATGGAGTCACAAAGAGTTGGACATGACTCAGCGACTAAGCACACACTAGAGTACACCATACAATTCACTCATTTAAAGTGTGTAATTCCATGATGTTTATTATACTCAGATATGTGCATTACTACAGTCAATTTTTAAAATATTTTCATGACTTTAAAAAGAACCTCATAACCTTTAGCCTCATAACCCCCTTCCCCTAACTTGCAACTGTAAGCAACCACTAATCTATGTTCTGCTCTGTCTTGGTTTCCCTAATCTGGATGTTTCATATGAATGGAGTCATATGTAGTCATTTTGTGACTGGCTTCTTTCATTAGCATAATGTTTTCACAGTTCAGCCATGTTGAAACATATATCCGTTTATGGCTTTTTATGCCAAAATAATATTAACTGCATAGATAGAAGGTATTTGATTTACCTATTCATCAGTTGATGGACATTTGGGTTATTTCTACCATTAACTCTTATGAATACAATTGCTATAGACATTTGTATACAGGTTTTTTGCGGACATATATTTTCATTTCTTTTGAGTCTATATTATACCTAGAAGTGGAATTGCTGGGTCATATGGTAACTCTGGGCTTCCCTGATGGCTCAGCTGGTAAAGAATCCACCTGCAATGTGGGAGACTTGGGTTCAATCCCTGGGTTAGGAAGATCTGCTGGAGAAGGGAAAGGTTACCCACTCCAGTATTCTGGCCTGGAGAATTCCATGGATTGTATAGTCCATGGGGTCAAAGAGGCTGACACAACTGAGCAATTTTCACTTTCACTTCTTTCATGGTAACTCTAAGTTTAATATTCTGAGGCACTGCCAGACTGTTTTCCAACACATTTGCACCAGTTTTCATTCCCAGAAACAGTGTATCAGGGTCAAGTTTTTTTAATTCTCACCAACACTTGTTTGAATCTGACTTTTTGATTCTAGCCATTCTTGTGTGTGTGAAATGTTACCTCATAGCAACTTTGGTTTTCATTTCCCTGATGGCTAGTGATGTTGAGCCTCTTTTCATCTACTCTTTTAATGCCATTTGAGGAGATATTATAATAATAAGCAAGTGTATCTGATCTACTATGTTTAATCATAACACAGTAGCTCATTTTAACTGTGTGACAGGAAAAGTATTTTTTTGTATGTATTTGAAAGTGCATGAACAGTATGATAAGGCAAATAGATATGACATGAAAGATTAACACCCCAGGTCGGTAGGTGCCTGATATGCTACTGGAGAAGAATGGAGAAATGACTCCAGAAAGAATGAAGAGATAGAGCCAAAGCAAAAACCCAGCTGTGCATGTGACTGGTGATAGAAGTACAGTATGATGCTGTAGAAAACAGTATTGCATAGGAACCTGGAATGTTAGGTCCCTGAATCAAGATAAATTGGAAGGGGTCAAACAGGAGATGGCAAGAGTGAACATTGACATTTTAGGAATCAGTGAACTAAAATGGACTGGAATGGGTGAATTTAATTAGGATGACCATTATATCTACTACTGTGGGCAAGAATCCCTTAGAAGAAATGGAGTAGCTCTCATAGTCAACAAAAGAGTCCAAAATGCAGTACTTGGGTGCAGTCTCAAAAACAACATAATGATCTCTGTTCGTTTCCAAGTCAAACCATTCAGTATCAGAGTAATCCAAGTCTATGCCCCAACCACTAATGCTGAAGAAGCTGAAGTTCAACGGTTCTATGAATACCTACAAGACCTTCTAGAACTAACACCAAAAAAAAAAAAAAAAGTCCTTTTCATCATAGAGGACTGGAATGAAAAAGTAGGAAGTCAAGAGATACCTGGAGTAACAGGCAAGTATGGCCTTGGAATACAAAATGAAGCAGGGCAAAGGCTAACAGAATTTTGCCAAGAGAATCCACTGGTTGGTCATAGCAAACACCTCTTCCAACAACACAAGAGAAGACTCTACACATGGACATCACCAGATGTTCAGTACCAAAATCAGATTGATTGTATTCTATGCAGCTGAAGACGGAGAAGCTCTATACAGTCAGCAAAAACAAAACCAAGTGCTGATCTTGAACTCATCATGAACTCCTTATTGCCAAATTCAGATTTAAATTGAAGAAAGTAGGGAAAACCACTAGACCTTTTCAGGTATGACCTAAATCAAATCATTCATGATTATACAGTGGAAGGGACAGACAGATTCAAGGGATTAGATCTGATAGACAGAGTGCCTGAAGAACTATGGACGGAGGTTTGTGACATTGCACAGGAGGCAGTGATCAGACCATAACCAAGAAAAAGACATGCAAAAAGGCAAAATGGTTGTCTGAGAAGGCCTTACAGATAGCTGACAAAAGAAGAGAAACTAAAGGCAAAGGAGAAAAGGAAACATATACCCAATTGAATGCAGAGTTCCAAAGATAGCAAGGAGAGATAAGAAAGCATTCCTCAGTGATCAATGCAAAGAAATAGAGGGAAACAATAGAATGGGACAGACTGGAGATCTCTTGAAGAAAATTAGAGATATCAAGGGAACATTGCATGCAAAGATGGGCATAAAATAGGACAGAAATGGTATGGACCTAACAGAAGCAGAAGATATTAAGAAGAGGTGGCAAGAATACACAGAACTGTACAAAAAAGCTCTTCATGACCCAAATAACCACGATATTATGATCACTCACCTAGAGCCAGACATCCTGGAATGTGAATTCATCTAGGAAGCATCACTATGAACAAAGCTAGTGGAGGTGATGGAATTCCAGTTGAGCTATTTCAGATCCTAAAAGATGATGCTGTGAATGTGCTGCACTCAATATGCCAGCAAATTTGGAAAACTCAGTAGTGGCCACGGAACTGGAAAAGGTCAGTTTTCATTCCAATCCCAAAGAAAGGCAATGCCAAAGAATGTTGCAACTACTGCACAATGGCACTCATCTCACAGGCTAGGAAGTAATACTCAAAATTCTCCAAGCCAGGCTTCAACAGTACATGAACTGTGGACTTCAAGATGTTCAAGCTGGATTTAGAAAAGCCAAAGGAACCAGAGATCAAACTGCCAACATCTGTTGGATCATTGAATAAGCAAGAGAGTTCCAGAAGAACATCTACTTCTCTGCTTTATTGACTATGTCAAAGCCTTTTACTGTGTGGATCACAACAAACTGTGGAAAATCCTTAAAGAGATGTGAATATCAGACCACTTTATCTGCCTCCTGAGAAATCTGTATGCAGGTCAAAAAGCAACAGTTAGAACCGGACATGGAACATGGACTGCTTTCTAATTGGGAAAGGAGTACATCAAGGCTGTATACTGTCACCCTGCTTTAAACTTAAATGCAGAATACATCATGCAACATGCCAGGCTGGATGAAGCACAAGCTGGAATCAAGGTTGCCAGGAGAAATATCAATAGCCTCTGATATGCAGATGACACTGCCCTTATGGCAGAAAGTGAAGAACTGAAGAGCCTTTTGATGAAAGTGAAAGAGAAGAGTGAAAAAGTTGGCTTAAAACTCAACATTTAAAAAACAAAGATCATGGCTTCTGGTCCCATCACTTCATGGCAAATAGATGGGGAAGCAATGAAAACCATGACAGACTTCATTTTCTTGGGCTCCAAAATCACTGCAGATGGTGACTGCAGTCGTGAAATTAAAAGATGCTTGCTCCTTGGAGGAAAAGCTATGACCATCTTAGACAGCATATTGAAAAGCAGCGACATTACTTTGCCAACAAAGATCCATCTGCTCAAAGTTATGGTTTTTCCAGTAGTCATGTATGGATGTGAGAGTTGGGCTGTAAAGAAAGCTGAGTGTTGAAGAATTGATGTTTTTAACTGTGGTATTGGGGAAGACTCTTGAGAGTCTCTTGGATCACAAGGGATCAAACCAGTCAATCCTGAGGGAAAGTGGTCCCAAATATTCATTAGAAGGGCTGATGATGAAGCTGAAACTCCAATACTTCGGCCATCTATGCTAGGAATTGACTCATTGGAAAAGACCCTGTTGCTGGGAAAGATTGAGGGCAGGAGGAGAAGGGTACAACAGAGGATGAGGTGGTTGGATGGCATCATGGACTCAATGGACATGAGTTTAAGCAAGCTCTGGGAGTTGGTGATGGACAGGGAAGCCTGGAGTGCTACAGTCCATGGGGTCACGGAGAGTTGGACACAACTGAGCAACTGAACTGAACTGATAGCAATGTCAAATCTTTATCAACATGCACAGTTTAATGCTCTGTACTTTTTGCATGTTATAGTTACTGTGTGATTAGGGGGCAAGAATGTTGTGTGCTCAATTTGGTCTATAAGATTGCTTCTTGTGTGGGGTTGAAGGAGGGATCCACTCAAATGACTCCTCAGCATTGACTAAAAGGCAAAGCACAACTGATTGCCAGAGCCTAAAAAGCACAATGTCTTTTTGCAACCAGTGCTGTGTACCTCTGTTGTGAAAAAGAGTTCCCATAGGTGATGAAGATCAAATAACTAAGAGCTTTAATTGAGCATATTGCATATATCTAAGAGGTGGATAAGAAGAGGTTTAAATGGGCTTTAATCATAGTGTAAAAGATGGGACATATCACACATGCCAATGATAATTAAGAAAGTTGGGTGAGGGACATATGGGATGTTACAGTATTCTGCTTTTGTGCACATTTAAACATTTTTGTACAAAAAGCTTTGAAAATAATAAAAGATGTTGAGTAACTCATAAGGAAAATGAGGAAACAAAAGGATTCCTGGCCGGGTTGAATCAGTCCATCCAGACTAGTGTTTAGCTGTCTCAATAAGAAAATCTCAGAAGGTGTAATTCCTTTGAGGCTGGGGGAGAAAAACTTATTTCCATGTAACCGGAAAGAAGCAGCAAAGTAGAAATTGGAGAGTGGGTTTGGGGGTTTGTTTTTATTGGGGTTTTGGATGACAAGTTCCCATCTCATGGCTACTAGTTCCTCTGTGAATGTGGTTTGGCACAACTGCAGAGCAAGGGGAGATGTGAAAAAAGTGAAGGAGATTTGAAATAAATGGACTAAGGAAACAGTCAGCTAAGATCCATTTGTTTTGTTCACATGATAGTAAGCATGATATGAGAATTTGAGGAATGGATGCATTATTTCCACGTAGTGTTAGGGCTGAATTTATCGTGGCACCAGTAGACCTGATTGTGACGTATAATCCAATAGTGATCTGCTACTTATAGGAATCTGAAAAAAAAAAAAAAAAAATTGAAAAAAGTGAAGGAGATTTGAAATAAATGGACTAAGGAAACAGTCAGCTAAGATCCATTTGTTTTGTTCACATGATAGTAAGCATGATATGAGAATTTGAGGAATGGATGCATTATTTCCACGTAGTGTTAGGGCTGAATTTATCGTGGCACCAGTAGACCTGATTGTGACGTATAATCCAATAGTGATCTGCTACTTATAGGAATCTGAAAAAAAAAAAAAAAAAAAGGCAAAGAGAGTTAATTTTGCCAGGCAGGAAGGATTAAAGGTGATTGGATGGGGCCTGTTTGTAATAGAGCTTTTTAAATGTTGCTTACATGATAGACCATCAAACCTACCTTGGAGAAGGAGAAAAAGAAGCAAGAGCTTGATGGACAGATGAAGAGTAAGTGGAAAAATGACCTGATGCCGAAAAACTAGCAAGTGGTTTATAAGCTGGAAGGATAAGGGGGATGAGGCCAAAGGGAGGCATGTCAGACTATTATTCCAAATGGCAGAAGTGTTTCTGGTAATAAGCTCTACAGTGTGCAGTCTCTACAGTGTGCAGTGACTGCACTGGGATGGAAGTAGAAATGAGATATTGTAGGAACAGTGAAGCTGGGTTATTGACATGTGTATCTACATGGAGGTCAGCGCCCTCCACTGCTCCTCACCTCTTCATGTTTCCCACCCTAGGCCCCATCCCACCTTTTGTCCCTCTCCCAGGGCCTCCACAGAATTTGGTATAAAGCATCAGTGTGCTGTGCTGTTCTCTGGTCAGCCTCAAGGATGTGGTGCTTGGATCAGATTGAGGAGTAGGAGAGCAAGACAGGGTCACAATATGGGAATAATGAGGCATTAACCTTTGTTCCACCAGCAAGTACATTGTTTAAGATGTCTCACTTTAGGACATCTTTTCCTTATTCTCGGCTGTATTTTACCCTGGAAGATAGGTGACTGCCTAGTCAACATTCCTCCCACTGACAGCTGAGTGGTGACTTTGCTCTGTAAACAAAACTCACCAATTGAGCAGCCTGAAAAAATACCCAAGGAGGGGAACCACTTCCCCAAAGTGTCTTTCTCAAAGGGAAACCTCAATGTCAAGTTTAAAGTATGCTTTCCTGACCAGCACATTACATTAACATGAACCATGTGAAACAGATTCTTAAGCAGCTTCTATGCTGTTCCTGGACCATTCAGCAACCAGCCCAGCATCCAGTACAGTACCATCCACACCCAAACACTGCCATTCAAGGGATTCATCCAAAAGACTTTCTGGAAAAACTATCATAGGAGCTCAGTAGGATACTCACCACATTTTTGAGTACCAGTCTGTACAAATCCACTTGACCTCCCTCTCTAGGTCTCCTCATAGGGGTGTGTGTGTGTGCAGCTTTGGCCAAAAAGGGAGGAACCTCTGGTAACTGAGTTCTCAATAACGATTAAGATATATTTCTTCTTCAGGATTATTTTCAGAAACTAAGCCCATCCTTAAGCCTCTTCAGATATAGAAGACCTGTCTTTCTGCTTCTCTAAAGCATGTAAAACATTCAGTGAGGGAGGTGTGTGGTCTGCTATACATTTTCTTTAAGGCTAAGCTAAAAGGCAGGAGACAAAGCCTATCTCCTCAAACGTCATCAAGGAGGAAATGGTCTTTTGCAGAGGGTGGGGGTGGGAGGCACATGGTATCTGTCTCTCAACAAGAAATCCAGAGGATTGGTCACCTTTGAGCCAAAGCCAAAGGAAGCAGTAAGTAAGAGCAAACTATATTCTTCCCTTAGATATAATCCCTGAGTTACCCAAACCCATGCCCTCAACACAGTACACAGAAAAGACATCTTACTATTAGAGAAACATTTATTGGGGAGGATCAACATTCTCCACAAGGAAGAAATTATTTTTGGATGGTAAGTTTCCCTCCTTGGAAGTTCTGGAGAAGTGTTTTCTGTCTCAACAGTAGAGACAGATCTCTGAACACAGTGCCTGCAGCAGTGGTGGGTTCAGCTGGAGGGGCCTGGCCAGCTTGACACCTGTGGGTGGGGCTTGGCTGGGCCACAGGTTCCCTGTGGGGCACTGGTGGGGGATGTTTATGACACAATTGCTGGTCCTTAAATGCCACAGCTTTCTGGGGCTGTCTTGTCTGGTTTCGGATCTGTCTTGTACTTGGAGGATAGCTCTGGTCAGCCAAGATAGCTTCTTGGTGGCAGGACTTGGTATTTGTCACTTTAGAGGGAGCCTTAGAGTTGAAAGGATGTTCCCAGACAGGCTCTGTGTGTACCTGTGCTCCAGCCTTTTGTTGAGATTGCCCAAAGTGCACCGGGGAAGGAGGGTCCTCTTGAGAGCTGGTGACATCTAATGCATGCCGATACCCCAGTTTCTCCTCTAGGAACTTCCCAATCTCTGATTTGATTTTTTGAGCCTCTGTTGCAGTAGCAGTACCTCTGCTTTTCACTAGGCCTCTGCTCTGCGTGCTTGATATGGGGCTGCCCTTTCCGTGGGGATCTTCTTGCCTTTTGCATTTTCCCCCAGGACACAGCCACTGAAAAAAGTGGTTTATTCTTTTCCTCATATGGCCTTCAGGAATAGACTTTCCTTTCTTGCTCACAAGCATCTCCTCTCGTACCATCTCCTGAGGAGGGAAACTCTTCCTCCTAAGCTGGGATGTCCCCAGCCCGGCATCCCCTTCACCTAGCTCTTCTACTCTGCACCCTGGGGAGCTCACTCTCTTGACATTTGGTGGGAAATTCTTATCCTGGCACCTCTGAAAGCCATGCCTAGGAACCCAGGTTCCTGCTGCTGCTCCATCCTGATTCCTCTCTCCTCCACATGGACATGCAGCACCTGGGACTCTCCTGTGTCCCCACCTGAGACGCCCTGGGCAGGAGTCAGTGAGGCCTTGTAAGTCAAGGGATCTGAGGCAAGGTCCGTGGGTTGGCCTTGAGCTTGGCTGTGCTCCCTCTGCTCCAATCTAAACTTTAACTCATCCAACAGTTGTTCTTTAACGGATAAGCTTTTAGGATCTTGGAGAACTGATAGTTTGGGTGGAGGGCTTTCAGTGGTCACAGTACTTTCTGCTTTATTCTCAGTCACATTTGTCATTTGGGAGCTCCCTGATTTGTTGGTTGTCAACATGTCATTCATTTTTAATTGAAGAGACTCAAGCTCCTCAGCCTTGAATATCTCCCTAGACACTTTGGGTGTAAAAACAGGTTCTGACTTCTCCACCTTTTTGCCCTGTTGCATTTTTCTTTTATCACTGGAGCTCGTACTCGTATATTTTGGCTCAAATCTGGCTCCAGCTTGCTTTGCAAGCGGCTTTTGGGGATATCTACCAGCTAGTTGTGCCTGTCTATGACTTCCTCTCCCTGTGATGCAGAGTGAGACAGGCAGACGACTCTGTCTGGGATCCTTAATTTTCTGAACATCCTCTGCAATCTCATGGTTGACAGCAGAGTGTGATTGTCTCAGGACTCTCTGCCCTCCTTTCCCCATGGGTGAGGTGGCAGGCAGAGAGTGACCAAGGACAGGGGCTGAACTGGTTGTTCCCACTTTGTCTCCATGGAAAGATTTCGAGCTTCTTCTAAAGGACTTGGAGTTCCCAAATTTGGAGTCTGCCTCATAAATCGCATTGGTTGAGGAGGGAAAGCTGGCATGGGACAAGGACTGGGATGAGGCATCTTTCAGTTTAAAAATTTGTATGGATTCAAGGACCTTGGAAGGAAGGCCCCACAACATCCTCATATGAAACCTTTTAATATGTGCTTCCAGCATCTGCTGTGCACTGGGATCAACAAAAGTCAGGTCCTGGGAGGTATTCAAGGAATAGGACTCACCCACTGATGATGGCAAACTTCTCACTTTTATTTCGGAGTGGGATTTCGCAGAAAGCATCGCTGTTTGCTTGATGGCATGCCATGAACTATGCACAGTCCCAGGGAGTCGACCCTCATTTATCTCCTCAAACTTCTTACTCAAATGTACTTTTAGGACATTTTCAAGTTGTAGACTCTCTGCTGACCCCCTTAATTTTTTCTCTGAGAGACTCATGATCTGACTGTTTGTGTTTTTCTCAGAGTCATACCCCAGATCCTTATCTGAAGAGCTGTTTGGGTCTTTCAACAGGTGATCTTCCTGATCATTCTCTTGGCTATGTTCCTGATCTTTCCCCACATCTTTCTTTAGCTGGAGCATTTCTGAGCTTCTCTCACAGAAGCTTCCAGGTTGAATCAATTCAACATTTAAATATTTCCTACTCTGATCCTTAAAGACAGAGATCAGTGAGACTCCATCACTGCTCTCTGACTTAGATGCCTCTGCAAAACCAGTTGGAGGCAACATCAGTGACACAGACTCTCTGATTCTCCGGGGCAGGCCCCACCGGTGTTGAATGAGCCTCTTTCGAAGGTGATGCTCTAGTTTCTTCCGAAGTTCATCGCTGAGAGCAAACTCCCCAGGAAGGATGGAGACTGAAACATGGGCCTGAGGGTGCTGCTGGTGAGAAGTGTTAGGAGCTAATGGACAAAAGTCTTCCTGAGATCTTTGGATCGCAGAGGGTAAGCCCCACAAACTTTCCTGTTGTTTCTGCAACACGTTCCATTCAAGCTGTTGAATTTCAGATGAGGAGAGAGATTCTAATTCATTCTGAAGTCTATGGAAATACACCCCACAGATCCTAACCTGAGGTAGAGGACCAGGTGGTGTGACCAGAAGTGGGGATTTTGGATCAGCTTGGGAATGGGCCTGAGTGAGAGGTAGGGGCTGAGATTGAGGCAGGGTTTGAGGCAAAGACAGAGGTTGGGCATAGGTAAGTCCTGGGGATTCTTGGCCTGTAGAGGCATTTGAGTTTCTATTGAAAATAAAGTTTGAAGAACTGTCACTGGAGACATGAACGGCAGAGGGCAAGGACTCACTGTGTAGAGATGGGAGACCCCAGAAGAGCTGGGTAGGTTTTTGCTGTAATTGGTCCTCCAAGGTCTTAGGATATGGAGGTTGTGGATGCACAGGCTTATCAGCAACTGACTCTAACATGATCCCTGAAGAATTTAGTTGATAGTCTGGCCTCAATTGTTCTGGAAAAGAGTCTTTTTTCTTCTCCTTTTCTTTCCACATCAGGAAGTCGCTCCTCTTTTGTACTTGTCTCTCCAGGAGTGCCAGGACATTGGGGCTGAGACAGGAGAGATTACCAGGCTCTGTGAGGTTGGCTGCAGGGGCTCCTCCAGAAGAGGCCTCTGAAGAGTGGAGGGCAAGAAACTCTTGATTGAAATCACACTGTGCCAGCGTGGAAGGGATTAAGTCTTTGGCATGAGTTTGCCACCAAGAGAAGTCCGAAATTGACAGGCTTGAGTGATCAATGCCTGTGAATGTTGGGACATAAGGGGACAACACGCCAGGGCTTTCTGTAGGCAAATTCTCAGGAACAGGTGTCAGTAAGATGGCAACTGTGAGATTACCAGGCTCTGTGAGGTTGGCTGCAGGGGCTCCTCCAGAAGAGGCCTCTGAAGAGTGGAGGGCAAGAAACTCTTGATTGAAATCACACTGTGCCAGCGTGGAAGGGATTAAGTCTTTGGCATGAGTTTGCCACCAAGAGAAGTCCGAAATTGACAGGCTTGAGTGATCAATGCCTGTGAATGTTGGGACATAAGGGGACAACACGCCAGGACTTTCTGTAGGCAAATTCTCAGGAACAGGTGTCAGTAAGATGGCAACTGATTTAGACTGAGTGACAGTTAAAGTGCAGTCTGGCTGTGGTAAAACAGACAGGGTTGGTGGTGCAAAAGCATCAGCGGGCTTCATTGCTTGGGACAAATCTGATAAGCAGTTGATATCATGGGAAAGGGTGCGGTCAAGGGAAAAGACAGTATTCAGAGACAAAGTGGCCTCTGGTGGGAGAACAGGATCTGCTGTCTGTGTGTCATGTGGTAGGAGAGGGGGAAAGGCAAGGGGTTGGGGTGAGGAATGATCTACTGGGAATTCGGAAACCAAGGAAGTAAAAGGCTCTAATGCCAGAGTGTGACCCAGTGGTGAGGGTGACAAAAAGTCAGCTAAGGGGGTCATGGAGCTAGGTGAAAGAATGGAGGGGGGCAATGGGGAAGGCTCAGGCAGAGAGGCTGGTAGTAGATCTCCTGGAGAGACTGCTGAGAAGGCAGGGGACCGAGTCAGTGATGAATCGGCCACAGGAGCTGTGGAAGCCAAAGGGGACATAGAGGAAGCAGAATCTTCCAGGGTCTCGGGGAACAGCAGCCAGTTGATTTCAGCAGTTGCATTATTACACACTTCACAGAAGGGATCTGGACATAAGAGCTGACGAAAGCGGGTGGTATCTTCGTGCTGGCCCAGGGGGCTGCAGGAGACAGGAAGTACAAAGATGCAACCAGGACCAGAATAAGGAAAGGGGGACCTGCTGGCCTGGCGGGGGTGGGCTGGAGCCTGCTGCCCCTTTACATTGCTCCACATCCGTGACTTCACAACATGCTCAATAACCCTCACCTTAAGGCCTTCATCACATACTCATTCCTATGCTACCCCCTCCCGTGACTACAGTAGGTTGCACTGCATCCCAGGAATTGCAGAGAACATGCTAAGGAGGGATCAGGAAAGAAGGGGAAAGACTAGTCACCTTTTCAGAATAGAAATCAGCTTCCTTTTTTTCTCTGTTTCTATCTGGTGACATCTCCAACCTGAGAAACCAGGAGAGTGGGTTACACGTAAGGAAGGCAGGAGCATAGGTATAATATAAGAGTCTCCTTATGGGAAACCCTTGGGATATTAGACTCTGAAAGACCCAAGAATTAGTAGATGAGATCAAATGGTCAATTAGTTTATATGTATGTTGCTTCACTTGTAGTACTTTCACATGCCTTATATCTCATGTGATGCTCAAAACCACCATGTCAAACACAGAGGTCAGTGTGGCCTCNGAGGATGAGATGGCTGGATGGTATCACTGACTCGATGGACGTGAGTCTGAGTGAACTCTGGGAGTTGATGATGGACAGGGAGGCCTGGCGTGCTGCGATTCATGGGGTTGCAAACAGTCAGACTCGACTGAGCGACTGAACTGAACTGAGAGGACTTAACAATTAAAAAAAAATTAGAAAAGAATTATCATAAAAGTAGTAAAAATATATCCAGGACTTTCTTGGTTGTTGTTGTGTGGGCAGTGTGGGATCTGTTCATTTTCAGATAGTTCCTTGATCCAGCTTATATTTCTCAGGATCTATAGGCCCCTTCCTATGTTGTTGGTACTAACAACAGGGTTTTAATCTATTGCAGCTGTCACTTCCAAGGTGGTTCCCTCTGTTTTAGCTTCTGTTTGCTGGTCTCTTCAGTGTCTTATTTCAACCCTGACACAAAGGGGGCCATGCTGGACACTTTTCTTAGGCTTACTTGTTCAGTTGCGCTGTGGGGAGGCAGGGACGCTGCAAACAAATAACACTGGCATGTGCTCGCAGTGTCTCAGCCACACTGGGCCTGCCCTTGCTCACAGCGCATGTACCCTCCCTGCCCACACTGCTCAGGCTCTAGATTGCTCCACTGGGAACTGTCCGAGGCTGGCCCTGGGCTGCATGCACCTCCCAGCTCTAAGCCGCTCAGGTTCAGGCACTGGGGTAGTCCTCAGAGGCGCAGACTCAGTTGGGCCTGCATTTTGTGCCTTTCCTAGGCCCGAGCAGCTCAGGTGATGAGGTGTTTGGCAAGCGCGTTGCTGTGACTTATTGCCGCCCTCATCCCTGCTGCTCGGTTTTCTGGGTGTACAACCGGCGCACCTTCTGAGGCGGATGTTGACCGTCCAGAATTCCAAGAAGTCTTAGTTAGCAAAAAGCCTGCTTCCAGTTTTGTAGATAATGTCTCTCTGTGGCTGCGATTGCCCCCTTCCAGCTCTGGCTGCCTGTCACCGGAGGTGGATGGTCTGCAGCCAGCTATCTCTGTTCAGTCCTTTGTTCTGTGCACTGGCCTGGCGGTGTCTTAGGTTAGGGCTGGCTTTTCGCATGGTAGTTATCCCACAGTCTGGTTTGCTAGCCCAAGTTAGTTCACTCAGATGTGCTCAGGGCATTCAGGCCAGATCCTTACTCTAAGCAATGCAGCCCACACCTCCCTGCCCAGCCCCGGCTTGCTAACGGCGGATGCAGGCATCTGCGCTGCTTCTCTGCTGGGGGAGTTACCATTGGGCTCCTAATCTGTGGGTTTTAATTATTTATTTATTTTCCCTCCCTGTTGCCCTCTTTGCTTCCAAGGCTCACCACAGACTCAGCAGTGAGAGTCTCTTTTTTTGTCTATTTTTTCCTACCTCCTTTTGAAGACAATGGGCTGCTTTTCTGGATGCCTGATGTCCTCTACTGGCATTCAGAAGTTGTTTGGTGGAATTTACTCAGCATTTAAATGTTCTTTTGATGAATTTGTGGGGGAGAAAGTGGTCTCCCCGTCCTATTCCTCTGCTGTCTTAGGACCACCTCCTCTTTCCTAAGAAGCATCCTCCTGCTGTTCGTCCCCCTTCCTTCCTTTCCTTTCAAGCATTTTCAAAAGTGTCCCCTTTCCCTCTCTGCTGATTTCTCAGCTCCCGGTCTCTGGTCCCTGGAGACCGCTCTAGGATGAAAGGCTGCAGCAACTGGGCACCACTCTCTCCAGTACTCTTGCCTGGAAAATCCCATGGACGGAGGAGCCTGGTAGCCTGCAGTCCATGAAGTCACTAAGAGTCGGACACAACTGAGCGACTTCACTTTCCCTTTTCAGTTTCATGCATTGGAAAAGGAAATGGCAACCCACTCCAGTGTTCTTGCCTGGAGAATCCCAGGGATGGTGGAGCCTGGTGGGCTGCCATCTATGGGGACGCACAAAGTTGGACACGACATGAAGTGACTTAGCAGCAGCAGCAGCAGCAGCAATGGTTGAAAGAGCTGAAGTATGTTAAGTTGTCCTTCATGTCTAAATGTTGAATTTGATTGATATCAAGTTCAACATTGATTTTGATTAATATCAAATTCAACTTCTATGATAAAGAAAACAAAACCTATACCCAACTGTCGTTCAGTTGCTCTGTCATGTCCAACTCTGTGCAACCCCAGGACTGCAGCATACCAGGCTTTCCTGTCTATCAACAACTCCCTGAGCTTGCTCAAGCTCATGTCCATTGAGTCCATTGATGCCATCCATTCATCTCATCCTCTGCCATCCCCTTCTCCTCCTGCCTTCAATCTTTCCCAGCATCAGTCTTTTCCAATGAGTCAGTTCTTCACATCAGGTGGCCAAAGTATTGGAGTTTCAGCTTCAGCATCAGTCCCTTCCAATGAATATTCAGGACTGATTTCCTTTAAGATTGACTGGTTTGATGATCTTGCAGTCCAAGGGACTCTCAAGATTTTGGTATTCATTTTTCTTTGAACTTTTTCTGAATACTGTGAGCCCATTGTTTTTCTTCATTCTAACTAAACTCATCCATGGGCCAGTTTTTAACTATAACCACAAAGAAATACCCATTAATCTTGATTATCTACCCTTGAGCCTCTTTGAATCTCAGCCATGTAATATTGTAATGGCTAATAATGGAAGCAACAATGAGGCCCTCTTTTATACAACTATATTTATATTTCTCCATAAGCTATATGTAAGCTTGGAAAATATTTCCATATGTCATTACCTCGTTTTAACCATGAAATACTTGGACATTGGTAGGGAAGACAATATTCTTCCTGACATGTCATCTATGTAGATTCCTTAATAGTTCTTCAAGCCTAACATTGACAAAGTGACCCCAGATGACTCCCCACTATTCATTTGTATCAGAGGAATCCAGACTAGACAACTCTGTTGCTACTCTATTCTCTTCCTTTCACCTGTTTTGTTAGAATATACTATTGTTTGTTTGATATAGCTCTTCGATTTATGGCTTCTCTACTTCCATATCCCTTTGTTTTCAATCTTCACCATTGCACAGTTAACTCATTCTAACAAATTCCTGATTGTTTCCTTGATTCTAGAATTTTATCTCTTTATACTGCATATTAAAACAAACCTATTGTCAGATGTGTGATCTCCAAAGATTTAGCTTCCAGACCAGGGACCAGGCTTGATTGTGTGAATTACAAATGGCGCTTACCAAGAGCATTGCCAATGACTGAAAAACAAAGGCATTTGCCATCTGCCTTTATGGAGATGGAACCCATGCTGCGATAGCTGTTGACCTTCAATAAACCCTGAGGGAGTTCAAGGTGGAGTGAGGCACTCTGCTCCAGGGAATCTGGTGGGACAAGTCTTTAGATAGTTGGATGTTTTTAGGAACAGATTTTATGATCTCAATCCTTGCATCTCCTCATATCCAGAGAAGCACTAAATCCCTTCATGGTGATATCAGGTCCTCATGACTAACAAAATGTCTTTTGTAAAATGAGCACTTCATGGTATTGAACACCTCCTTCACCAAACCTTATTTATTGTCTTTCCCCCACTGCTGCTTTGGAGCAGTCTCTCAGAGCTATCTAAGATGCTGCCTCCCGGGCTGCAGTCCTCATTTTGCCCCAAATAAAACTTAAATCACAACTCTCAAGTTGTACATCTTTTTTCAGTCAACAGTTATCGCAACTGATGATGTGACCCAGAGTAGACTTCCTTCCTTCGACTGGACTCCAGGAGGAATCAGTTTTGATACCAGCAGCAGCCCCTCGCATCCATCCGCCTCCTTGGGGAGTGTAGATGAATTTGGGTAAGTCTCTCCTGGTTCTTGAATCTCCCATATTGGTTGAGATTCTGAGTTTTATTTGGTGGTGGAGCAGGTTACCTTCCCCTTCCTAGTAGAAAATATACTAGGGGAGGCCTGGGTGAAACATCCAGGGCATACCCACTCATGGTCTAGACACTGAGTGGGGCTCAGTTGAAAGATACTGAGGAATTCCCACCCAGTCAAAAGATGCTAGGTGGGGGGCTGGCTGAAAGATGCCAGGAGAACTGCCCACCCAGTGGAAAGGTACTGGGTAGAGGGGCTTGATTGGGAAAAAATCGAGGAATACCTGGGGCTCAGCTGAAAGATGCTGAGGTCGCCCAATTGTAGGAGACTGAATGGTCTTGTTTGAGAGGTTAAGTAAGAGGCCGATCTGACACTTGTCCTCAATTTGACTGCCTTTATAGAATTTGTCAGGATAAAAGTGAGGAAAATACAGGAGAGCTTTGCTCTGAAGAAAAGGGACGAGACTCCTCCCGGCTGGTTTCGGTTTTCTCAGGTGACTGGGAAATTTATGGGAGTGATGGAGGCCTAGTCCTCATACCGTGCAGTGGTCCCATAGGGAAACCCAGTCATTAATTAAAATACTTGCTCATCCAGGGGCTGCACATAAGAACTGGCCATTCGGTGACCTGAGAAGCCACGGTGGTCTTAGATTGCCGGAGGCAGAATCTGAGACATGTAAGATGAGCTGAAATGACTCTGGGGTGACTCCTGGAGGAGTTAAGCTCACAAGCAGCACATGGACCCACTACACAAGTTCATTAGTGATTTTTATCCCTGACAAATTCAGCTTAAAATGGGAAACAGAATCTCTCAACAGAAATAAAGGGGTGTCAGAAAGCCAGACTCTGACTAACACTCTAGCCAGATTCATGTACACTACATATGGAGTGCATACTTGCAAGTATCTAATTAACTGGAGAAATTATACTAAAAGAGATCTCAGCCTAAAATGGCCACATTTGGTTTTTTTTTATATTTTAAAATTGATATTTTTAGTTGCACAGTTAGAAAAGGCCAGCCATGCTTTGACTGGTATCTGCTGCTGCTGCTGATCTAGAAGCTTCTAAAACAAGAAATGATAGAGTAACTTCTTCACAGCAAAATCAACAAGAAATTGCTTGAAACTATCAGAACTAAAAAGGCTGACTTTGCCAGGTCGCAGGTCTAGCGGAGCTGGGACGTCATGTTTGGCATTTATACCATTTGACTTTTGATTTTTGTGCATCACTTTACCATCTTTTGGGGGCACTCTTGCCATTTGGCTTTTGATTTCTGGGCATTTCTTTGCCTTTTGGTTTGTTGGTTTGGTTTGAGTGCACAGATATCTGGTACAAACTGTTTGAGCTAATATGTGAATTGCTCACTCTAAGGTTGCACACCCCACCTGGGAACCCCTTGGGAAAGTTTTTAAAATGACTGGTCAATCTATATCTATGATCTAATGACAAGAAAAATGGCCTAAAAATATTAGAGCTTTATTGACATAGGATAGGAAAATGGACTGAAGTTTCCCTAAGTCCAGGACTTCTTCCTGTAATCAACAGCCAGGAACTGATCAAATTAAAACCTCTACTTCCCCAGAGGGACAATCCCTGCTGGGACCAGTCTGCCCTTGTTATCAGGGCCAAGTTGAGCACTATCTGGTCTAAATTTTGTCTATAAAACTATGGTCACACATACACACACAAAATACAATTTTGACGACGTGGTCATAATATTCTTTAGACTCCAGTTCAGTCGTGTCCGGCTCTTCGCGACCCCGTGAATCACAGCACGCCAGGCCTCCCTGTCCATCACCAACCCCCGGAGTTCACTCAGACTCACATCCATCGAGTCTGTGATGTCATCCAGCCATCTCATCCTCGGTCATCCCCTTCTCCTCCTGCCCCCAATCCCTCCCAGCATCAGAGTCTTTTCCAATGAGTCAACTCGTCGCATGAAGTGGCCAAAGTACTGGAGTTTCAGCTTTAGCATGATTCCTTCCAAAGAAATCCCAGGGTTGATCTCCTTCAGAATGGACTGGTTGGATCTCCTTGCAGTCCAAGAGACTCTCAAGAGTCTTCTCCAACACCACAGTTCAAAAGCATCAGAGGAAGCTTGGAAAAAAAAAAATTATCTCTTTAAGAATTCTTGCCCTGAGAAAATAACTCCTTGTATACCTTTCGACCAGAGCGCTCTGGATCACTTATCTAGACCATATCTAATTCCTGAAACCAAAAGGAACAAAAAAGGGAAACAAAGCCTTTTAAAATCTTTCTCCAACCATTTAAAAATCATAACTGAGTTTGGAAAACAAAGTTATAGGATCTCTTGTGTATATTTGTATGCTATATGTCTCAGTGTGTGTGTGGTTTTTTTTTTTTTTTATAATATTGCTGATTGCTGAGATCAGTTTGTAAATGAGCTTTAATCTAACTGGCCTTAAAAAAAATGTAAGCACTTACAAATCAAATAATTCTAAACACAAGAGAAATTAACCTAAATGAATTTCAGGTTCATGTGAAATGGGAAATATTCAGTGTTAAATACATGATATTAATGTTTGTTTGTTGATCTAAATAATGTAGACATGTCTAAGAGTACTTAACATTAAGCAGGATATTTTCATTGTACCTAGGTTCGATATAAGTTAAATATTATTATATCTGTTACAAGTTTGTCAGCAAGGAAATTACCTCAAGTGAAGAGGTGATTTCTGTCCTCTTTTGTGCCTATCTTTGCATGGGATGTTCCATTGGTAACTCTAATTTTCTTGAAGAGATCTCTAGTCTTTCCCATCCTATTGTTTTCCTCTATTTCTTTTCATTGATCACTGAGGAAGGCTTTCTTATCGCTTCCTGCTATTCTTTGGAACTGTGGAATTCAAATGGTTATATCTTTCCTTTTCTCCTTTGCCTTTAGCTTCTTTTCTTTTCTCAGTTATTTGTAAGGCCTCATCAGATAACCATTTTGCGTTTTTGCATTTCTTTTTCTTGGGGATGTTCTTGATCACTTCCTCCTCTACAATGTCACAAACCTCCATCCATAGTTCTTAAGGCACTCTGTCTATCAGATCTAATTTCTTGAATCTATTTGTCACTTCCACCTGTAATTGTAAGGGATTTGATTTAGGTCATACCTGAATGGTCTAGTGGTTTTCCCTACTTTCTTCAATTTAAGTCTGAATTTTTAGTAAAATAATTTTGATAGTGTTGATTCTTCCTATCTAATAACGTGTTGTTATAACAGTTGTGTCTTGGAAGTCCTGACACAAATTTGGCACTCTCTTCTCTAAAGACATTTAATAGTCAACAATTTTATCTGTAGATTCCCTGACTTTCATTATTCCTTCCTGTTCTATGAATGCTTTCACATCTCTATCATTTAGCCTGAAACAGATTTGTCTAGTAGACAAATTATTAAGATTAATTATTATTAATATTATTTGTAATTATATTAAAATTATTATTAAATTTAATTATATCATCTTAATTATTATTAAGATTAATATTCTGTCCAGAGAGGCAAGACAAAATGTATTCTATTCTGATGACTCTTTCTCATGACCTTAATTATCTCTCAAATACTCCTTTCATACAAACTTCAACAAATTAGAGACAGCATGAGATAGGGCTTTGCCTATGTTTAGGTAGTTAGTAATGCAAATCTGAGAGTCCCTTGGACTGCAAGGAGATCCGCCCTGAGATTTCTTTGGAGGGAATGATGCTGAAGCTGCAACTCCAGTACTTTGACCACTTCATGCGAAGAGTTGACTCATTGGAAAAGACTCTGATGCTGGGACGGATTCGGGGCAGGAGGAAAAAGGGACGACAGAGGATGAGATGGCTGGATGGCATCACGGACTTGATGGACGTGAGTCTGAGTGAACTCCGGGAGTTGGTGATGGACAGGGAGGCCTGGCGTGCTGTGATTTATGGGATCACAAAGAGTCGGACACGACTGAGTAACTGAACTGAACTGACTGAATGCAAATTTGACTCTTTCTGGTTATGTAACCCAAATTTGGTGGGTTATGGTGTAAAGTGAGGGACTCCTAGCTTTGCGAGTGACCTTTTACATGTAGAGGGGATGTGTTGCAGGAGGCAATGGTGGGTCTTTCTTCAACCACACTGACTTCTAGGAGTATCTTGAAAAGAAAGAGCAGGTGAATTCTACTTTTACTGCTTGTTCCAGATTGTTCTTTGTTTTCACCCTGAGTTTTATATATTTCCTTATATATTTACCACTTTCAAAAGAAGGTGATGGATGTCACTCTTTTTGCAAACAAACGTTAGAACTGTTTGTTCCCAAATGATTTCTACCCCTCTCCCCTGGTCCCAGTTGATACTCATAGTGTGTTGAACTTACATAAGCAATACTGTATGTTTATGAATGTGATATACCCACATGCTTTAAAGACGAAGCAAATTTCCCTTGTGATATCTGAAACTTTCTGTTGTACACAAAGGTCCTGTAGATAATTAATGCAGTTAATTAAATGTGGATATAATTGACTGTTTTTGAAAGCAATTATTCACTTAACTGTCATATAAGCACAGAAAAGACAAAATACATACAAATTAGAGAGCTGTTATTGTGATTATTTGAGGTTATTGCAGAGAAATCTTCTCTATGTTGGACATTTAACAAGACCCTGAATCAACATGGGCAAATTAGAGCTGATTATTTTGAAACTTTAAAAAATATACTACTTTTGGTTTACTCAACCAAGTTTGTTTAAACTTTGAGAGAACCTTAATATTAGGCAAGTCTAAAGATGTTAGACAACCCTAAGTAATGTTAAAAACAAATTGTTTTTTTAATGTCGTGTTCATTGGGATTATTTCCAGACAATTAGGAATTTAGAGAATTTCTCTTCTACTTTAAACTATAGAAATAAAAAATTTAAATATACAAATATTTATAGCTTAAAGAAAATTAACTTTAGTAACAAGTTGCTAAGTATACAAAGAATTTGCCATTATTCAAAGTTCAAGAACTCTGATTTTTATAGGCTGCAGAAACCAATAGGGAAGAAATCCGTGATGGGTATTAACTATAACAGATGGTCATATACTGAAGTTAATACTTACCATTCCCATGCTTGGAAAGTTCCCTTTCTTTAGAATTAATTTCTAAACTGTGACTCATATGTAACTTAATGGAAGAAATAAAGTATGGTAAAGTTCATGAAGGAAATGAAAGAACGATACATCTGATTTTTTTTGACATATGGTATACTCTTTAGATGATCTCCAAACAAAATAATTATGTATACTGTGATAAAGGAGTATTAAAACAAAGCCAATTAGTATATTCCACAGAGACTTGGATTATAACTAATTCATTGGGGCAAATAAGTCAAAGTTCTAAATCAAGACCTTTAGCAAAGTCCCCTGAGTATGTTTCAGAAGAGTGTGCTGAAGACTTCACCAGTGAAAAGCCAATAAAACTAGCAACAGTGATCGGCCAAAAGCACTTTTTTTTTTTTTTTTGCAGGTGTTAAGTCATGTTCTACACAATGACAAGCTTTGTGCAGCATTACTTATTCCTTTTTCCTGGTGATCCACATAACCTTACATAAAATAGTGCTATTATAAAGGAAGAATCAGTCACAAAGGGTGTTAGAAGTAAGAAAGGATGGTTCAAGTTTCCCATTCATTCAGTCATTTATATAACAGACATTTTTCAGATGTGCAGTGTTTAGAAATGTTGTTAGAAATCAATATATCATAATATTTCCTCAAGGCTCTTGTAGTCCAGTATAGTGATGGAATCAAATAAATACACCAGTATTTTAGTTTCTGGCAAAAAATATATTTAGAGGATATTATAATAGCATATAAGGGGTGGAGAGGCCATTTTTTTTTTCTGCAAGAGACAGCAAAGACCTTATAGAGAGGTGACAAGAAATATGTGAATTAATTAAACACTGATTTGTAGATTGTCTCATATTTTCTGCACTGCAGACATAACAAAAAAGCAAGACACAATCTTTGTCTTCAGGGATCTTATACAACTTTGGAAAATGGATAGTTAGCAGACAGGGGGGATAAAAGTGGAAATACAGAGGTTTTGAGTGTATTTGTATATATTAGTCAATGTGCCTTCCACACCCATCTGTCTCTTTGAGATTAAACTTCTAGTGCTCCTCTTATCCTGCCCCCAGGGAAATGATGCTCAGTGTGTTTTCTTTTTCTGTTTCATTTTAGTAGGTTTTCCCTGCATGCTCTGACCATCAGTCTCAGGTTCAGCCCAAGTAGTAATGAGTTGAACTAGATTTGCAATTCACTGATAAACAGCACATAACCAGTAAGCAATGGGCTCTGGAGCAGAGGTGACTTTGTACAGAGCTGTGCATTGTGGGCAGGCTGTTTCATGTAAAAAGATGAGCTGAGGAGAGAAGGCATGTCAAGAATTTGACTCAGGGAGCTACTCAGGGAGGCAGATACTATAGACCATGCCATAAAAGAATAACTTAATTATTTTTCATTCAGTTTCACTCCTTGTGATCTGATTTATACTTATACATCAGAATCTGTGAGCTATTCATACCTTTATCATTAGTATTGCCTTCCATTGGGTTTAAATGTTTCGGGTGGGTTTCTATTGCTTTTTTTCTAAAAGTAGCAGGGAATGTTGGTGAATCTCTAGATAGTTTTTTGAGGATGAAAAGTAGAAAACATAGTCCTGAAAGAAAGACACAGCCATAACTAACAGTTTGTGTGCTGTAATTAGGAATTTGGGATTTACATTATGAAAATGAAAATCACTGTAGGCTTCCAAGCAAAGTGGCATGATCATTATATAATGGTCACTTGGGTGCTTTTTAGGAGTCATAAACGGAGATAGAGGATGACATTGATGAAAGGGATAGTAAAAGTCTGTAGTAAGGCAGAGCCGTTGGAATATAAGGAGATATTTAAGACATATCAGTGTTGTGGAGCTTATGTGACTTGCACACTGATCTCATGAAAGGAGTGAAAGTTTAATGACAAATGAATCAAATGAATTAATGACAAATGAATTTCCTTTATCAATACAGGAAATCATGGAAGTAGCGTGGTATTTGACAGAAGAAAAATGAGTGTAGTTGTCGCGATATTAATATTGGGATGTTCCTTCACTGAGGATTCAGTCAAGAAAACAAAGTGCAGTAAAAGTAATTTGTGTTTTCAAATGTCTTAGAGTTTCAGTGAAGAGAAAAATTCACCACAGGAGTTAAGCAGGAAAAACACAAATGGATGATAAACACTCGCTAAGATTATTGTTATTCAATTACACCTGCTCTTATTGTATGGGCTTTTCAGGAGGCACAATGGTAAAGAATCTGCTTGCCAATGCAGGAGATGTAAGGGACTTGGGTCCCTGGGTCTGGAAGATTCCCCTAGACATCCCCTGGCAACCCACACCAGTCTTCTTGCCTGGGAAATTCCATGGACAGAGCAGCCTGGTGGTTGTAGAATCAGACATGACTGAGCACACACACACACTTATCCACTTTGCCCTTTTAAAACTGTAATGGCTGTCATTTGGAGACTTGATATCAGAAGCTGGAAAACAAATTCACATGTGTAATGTTTGATTCTACTAGTAATCATCCTCTAAGGCAACTATTAATATCATAATTTTGCAGTTGCAGTAGCTTGGCTGCACAAAGTCTAACTAACATGCCCAAGGTGATAGTAATATAGTAAATATTAAAGCCAATTTGAATATTTGAATATTCAAGGGAGGCAACATCAGTCTGATTTCATAGCTTGTGCAATGAACGATGTGCTGCATGTTGCGTTCCAAACACCAGGTGAGCTGAAGAAGACACAACTGTCCATAACATTCACCATGAGCATTTGCCATTTGAACATTTCAATTCTCATAGGAGACAAGCTTTCCTGTGGGCTGGGTGAGAGTGAAGAGGGTGAAAAGTGAGAAGGTTCCATGGCAGAAAGGCAGGTGCAAGATCAGAAAATGAAATGGTATTTTTATCCTCTTTAGCCTCTGAGGTTTTAACCACTGAACTTAGAGTTTGCCTAAGACACATGTGAGCAGAGGGGCTGTGGTGGCTGATACTTCCCCACAGCATCACACTGGACAGGTTTGGAGAGAGATTTTTGTATGAGACGCTCTTTAATTCTGTAGAAAAATTATTTATTTCTGACAGTTGAGATCATAGGACACAAACTTGAGACCTGATTTGTATTTGTACTTTAAGTGTAAGACCAATCTTTCTATGTTGCAAAGAGGAAAAAAGTCACTTTTTATTAAATATTCTATAGAGCATGCCTTCAATTGTTAATGTT
This sequence comes from Aepyceros melampus, assembly GCA_006408695.1. Taxonomy (NCBI): domain Eukaryota; kingdom Metazoa; phylum Chordata; class Mammalia; order Artiodactyla; family Bovidae; genus Aepyceros; species Aepyceros melampus. Next base: position 396,347 of record SJXQ01012696.1, on the reverse strand, counting down.
AATATCATCCTGGGATATCTTTGCAAATGCCATCCCTTAGCTTGTTCTGCAAATGTAAAGGTTAGAAACGGTTTCAGGAAGCATGGTCACATATTTTAAATAACTTTTTTTCCTTTAAGCAGGATAAATTTATGTACATAATTCATTGTTTTGCCTTAAGGACTAATAGAAGAAATGAAGAAATCTAATATTTGTGAGGAGGCAGAAATCAGTGTCTTTTTAGATAGGATACTGCCTGATGCTTAGCTGGTCTTCTTGGGAATGCATGTGCATGCTAAATTGCTCAGTCATGGCCTACTCTCATGGGATTCTCGAGGCAAGAATACTGGAGTGGTCTGCCATGCCCTCTTCCAGGGCATCTGCCTGACCAAGGGATTGAATCTGTCTTTTATGTCTCTTGCATTAGCAGGCAGGTTCTCTACAACTAGCACCACTGGGGAAGCCCTTTTTTGGGGTTAGAAAAGAGAGAATTAACTGTCAAACAATGTAACTCTTTAAATAGTTGTATGTGGCTTTCTGGATTTTAATTAATTAAAATTAACTGCAATAAGAAATTTATTTTCTTACTCATAGTAGGAATTAAAGAAACAGAGAACAGGTTAAAATGGTATCAAGCATGAGAGAGTAGCTGCTCTGTCAAATATATTGCTTAATTAGCCCTTTTATGTATGTGAGATTATGGGTCAAATATATGTTATAGACAAACTTCTTCTGCATTCCTTTGTTTCTAATTATTTTTTTAACAATTACAAATATTTCTCTGTATTGAATATTTTCTTCTTTTACTGAAGACAAGAACATTTTTAAACAATGAAAGAACTGTAACCATTCATCCATTTATCCAGCCATCTATCTGTCATTTATGTTCATAGAAAGTTTTTGGTTTCATAAATGTGCCAAAAAGCAAGCAATAATGGTAATGTACCACTTTCTATCTATTATTTGAATACTTTTAGTTGAGTTGAGTCCTCTATTATACCACAGGAGATATATCTCTGTAATCATTATAGATATAGATACAGAGATCAAATGATCTAGCAACTTCAATGTCTATGATGATACACATAAAAATAATTATTTATAAAAGTTTAATATACATGTTTATAGATATTCTTTCCTAATTTAGTCTTTATTGTATACATTTGTGCATTTGTTTTACATACATATATATGAAAACACAACATTGTAAAATTAATTTCTAAAATTAATTTCTTTTAATTGGAGGATAATAGCTTTACAATACTGTGATGGTTTTTGCCACACATTAATATGAATTGGCCAAAGACCCTGATGCTGGGAGGGATTGGGGGCAGGAGGAGAAGGGGATGACAGAGGATGAGATGGCTTGATGGCATCACTGACTCCACGGACATGAGTTTGAGTGAACTCCAGGAGTTGGTGACGGACAGGGAGGCCTGGCGTGCTGTGATTCATGGGGTCGCAAAGAGTTGGACACAACTGAGTGACTGAGCTGAACTGAACTGAACTGATACATATGTTTACTACATCCTGAACCCCCCTCTCACTCCCTCCCCACCCTATCCCTCTAGGCTGTAATTTTAATAGCAGTAAGGTTAACTGAGAAATTGCTAGATCCTTGGTCCTTTCACTAGATCCAATAAGGGAAAATTATTGGCCTTAATATAAACTCAAAACTAATTTCCCAAAATGAAATTGTCTTTTTCAACACTTTTCATCATATGGATTCTTACCCACTGTGTGTGTGTTTAAAAAAGTTCAGTATATGTTGTTAAAAATACAGTCCTGTTCCTGATATTACTTCAGGTTCTCTCACTGCATTCCAAATATCCGTCTTTGTTGTTGTTCAGTCACTAAGCTGTCTCCAACTCTTTGTGACCCCATGGGCTGCAGCACGTCAGGTTCCTCTCTTCTCCACTGTGTCCTGGAGTTTGCACAAATTCATATCCATTGAATCAGTAATGCTATCTGAGCCTCTGCTGCCCCCTTCTCCATTTCCCTTCACTCTTTCCCAGCATGAGGGACTTCTGCAGTGAGTTGACTCCTCACCACAGGTGACCAAAGTATTGGAGCTTCAGCTTCAACATCAGTCCTTCCAATGAATATTCAGAGTTGATTTCCTTTAGGAACGACTACTTTGATCACTTTGCAGTCCAAGGGATTTGGAAGAGTATTCTCCAGCACCACAATTTGAACAAGTTAACTCTATGGTGCTTAGACTTCTTTATTGTCCAACTCTCACACCATACATGACTACTGGAACAACCATAGCTTTGACTACAGGGACCTTTGTCTGCAAAGTGATGTCTCTGCTTCTTAATATGCTGTCAAGGTTCTTCACAGCAGTTCTTCCAAGGAGAAAGTGTCTTAATTTTATGGCTGCAGTCTCTGCAGTGATTTTGGAGCCCAAGAAAATAAAATTAGTCATTACTTCCACTTTTTCCCCATCTGTTTGACTTGAAAAGATAAGACTGAATGCCATGATCTTAGTATTTTGAATGTTGAGTTTTAAGTCAGCTTTTTCACTCTCCTCTTTCACGCTGTCTAGAGGCTCTCTAGTTCCTCTTTGATTTCTGCCATTAGAGTGATCATTTGCATATCTGAGATTATTGATATTTCTCCCAGACATCTTGAATCCAGCTATGGTTCATCCACCTGGTGTTTCACATGATGTACTCTGCATAAAAGTTAAATAAGCATGGTGACAATATACAGTCTTGCTGTCTTCTTTTCTCAATGTTGAACCAGTCTGTTGTTCCATGTCCAGTTCTAACTGTTGCTTTTTGATCTGCATACAGGTTTCTCAGGAGACAGGTAAGGTCGCCTGGTATTCCTATTTCTTTAAGAATTCGCCACAGTTTATTGACATCTACACATCTCATCCTCTGTCATCCCCTTCTTCTGCCTTCAATCTTTTCCAGCATCAGGGTCTTTTCCAGTGAGTCAGTTCTTTGCATCAGGTGGCCAAAGTGTTGGAGTTTCAGCTTCAGCATCAGAACTTCCAATGAATATTCAGGACTGATTTCCTTTAAGATGGACTGGTTGGATCTCCTTGCAGTCCAAGGGACTCTCAAGAGTCTTCTCCAACACCACAGTTCAAAAGCATCAATTCTTCAGTGCTCAGCTTTCTTTATAGTCCAACTCTCACATCCGTACATGACTACTGGAAAAACCATAGCTTTGACTAGATGGACTTTTGTTGGTAAAGCAATGTCTCTGTTTTTTAATACGCTGTCTGGGTTGATTGTAGCTCTTCCAAGGAGCAGCATCTTTTAATTTCATGGCTGAAGTCACCATCTGCAGTTGTTTGGGAGCTCCCTAAAATGAAGACTGTCACTATTTCCCTATCTATTTGCCATGAAGTAATGGGACTGGATATACCATGATCTTAGTTTTCTGAACGTTGAGTTTTGATTTAAGTTGGGTATTATATCAGTGAGGTAAAACAGATTTTAAAATACAGGTTTTCTATTGTAATTGTCACTTAGTTCCTTTTTAGAACACTATAAAATCTATTTTTTGAAATTGGGAATCTTGCTGAATTGGTTCCAACCAAAAGATCATCTCTAAGAGCATAAAATATGAAGCATGTGCCTTTCTAAGAGCAAATACATATAGATTTATAAATAATTAAAGACTTTTCTTGTGATTAATCTTTCTTGAAAGTCAACACCAGTATTGCTAAGCATGTAGACTTTTATTTTCTTGGAAAATAATTTTACCATTGACATAGGAAAATAGGCATTTACTGGCATTTTTAAGACTTTTTATTTTGCATGTTAGGTAACTTGACACCTTGTTGACGCAAGTGAAGGAGGCCCACTAGTAATCTATTCATAGGTGCTCAGTCCAAACTATACACTTGGGCTAAACAAAGAAGTTGCGCATACATACACATATGTATACACACACACACACATACACACAAGGATATATATGTATATATAGTTTAATTCCCCTATATATATGAAGATATGTCTTGATAAGCATTATAGATATAGATACCAAAGGAATTATCACGTTAAATATATATATAAATCATATAAATTTACTGATTTTTTATAATAAATTTATTATTTAAATTTAATTATTATAATTATAATGAGGGTATATATACACACACACACACACACACATATAGAAAGATAGATAAAGAATCAGCCTCTTTGTGTAACTGCATTCTTAATAATCTCAGGAGCTTTAAAGAGACATTGTATATCAGATAGGATGTGTGGGAGAAGCCAGTCTGTAGAAAGAAATACAACAGAAAAAGATGTGCAGAGAAGCGAAGAGTCTGTTTCTGTGTCTTCAGCAGTATTTAGATCCACATTTATGTAATCCTGAGGCTCTGCTACTTCTTTCACACGTCATAGTCATTAGATTCTGAGAGATAGTCCTACAGCCTTCAGACAAATGTTCTCTTTTTGTGTAAGACCTCTCTGCATAAACTCAGAGTCCTATGTAAACTATTTGGGAAGAAAACCATTGCCTGAAGGACATATAGCCAGTTATTATTAAGATGTTTTATGTTTAACAACTATAAGAACACCACTGCAAAATAATAAAATGCATTTTGAGTCTATGGAGAAAGGCTGTATGTTTTTGTCTTTGCATGATATTTAAATATATTTGAGCTCTGTTATAGTGTATTTCTGCATTTTGGACTCTTGTTGACCATGATGGCTACTCCATTTCTTCTGAGGGATTCCTGCCCACAGTAGCAGGATATAATGGTCATCTGAGTTAAATTCACCCATTCCAGTCCATTTTAGTTCGCTGATTCCTAGAATGTCGATGTTCACTCTTGCCATCTCTTGTTTGACCACTTCCAATTTGCCTTGATTCATGGACCTGACATTTCAGGTTCCTATGCAATATTGCTCTTTACAGCATCGGACCTTGCTTCTATCACCAGTTACATCCACAGCTGGGTGTTGTTTTTGCCTTGGCTCCATCCATTCATTCTTTCTGGAGTTATTTCTCCACTGATCTCCAGTAGTGTGTTGGGCACCTAATGACCTTGGGAGTTCCTCGTTCAGTATCCTATCATTTTGCCTTTTCATACTGTTCATGGGGTTCTCAAGGCAAGAATACTGAAGTGGTTTGCCATTCCCTTCTCCAGTGGACCACATTCTGTCAGACCTCTCCACCATGACCTGCCCATCTTGGGTGGCCCCATGGGCATGTCTTAGTTTCACTGAGTTAGACAAGGGTGTGCTTCTAGTGTGATTAGATTGACTAGTTTTCTGTGAGTATGGTTTCAGTGTGTCTGCCCTCTGATTCCCTCTCGCAATACCTACTGTCTTACTGGGTTTCTCTTACTTGGGCATGGGGTATCTCTTCACGGCTGCTCCAGCAAAGCACAGCCACTGCTCCTGACCTTGGACTAAGGGCATCTCCTCACCTCTGCCTTTCCTGACCTTCAGCGTGGGATAGCTCCTCTAGGCCCTCCTGCCCCCACGCAGCCACCGCTCCTTGGAGGTGGGGTTGCTCCTCCCGGCCGCTGCCCCTGGGTAGCTAGCTGTTCTCGGCATTCCTGCGCCATCGCAGCCTGGCACTCTCGGCCACTGCCTCTGACCTCGGACGTGGGGTAGCACCTCTTGGCCGCCGCCCTTCGGGCATGGAGTCCTCCTGGCTTCTGCCCCTGACCTCAGACGTGGGGTAGTTCCTCTCGACAGCGCTTAGTGCACTGGTCACAGCCACCTGTGAGGAACTAAAAAGCCTCTTGATGAAAGTGAAAATGGAGAGTGAAAAAGTTGGCTTAAAGCTCAACATTCAGAAAACGAAGATCATGGCATCTGGTCCCATCACTTCATGGGAAGTAGATGGGGAAACAGTGTCAGACTTTATTTTGGGGGGCTCCAAAATCACTGCAGATGGTGATTGCAGCCATGAAATTAAAAGACACTCACTCCTTGGAAGAAAAGTTATGACCAACCTAGATAACATGCTCAAAAGCAGAGACATTACTTTGCCGATTAAGTTCTGTCTAGTCAAGGCTATGATTTTTCCTGTGGTCATGTATGGCTGTGAGAGTTGGACTCTGAAGAAGGCTGAGCGCTGAAGAATTGATACTTTAGAACTGTGCTGTTAGAGAAGACTCTTGAGAGTCCCTTGGAGTGCAAGGAGATCCAACCAGTCCATTCTGAAGGAGATCAGCCCTGGGATTTCTTTGGAAGGAATGATGCTAAAGCTGAAGCTCCAGTCCTTTGGCCACCTCATGTGAAGAGTTGACTCATTGGAAAAGACTCTGATGCTGGGAGGGTTTGGGGGCAGGAGGAGAAGGGGACGACCGAGGAGGATAAGATGGCTGGATGGCATCACTGACTCATGGACGTGAGTCTGAGTGAACTCCGGGAGTTGGCGATGGACAGGGAGGCCTGGCGTGCTATGATTCATGGGGTCGCAAAGAATTGGACATGACCTGGCGACTGAACTGAACTGACTGATAGTGTATTTCCATCAAAGATGCTTGTAACGGGCCACAGCAATACTTCTGGGGATCCTTGCTTTCTGATAGACTCAGTAAAATCCATAATAGTGTCATTGCAGCCTGATTATGGGGATGGAGTCTTGTCCTATCACTGTAGTGAGGGGATTTATTGCTCTCTTTCTTCTTATTCTGCCTTTTTGTAAATATGAAAATAACATTTTGAAAAACTTACTTTGTCAGAGGTAGAACATAAAAGCTTTTAAGTTCATCCACTAATGCTTGTTATGTGTATGTAGCTATGTTAATAATAATATATATTATTTTTTCAGATTCTTTTCCCTTATAGCTTATTACGAAACACTGTGTGTCATTCTCTGTGCTAAACAGTAGGTCCCTGTTGGTTGTCTATTTTTATACATAGTAGTGTGTATATGTGAATCCAAAACACCTAATTTATTCCTCTCCCCCTTTTCCTGTTAGTAACCGTAAGTTTGTATGCCTATGGGTCTATTTCTGCCTGGTATATAGTTCATTTGTAATATTTATTTTTCAGCTCTACATATAAACAATATCATATGAATATTTGTCCTTCTCTGTCTTATTTCACTTTGCTTTTTGATGATATTGTTAAAGGGTATGTTTTTACATTTTAACCATGTAGGTAGGTTATATAGTGGTATCCTATTGCAGTTTTAATTTGTATTTTCTTGATCAATATCAATGTTGAGTGACCTTTAAGATGTTTATCGGTCATTTGGTTTCCTTCTTTTGTAAAGTGCCAGTTCAAATTTCTTGTTCACTAAAGAATTGACTTGTCTTTTCCTTTTTAACTAATGCTACTGCTGCTAAGTCGCTTCAGTCGTGACCGACTCTGTGCGACCCCATAGACGGCAGCCCACCAGGCTCTGCCGTCCCTGGGATCTCCAGGCAAGAACACTGGAGTGGGCTGCCATTTCTTTCTCCAGTGCATGAAAGGGAAAAGGGAAAGTGAAGTCGCTCAGTCGTATCCGACTCTTCGCGACCCCATGGACTGCAGCCTACCAGGCTCCTCTGTCCATGGGATTCTCCAGGCAAGAGCACTGGAGTGGGGTGCCATTGCCCAAGTCTTTATTATTTCCTTAATATGAGACTCATTGTCAGTTATAGTGTCAATGTTATATTGACAATGTGACACTCATTGTCAGTGTTGAATATATAATTATTCATTTTGGCCTTGCTGTTTATATTCTTTTTGTGTTTTTTTATAAAAAGAGTCACTAATACTAGTCTATGTTATCTATAGTTTTCTTTGTGTTAGAGAATTTTTTCTTGTTTAACAAATCATCCTATGCTATGAAAACATGGCTGTCTTTGTCCTAGAATTTTTATTTTTTTACCTTTCGCATATATAGGATCCATTTGGGATTGATAATTGTGTATGTTGTGAAGTGGAGGTTATTTATTTATCTAACTAGTTAATTTACAAACTGCCATTCATATGATAGAAAAGACTGTTTTTCACCCCTGTTTTACAATACCAGTTTTGTTAAAAATCAAGGGCCCATTCCTATGTGGGTCTGTTTCCAAATTGTCTCTTCAGAGAACTGAAGAGACATTTGTCTCTTGGCCCATTCTTCTCTCCTTGTACCATTACACTGCCTTAACTTAACTACTATTGTTATCATGCTTGGTATAGTAAGTGTTCTCACTTTGTTCTTGGCAGTTTGCGGCCCTATTTATGTCTATGTTAATATTAAAATCAGCTTGCTAATTTCATAAGAATTCTAGGATTTTACAGGGGTAACGTTAAATCAGTACATTAATTTGAAAAGACTTTCAAACAAAAGGCATGGTATTTCCCTTTATTAAGATAGTCTTTAGTTTCTCCCAATAAAGTTTTATATTTTACTAGTACAGGGCTTTTGTACAGCTTTTATCTGATATGTTCTTTAGAATTGTGTGGTTTTGGTGCTATTGTAAATGGTATTATTTTTAAAGATCTATTTCCTAAAATTTTGTTGGTGATTAAATAGAGAAATAGAACTATTATTTATGATAATTTTACATCTAGATACCCTCATTAACTTCCTAATTCTAACACATTAGGTATAAGTAGATTCTGGATTGTCTACATATCCTCTTCAAATAATGACATTACTATGTACTTTCCTATAACCCTAGCTTTAGTTGTATAACACAAATTTGAATGCCACATTTTCAACATAATTTGGTTCAAAATACTGTGTAATTTCAACTTCGATAGCTTGTCTCACTAATGCACTCTTTAGTAGTGGATTGTGTGTGTGTGCTAAGTCACTTCAGTTGCGTCTGACTCTTTGCGACGCTATGGACATAGCCTGTCAGGCTCCTTTGTCCATGGGATTCTCCAGGCAAGAACACTGGAGTGGGTTGTGATGTCCTCCTTCATGGCATGGATCTCCTGACCAAGGAATTGAACTCGTGTCTCTTACATCTCCTATGTTGGCAGGCTGATTTCTTTACTACTAGCACCACCTGGGAAGCCCAGTAGTGGACTCAGTTCTGTTTAGTTCAGTAGCTCAGTTATGTCTGACTCTTTGCAACCCCAAGGGCTGCAGCACACTACGCTACCCTGTCCATCACCAACTCTCAAAGCTTGCTCTAACTCATGTCCACTGAATCGGTGATGCTATCCACCCATCTAATCCTCTGTCACCCTTTTCTCCTACCACCTTCAATCTTTCCCAGCATTAAGGTCTTTTCCAGTGAGTTAGTTCTTTGCATCAGGTAGCCAAAGTATTGGAGCTTCAGCTTTAGCATCAGTCTTTCCAATGAATTATCAGGGCTGATTTTCTTTAGGATTGACTGGTTGGATCTCCTTGCAGTCCAAGGGACTCTCAAGAGTCTTCTCCAACACCACAGTTCAAAAGCATCAATTCTTTGGTACTCAGCTTTCTTTATGGTCCAACTCTCACATCCATACATGACTACTGGAAAAACCATAGCTTGATTAGATGGACTTTTTTGTGGCAAGGCAATGTCTCTGCTTTTTAATATGCTGTCTAGGTTGGTCATAACTTTCCTTCCTAGGAGTAAACGTCTTTTAATTTCATGGCTGCAGTCACCATCTGCAGTGATTTTGGAACCTCTCAAAATAAAATCAGTCACCGTTTCCATTGTTTCCCCATCTATTTGCCATGAAACAATGGGACTGGATGCCATGATTTTAGTTTTCTGAATGTTGAGCTTTAAGCCAGCTTTTTCACTCTCCTCTTTCACTTTCATCAAGAGGCTCTTTAGTTTCTCTTCACTTTCTGTCATAAGGATGAGGTCATCTGCATATGTGAGGTTATTGATATTTCTCCCGGCAATCTTGATTCCAGCTTGTCCTTCATCTAGCCCAGAATTTCACTTGCTGTAACTCTGTATATAAGTTAAATAAGCCAGGTGACAATATACAGCCTTGACATACTCCTTTCCCAATTTGGAACCAGTCTGTTGTTCCATGTCCATTTCTAACTGTTGCTTCTTGACACCTGCATACAGATTTCTCAGGAGGCAGGTCAGGTGGTCTGGTATTCCACTATAAATAGACCACTATTAAATAGTGGACTACCTCATTTAAATAAGACATGAATATTTTCCAGTTACTTTTTGCTACTTATGTGTAGTTGTAGGAACAGAACATCCTGTATATGATTTCATATACATGCACAATTTTTGAGATTTGTTGTTTGGCTCATAATCTTGATATCTAATACCTTAGGACTTCCCTCTTTAATTTTTCCTCCATTAGCCTCTCTAACCGCTTTAAACTAGCTCTTCATTACATCTCAGTCTAATAATTTTTAACATAGCACCATATCCATTTCTTTAATGATATTTATCACAATTTGTAGATGTGTGTGTGTGTGTGTGTGTGTGTGTATTCTATGATTTCAGGAACTATGTCTGCTCCTATAATACTGCTTTCTGTGGCTATCATGAGACTTCAAATATGTATAGGCCCTAAAACAATATTTGATGAATCAATCAGTAGTGATTGAATTTCTGGGTGAAGGCAAAATGGGCTATGGAGAGTATGTGGCATACATAAAGACAACCAAAGGTAGAACTTTAAAGATAGACAGTCATAGATGAGAAGGAGAACTGAGAGGAATGACTTGAGGGATAACAGTAAATTAGGGCAGTGGTGCATCATGCATGCTAAAAGAGAAGAAATGTCACAAGACAGCAATCAATAACCAACTGTCACAAGTTGTAGATGGGTTAAGAATGATAAGAACTGAGGTATGTGCATTTGACTTAGAATTGAGGAGACCGATAACAAGGGTAAAAACTTGAACTATGTGGATGCTAGACATTACCAGATTTAAGATGGTTGCACGGTAGTAGTTTATTCAGATACTTCTAAAAATGTGTGCATATTATTTTCAGAAGAATCTCTCTCTTCACTCTATCAATTCAATTACATAGTTAGGAGAAACCTTGATTTAACTTTTCTTTTTAACAGGGGTAAGAACCGAAGCCTGAGATTGTGGAGTCAAAACAGAACCCCAATGCCATATTCTCATTCCGTTCTTTTTTCTCTTACATCAATTGTTGTATGTAAGTTGCTTCCTTTCAGAGGGAAGCATAATATCATATGAGCAACTAAAGGCAAGGTATTCTCTTGGGACACAGTAGTTTGCTGTAGAGTACCATTTACCTGATTTTTAGTGTGGTTGTTGAATATACATCATTACTGCTCTTTAAAATTTCCTTTCAATGCCATGCGACCATAAAAGGGAATAAAATGCAGAGTGCATAATATACTGATTGTTAAGGTGGACCATTCAGGAAATAAAATACAAATTGAATGAGGATTTAAAAATGTGAGGTTGTGTTCCAGTTCCAGAAAGAAAGCAAGGTGGGGAAAAGTCAAGATAACCAGTGGCAACACAGAGGTTTTGAGGTCCTGGGTGAGAGATGGAAAGGAAAGGAGAGAAAGAAAATCACCTTTATTGAGCATCTGTCCTTTAAGGCACTTTGAAATGACTGAGCAATTTAACCTTATGATAAATCTTGGCATAGATGCTATTGTTGCTACCTTTGTTTTTCTAAAGGGAATTCCAAGGTACAAAGAGCTTGTAGAAAGAACTTGCCTAAGAACTCAAGTGAACAAGTGACAGCCCTGGGATCTGAGCCTTAGTGTGTCTTTCTTCAGAGGCTGTCTCTTATCCACTGCATTGTATGGCAGGTGAGGAAACTAAGTCTCAGGAAGATTTTTCACTACCTAAGCTTGCAGAGTGACAGTAAACTAAATCTGGATCTATGCTCAGTTGTCTCGTTCTGTAGTCTGTGCACCTCTTCCTCCATCTGCTTTGAGAAGCTATGCATGTGCGCTCTCATTCTTGGGGGGTTCATAATTCAAATTAATAAACTGAAAGCTTTGGGAAATCTTGTAAAGAAAAAGAAAAACCTGGTTACTTTTACTAAATTCAGCTCTCCTGGTGTGTCCAAATTTATTTGATCATATTATGCCTCTTTTTCTTGTAGGTTCTATTAACTGTAGCAATTTGGTATATTATAGAATGCCTTGAGGAACAGTGCCTCTTGCTAGACAGTGTCACAATTGACCAAAGGATGTTTAATGAAGCAACAAAGACATATTTCACCTAGCCTTTTGATAAGGGCTTTATTGCTGATGATTTAATATGCACCTCATACTATTGGGATAGGAGGAGTAAGAATATTCTTTTAAAGGATATTTTAAAAGACCAGATGAGGTAGACTCTGAAATGACTTTTGGTATCTGAAATCCACATGAGTACTGCCTAAAACAGCTCTTAGGGGTGGAGCTGAGATTAACATTCAGATCCTGTTCCTGATTTGAGAGTAAGCTGGAATTATGCTGCACTGTGCAATCCTTAACAGCAAATTAGACTTTCTTAAAAATTTCACACCAGGAATGAAAGGGATTTAACTTTTTAAAAACAGATGAACAGGGAACCTGACTGTTGTGGTACAGTGTTGTTATTTCCAGAATTCCTGAAAATAATCCACTCCCTACATTACCTATAAACAATTTAATGCAATTAGGTAATATGATGAAGTGTTTGGTGAGCTGTGGCTAACTCTTATTTACATCTAATTAAGTTTTGAACCTGATCTGTGTAAAAAAAAAGGCTGAGAAGCTTTGTAAAATGGGAGAGGCTACATATTCTTACATAATTTTGTACCTTAAATTAGTTATTATCTTTCTTGTGACCTTTTTCCCTCTTGTTTTATATCTCCAATTCCCTTGTTGTATGTCTTCAACATCTTATTATTCATGCCCCTCTCACCAACATCTTAATTTGAATAACGTGCTTAATCTGAAGAAAGAGAAAAAGGCAGGAGAGGGAGGGAAGGAGGAAGAGAAAGACACGAGAATTGTTTGTTACTTTAGGATTCAAAAACAAAACCTATTTTTAAGAAAGGGCAAACATTAAGTGTGTGCTGTATAGGTTAGCTGAAACAATAAACATTTAACGTTTGTAGTAACTGGTCTACATCACATGGTAGTTAAAGTTATATGTATAATTATCGAATCACAATTGAGCACTCAACATGGTATCCAGCCATGATAAGATTTACTTAAAAATATTTAACTTAAATACAATTAAGCATATTTTTCTTTCCATAGTTTTCTTCTTATATATATGTTTGCATTTTCCCATTATATATGTTAAATTCATTACATGGACCGTTTTTGAGGGAGCCAAAGTGTCAATTACATTTTGTAAGGGAAAATATAAACTTTATAAATATGCTTTTACAGTAAATATTTCCAAGGATAAATCTATTGCCACAGACCAAGGAAAAGAAAATGTTTCATTTCCATTATGGTTAATAGGTTTTCTATGCCTATCAAAATAAAGATTCATTTTCCAAAGCTAAGAATTTATAGAGAAGTAAGCAAATAAAAAGGTTAGAATTTTCAAAGTTTAGAGGGTATTAATGGAGGATGGTATTATGAAAAATGAAGTGGTGAAAACATACTCTGAATGTGACTGATAAAGGACTTGGCAAATTAAGAAGGTTTGGAATGGTTTTAGATTTGGGGTTGTGGATTCAAAGTTAACCTGAGAGTATGTGAAAAAAAGGGAAGTATTTGGCTTGTTTTTCCATTGTCCATGTATGCAGTCAAATGTGAGTGGGGAAACGGATATATGTATTTAAATTCTCATACTTCCTTTTGCATAGGTATTAAAGGTGCCATTCCTTCTAAAGATACTTTTACGTCATTTTTAAATAAATGGTCAGAAATGGCAAGGGATGAATCATTATTTTTTTTTCAAGTTGACTTTATTTTTAAAATTTATTTTGAATTGGAGGAAAATTGGTTTACAATGTTGTGTTGGTTTCTGCTGTACAACAGTGTGAATCAACTATAAGTATGTAGGTATCCCTTCTTTTATGGGCCTCCCCCCAACCCCCAAATCATTGTTTCTTGATCTCAAAGATAGAACAATTTAAATAAAACAGATAGATTAGAATACTTTTCTTTTGACTCCTCTGTATGAAAAAAAGCATTTTTGCTATTCAATTCTGATTTTGTAAACTCAACTTTTCAGGGCATTGTAATGCTACTTTATGTAGAGATGACTGATAAGTATTATTCTTTGGTAATAAAAGTTGCCAGTAGATTTGAGCATGACTTAGCATCTAGATGGCTCATTAAACTATAGAAATGAAATCAAACATAGTTTAATGAATTTTACAGTATAAAAATTTAACAATTTAACAGAATATAAACTTGGACAAACTATAGATAGATTTATTGGCATTTTATACCTGTGTGGGGAAATACTTTTTTGAATAAACAGAATAGACTATTACTTGAAACTAAGTCATAAACCATTGGAGCTCTCCATCTGATCTCTTGGCTTTTCCATATATCTAAACAAGTGACTCTTTAGTAAATATATCTAGCTTGGCTCTCTTGAAAACATTGTTGACATTCACTTACTCATTAATGAATTAGGTTAGAAAATACAGTTATATTGCATCACTTGCTTTTGATCATTTGTAGCATTGTAGATCCTGATATTATGCCAAGACCAGCCATCACATACATTTTTTTAAAAAATAACACAAAAAAGCCCTGCCCTAAGAAAATGTAGCCCTGTTTTTATAAATGAGAAAAAAAAAATCACAAAAAGATAAATAACCTTCCCCCAAATCTGTAACTAGTAATTGTCAGAACAGAACTGGTTTTCAGATTATGTTCTGATAGGCTATGTGTCATGGTGTTTCTACTATACTATTTCTTCCAAGTAGCACCATTCAAATTATCTACAGAAATCTGTCATTTTCCTTAATCTGAGGCAAATCAGTGTTTAATAACAATGTATTTAATCATAATGTTATGATGGCTATAAAAATAAAAAAATTTGCATATGAAATAAATTTTATTTCTTCTATCCTGTTTGGAGATATCTAACTGATTTCTATATCTCATCATACATAACTACAGACTAAGCAATATTTATATCAATAAGGCAATATGCAAATAGTATAAAACCAGATTGTCTCTGGGTGAGCATTAGCATAGTCCAGTTCTGTTTACTCATAATTTTAGTAGTTGAGGTACTCCAAGCCTAGCAGTAGCTATATAGACCTGCTTATTTTTCTGTCTGTGACCGTCTCTTCATCTGTCTAGAACCTTTTGAAAACTGACTTCTCCTTGGCTGTTTCACATTCAGTGATAAGTGCTAGATGAATTATTTGAAGAATAATCATAAACAACATTTAAGTTGCTTGGGGTTGCTGTGGAGAGACACAGTTTAATTGAAAGCATCAGTGACTTCGTTTTTGAGAATCTTTTAAGTATGAGATATCTGTGGAACATCAGATCCATCTATATTCTCCTAACAAGAGACTCTGAAGTGAAGCAAAAGTCACTCAGTCATGCCTGACTCTTTGTAATCCCATGGACTGTAGCCTACCAGGCTTCTCTGTCCTTGGAATTCTCCAGGCAGGAATACTGGAATGGGTAGCCATTCCCTTCTCCAAGGGATTTTCCCAACCCAGGGATCAGACCTGGGTCTCCTGCATTGCAGGCAGATTATTTACCATCTGAGTCACCAGGGAAGCCCTTATTCCAAGTTAAAGCACACACAGATTGAAAGTGAGGAGATGACATATTTCACGCAAACGAAAATGACAAGAAAGCAGGAACAGAAATATTCATTCAGACAAAATAGACTTTAAAACAAAGTCTATAAAAAAGGCAAAAGTAGGGCATTATATAATGATAAAGGGGTCAGTGGGAGATATAACACTCGTATGCATGCCTGCTTGCCTGTGCTTAGTTGCTCAGTCGTGCCTGACTCATTGTGACCCCACGAACTGTAGCCCACCAGGCTCCTCTGTCCATGGGATTTTTTTCAGGAAAGAATACTAGAGTGTGTTGCCATTTCCTCTTCCAGGGAATCTTCCCAACCTAGGGACTGAACTCAAGTCTCCAGTGTCTCCTGAATTGCAGGTGGATTCTTTACCTGCTCCTCAGGGAAGCCCACTTATATGCATAAATACATGTAATAGGGAAGCACCAAAACATATAAGGCTAATCTTAACAGACAAAAAAGAGAAGTTGGCAATAATACAATAATAGTTCAGTTCACTTCAGTTGCTCAGTCGTGTCTGACTCTGTGACCCCATGAATAGCAGCACACCAGGCCTCCCTGTCCATCACCAGCTCCTGGAGTTCACTCAGACTCACGTCCATTGAGTCAGTGATGCCATCCAGCCATCTCATCCTCGGTCGTCCCCTTCTCCTCCTGCCCCCAATCCCTCCCAGCATCAGAGTCTTTTCCAATGAGTCGACTCTTCGCATGAGGTGGCCAAAGTACTGGCGCTTCAGCTTCAGCATCCTTCCTTCCAAAGAAATCCCAGGGCCGATCTCCTTCAGAATGGACTGGTTGGATCTCCTTGCAGTCCAAGGGACTCTCAAGAGTCTTCTCCAACACCACAGTTCAAAAGCATCAATTCTTCGGCGCTCAGCCTTCTTCACAGTCCAACTCTCACATCCATACACGACCACTGGAAAAACCTTAGCCTTGACTAAATGGACCTAGAGGACTCAAATATTTCAGTTACCTCAAGGGATAAATCATCCAGACAGAGAATAAATAGGCAACAGTAGTCTGAAATGACATAGCTTGGATTTAACAGATATCCACATACCATTCATATGGATGTGAGAGTTGGACCATAAAGAAAGTTGAGTGCCAAAGAATTGATTCTTTTGAACTGTGGTGGTTGGAGAAGACTCTTGAGAGTCCCTTGGACAGCAAGGAGATCCAACCAGTCAATCCTAAAGGAAATCAGTCCTGAATATTCATTGGAAGGACTGATGCTGAAGCTGAAGCTCCAGTACTTAGGCAACCTGACACAAAGAGCCAACTCATTGGAAAAGACCCTGATGCTCGGAAAGATTGAAGGCAGGAGGAGAAGGGGATGACACAGGATGAGATGGTTGGATGGCATCACTGATTCGATGGACATGAGTTTGAGCAAGCTCTGGGAGTTAGTAATGGACAGGGAAGCCTAGTGTGCTGCTGTTGATAGAACCACAAAGAGTTGGACACGACTGAGTGACTGAACTGAACTGACATTCTGTTTGAACACAGCAGAATACACATTCTTTGCAGGTGCACATGGGGTGTTCTCCAGGAGAAAGACATGCTAGGACACAAAACAAGTCTCAACAAATTTAATTAAGAGAATAGAAACTACATCCGGCATTTTTTTCCTACCACAATTGTTTGAAACTAGAAATCAATTATAGGAAGGAAAATGGGAAAAACACATATGCAGAGGCAAACAGCATGCTACTGAAAAAACAGTAAGTCAGTAAAGAAATAAAAGAAGATATAAAAAATTATCTGAGACAAATGAAAACCAAAACAGTTTTCCAGAATCTATAAGAAAATGCAAAATCAGTTCTAAGAGGTTTAGGGTGATCGGGGTCTACTTCAAGAAACAAAAAAATTTAAACAACCAAACTTACTACCATCTAAATGCATTAAAAAAAGAAAAACAAATCCTCAAGTCAGTAGAAGAAAGGAAGTAATGAAGATCAGAAAGGAAATTAAAATAGAAACCAAAAGAAAAAAAATCAGTGAAAACAAGCTGGGCTTTTTGAAAAGATAAGAAAATTGATAAGCCTTTAGCCAGACTCATCAAGGAAAAAAGACAGAGATCACAAGTAAAATAAGAAAGGAAAGAGGAGAAATAACTTATATCACAGAGGTACAAAAATGAGAATACTATAGATATAAATGCCCAAAACTTCAACAACTTAAAAGAAATGGACAAGTTTTTAGAAATATAACCCTCTGAGACATTGATGAAGGAAACTGATGATGATACAAATATTTTAGTTATTTCCTTGTTCATCTCTGTTTGGTTATTCTTTATAGTTTGTCAGTCTTGATTAAAAAAATATAAAAAACACCAAAAAAAAAAAAACCCAAAAAAACTTCTTGCTCTGTGCATCCATTCTTTTTCCAAGTTCTTTGATCATCTTTTCAATCGTTACCCTAAACTCTTTCTTGGCTAGATTGCCTATCTCCATTTCAACTAATTCTTCTGGCATTTGCCTTGCTTGTTTGTTTGAAACATTTTCTTCTATTGCCTCATTTTTCCCACCTTGGGAAAGTGGCCTTTTGCAGGAAACATCCTGTGTTTCCCAGTAGCACACTCCTCTCACATCACTGAAGGTATAGGCTCTGGGGATTCCCTCCTTGAGAGCTGTGTGAATCCTTTAGTTGTGGTAGCCTATATAGGCAGTGGAGAAGGAAATGGCAACCCACTCCAGTGTTCTTGCCTGGAGAATCCCAGGGACAGGGGAGCCTGGTGGGCTGCTGTCTATGGGGTTGCACAGAGTCGGACACGACTGAAGTGACTTAGCAGTAGCATATAGGCAGTACTGTTTGTCGCCAGGCCCTGCCTTCTGCAGAGGCTGCTGGTCACTAGTCGGCAGGACTGGATTACAAGGTGACTGGCTGTGGAAACTCCTGGCAGCCCTGTGGCTAGTGCTGGCTCACTGATGCCTGGAAGTAGGGTCCAGAAGACTCCAGGACTATTGCCTACCCATTGGTGGGTAGGTTGGCACTAGCCCCAGGTCCTGTGCCAAGCTACCCACCAGTGCCAATCTACTGTCTGGCAGAGCTGGGTCCTGGACTCTGGTTGCACAGCTCAAGAGACCCATGGGGAGCCTGGTGGGCTGCTGTCTATGGGGTCGCACAGAGTCGGACACGACTGAAGTGACTTAGCAGTAGCATATAGGCAGTACTGTTTGTCGCCAGGCCCTGCCTTCTGCAGAGGCTGCTGGTCACTAGTTGGCAGGACTGGATTACAAGGTGACTGGCTGTGGAAACTCCTGGTAGCCCTGTGGCTAGTGCTGGCTCACTGATGCCTGGAAGTAGGGTCCAGAAGACTCCAGGGCTATTGCCTACCCATTGGTGGGTAGGTTGGCACTAGCCCCAGGTCCTGTGCCAAGCTACCCACCAGTGCTAATCTACTGTCTGGCAGAGCTGGGTCCTGGACTCTGGTTGCACAGCTCAAGAGACCCAGAGCTGGTGTCAGGTCAATAGTGGGAGATGTGGTTCCTGACACAGTTGGCTGTGGCTCTCTTGTATGTGGGTGCAGATTCCAGGTAGTCTTTAGGGCAGGTTGTGGACTGTTGCTAGGCAGGCCAGGTTTGCAGACAGCGGAGCTGTAGTTTTCTTGGGACTGGTGTCGGCCCTGGTGAGTGGAGCTGGATCCTATGGTCTCCGGCTGGAGGGTTCTGGGGGTTCTGAGTCTAGTGCCTGCTCACTAGTGTGTAACGTCAGGTCCTGGACTCTCTGGTAGGCAGCGTTATGTCCAGGGATGGCTGTGGGCTCTGGAGTCTTAATGTAGCCTGCTTACTGGTGGATAGGGCTGTGGCTGATGCCCAGTGGCTTGGTCTGAGAGACCTCAGCACAGGTGCCTACTGGCTTTTGGTCCAAGGAGGGGCTGGGTCCTGGAGTTATAAACTAGAAAAAGGATTCTAAAATGGCACTTGTGGGCACCAGTGTTCTGGGAAAATGAGCTTCAGAAATGGCCACTGCTACTATCTGTGTCCCCAGGGTGAGTGTTAGGCTACTCCTGCTTCTCTGGGAGACTCTCCAAGATCAGCAAAAATCTGACCAAGGCTAATACCAAATTGTTGCTTCTGCCCTGGGTCTGGGAGTGTGTGAGATTTTTGTGTGTGCCCTTTCAGACTGAAGTCTCTGTTTACCCCAACCTTCTGGGACTATTGAAAGTAATCTCGGCTGAGCTTCCAATCCAAATGCTCTGATGGCTTGTCTTCCCAGTGCAGGACCCTTGGTCCATGGAGATGATGTGGTGCTCAGACCTCTGTTTCCCTCAGGAGATCCTCTGAAATTGTAATTATTGGTGGTATGGGACTTGACCATATCAAAACTGCTCCCTTCCTTCCCATCTTGTTGTGGTTCCTTTTTGTAGCTTTAGTTGCAAATCATTTCTAGTAGGTTCCACTATTTTTTCATCAATGATTGTCCAGAAAATAATTGTGTTTTTCATGTGCCTATTAAAGGAAGTGCGCTCAGTATTTATACTCTGCCATCTTGGCTGATCTTTATCTGAGGATCATACAAATACATGGAAAGATATTCCATGTTCATATATTAAAATAAGTAATATTAATTGCAAAGCAATTTTCTGAGTAATAAGAGTGTTCTTTGTATACTAATGATATGATTGTCTTGGCTGAGGGGCCTCTGAAATAGCTTCAGGGTGGGAGCTATTAGAAGAACTTATCATGTGATTAGAAAGTTGAAACTTTCAGTTTCCATACCCCCTGGCTTCTGAGGGAAGGAGAGGTCTGGAGACTGGGTTATAAACACTCCTAAACAATAAAGATTTGGAGAGTTTCCAGGTTAGTGAACACGTCAGCGTACTCTCAGAGGAACATGAATAAAGTGGTATGTAGGAGCTGTACTATCCCTGCCCTATATACCTTATAATACACATCTCTTTCATTTGGTTGTTTCTGAGGTGTATCTTTTAAAATAAATATGCAGTAGTAAATATAGCACCTTCCCAAGTTCTGTGAGTTGTTCTAGGAAATTGTGAGTTGTTCTAGGAATCTGTGAGTAGTTCTAGGGGGAGAAAACCTTCCCATTTGTAGTCAGCCAGGTAGATGTGCAGGTAGCCTGGTATCTTCAGGGCAGTCTTGTGGGACGGTGCCCTTTAACCTGTAGGGTCTGGGCTGCATCTGGGTAGTTAGTGTTGAAATTGAATTGAATTCTTGGACACGCAGTTGGTGCTGGTGAATTAGAGAATTGCTTTTTGATGTTGGAAGACACATCATAGATGGTCACATAGCTGGAATATACCTAAAATATATCTAAATGATCAGCTTACTATGGGACTCTTCTCCTTTATTTTATTTTTTTTTTTTTGCAATTAGCAAGAGGATTTATTAAGCCGATGCGCCGGGGTTCAATCTCCACCCGAGGAGATGAACCCCGAACAATTGTTACAGAGCAGTTTATAAGCAAAAAATCATAAACAGGTGCAGTTGAGATGGAGTGTTTTGATTGGTTTACAAACTTTGGCCTTTTCGGGGATAGGTTCATTCGTTATTAGGCCTAAATAGCTAACTAACCTACAATTATGCTGTTTTAGTGGAATGGCCCAAGGCAACCAACTTTTAGCTTGACTCCTGGGGGCTGTATTCTTAAAATGCGAGTATGATCCCCCTCGGTGTTTTTTTTTTTTCCTCTTAAGACAATAGCCCTGATTTAAGATTAACAAAGAGCCCGTGGGTGCAGGTCTGTTTCTTTAGAGCCCCTAATAAATTTTTAACCTTTCTCCTTGTTCCCTGGAATGCTCCCGAAGAAGTCAGAAGACACTGTTCTCATACCTATGTCCCTAGTGGCGCCTCTCATGGTAGACTGATTACAGGCTAGGGAACAAATCAGGGCTAGAAACAATTTTTACAACCTCAGACTACTCAGGCTGGTCTCCACATTCCCCTCTTCTTTTGTGTTTGATTTTAATCTTAAAATCATTAATTTATCTGGTTCTTCTAACACTATGGTAGCTACTTAAGCTAATATAATTCGACAGACAATTTAGAAGACAAGGGCCAAACAGGAGAAGGACTAATACTGCAAAAATAATCATAAGAACAGACTTCCACCATCCAAATTTAAACCATGACAGAACCTCTGTTAGGAAGGAGGGGGAACTATCTCCTAGTTTAGAGACATTATCTTGTATTTCTGCAATGGCGTCCGTAACGTTATGGGACAAATCAGGAATATAGACACAGCATTCTGTTTTTATAATAGCACAAGTTCCACCTTGGGCGGCAGTGAGAATATCTAAAGCCATTCTGTTCTGTGACACAGCCTTTCGCATTTGTTTTTGTTTTTCATTTAAGGCCTCGAGGGCTTTAGTTGTCTCTAACAGCGACTGTTTTGTGAAGTTGGCAAGAGAATCAACGCGGGCCATAATGTCGACATTTCCTCTTGCCAACTTCACAAAACAGTCTTCTCCTTTAATGATGAGCAGATTTTAGATTTCCTGATATCAAGATGCTTTACATACATAGGGGTGGTATTTCCATACTGAAGGAGATATAATACATTCTCTAAGGCCCAGGTGAGAAAGGAGAGAGGTCTGTATCTGTGACCTCAGATTCCTTTCAATGCATAGGCTTTTCTTGCTATCATGTTGTATCTTGTATGGAGCTCTTCTCCATCAATCTTTGCTAATATTCTTAGACATTGTAGTAGACTGGGAGGTGAAGGGAGAATTCAAGTATATAAAAATCTATCCTGGCTGTGAAATCCTGGTACCATTAGCTGCTATATATTAATTGGGCTTCAATCCCATAGAATTCCAAAAGTGAAAGTAATCATCAGGCTTATTTCTCTAAAACACTGAGTTATTTTTCCTATCAAAAGTATAAAATTTATTTTATTATAGATGGTGGGAATGCAGTATATTCAGAATTACTTTCAGCTAGTCATTGTATTTATTATTTTCTTTTTTCTAAAATTCTGCTTTAATAAGGATACAGGGAAAGTATATCACCACGACTACTGCTTCTTCATCTCTGTCCATTCATTTCATATACTATTTGAATCACAAAGAAAATTTTGGTAGTCGTATAAATTCTATTGAGTTTAGTCACATAATGTTTATCATATTCATTCATCTTCCTGTACAAGAATAAAGTTTACATTTGATTATTAATAATTTTTGTGAATAGATATAATTTTATGTAATAATGCTAGCCTATTATGGCTAGATTTTTTAAAAATTTAAATAACATCTGTATGTATAAATGCCTAATGAAAGGGAGTGTTTACAGCTTGGAGTTTTAAAATATTGATATCAATTAAGCACACATGCAATTTTTTGATATTTAAACACAGTAGCTGCTGCTGCTGCTGCTGCTGCTGCTCTAAGTTGCTTCAGTCTGTGGATCCCATAGACAGCAGCCCATCAGGCTCCCCCATCCCTGGGATTCTCCAGGCAAGAACACTGGAATAGGTTGCCATTTCCTTCTCCAATGCATGAAAGTGAAAAGTGAAAGTGAAGTTACTCAGTTGTGTCTGACTCTTAGCAACCCCGTGGACTGCAGCCCACCACGCTCCTCCGTCCATGGGATTTTCCAGGCAAGAGTACTGGAGTGGGGTGCCATTGCCTTCTCCAACTTAAACACAGTAACACAGTGAATAATAATTGCTTCATTTCCTGGTAATGGAATAATGTTGAATATATATACTTTATTTAACCAGTGATTAATTTTCATGTGTCTACTTTGAAGAATTAAGAAAATTCAGTTATTATAGCTAATTAAGGATTAGAGGGTTGTTTTCAGTACTACATACCAACACAACTGTCTCACTGAAATTTCAATGTCTGTCGACCAGGCAGTCTGTGCATGACAGATAAACCCAAGTAATCACTGTGCAATAAGCAGTTTTATATTTTCAGACACTCTGTGGGCCTCATTTGCTTTTGACAGACAGCCATCCTCCTCCATAATCACCCAGACATGGTGAGAAATGAAGCAGCAGCACCAGATTCTTTTTACAACAAACTGGAATAAAGAATTCCAAATAAACCACTAAATTAAATGGAGAAAAAGGAAAACAAAGTCATTTGGCCATTTGCTCATTGTCATATGCCTTTTCACACTATTATTTATCAAATATCAGTTTTCCAAAATTATTTATTTGTGTATATTTCTTTGAGTCATAGATTACCTACAAAATAGAGTATTTCACTTTCTACTTGCTTCCTGGCTAATTTACTAATGGAAACTTCTAAATTTATTTTGACTTATGCTGAATGTTATAGCTCTAAAAGACTTGATAATTGATTTAGGACCATTGATATAAAAATATTGGCTTTTATACCAGAGGATGTATTAACCGTTGGATGTTTAAAAAAAATGATTTAGTTTGTCAGTTAGGTGGTAGAAATAGAGGGTGGTACTCTAAAGTAGAATACATAGTTTCTTCTAAGTTTGAATTTTGATAACTTAAGTTACAAAAAATGCTTCTGCTACCCCTTTCTGGATGAATGTGTACTAAACAAAGAGATTCTCAGAGCATTTATAAAGTGAGCATAATAGTAACCTCCCTTCTGTGTATCTGCTGAGATAAGTACGTGGATAAAAGTATCCAGTAAGGTTTTTTTATGAAGCTATTCCTTATGCTCTTGGCATTGTTTTTCTTTGTTTACAGTTATCTATGGAAGACCTTATCTTCTGCTATGAAATATAGTTATTTATAGAGTTGCTTTACTCCAGTATCAGCATTGAAATTTAAAGCCTTTGAGTGTAGAAACTGTGTATTACTAATTTATCTTTACCAATGACACACAGTGCCTTCCGTCCAACAATGATGATAAAAAATATCTTCTATATCACTCTAGGAGTATATTCATATCTGTTCACCAGTTTGTTAGAAGGAAATCAACTCACACGCACAACCACACATATATCTGTCTGAGATATGACTTTTGAGGTGTGATTTTATGTTAAATTTCTTCTTCATTTTCAAGCACACATAATAAGGGGCAAGCTCAGAGATCAACTTTGCTGAGTGGCTATTATATCTGGTGTGAGTTAGATATTTGTACTGTTCTTGCTTCAGAATAATAAATATGCCTGTGTTTGTTTCTTTTTTTTTGTTTGTTTTCTGTGTTAAACACACAGGATTTGGAGATGGACAATAGGAGGCTTTAGTAAAAGGATTCTAAACTTTTTTCAGGGGAAGAGGGTATACAAGAAAGATAATTGTCCTGGAGGAAAGTGCCCTGGACAGAGAGCCAGGAGCCCAATGTTCACAGTAGAGGCTGAATTATTACCTTAGTTACATCCAGTAAACTTTCTGCACCATCGTTTCCTTATCTGAAAACTTATAAAGAAGATGGTTTGATCCTGAGACGTGCAATGATCACAGGGAACCATAAAAGTGAGAGCGAGATTTTAGTCTGTTTTTAAATTGAGTCAGATCTTGCATTGTTTCCAAGGGCAGATTAAAAACTAAGAATATATGCACTGAGAAAACAAGTTGACTACTGAGTGTGGCTGTATCCAGGACTGTTCACTGCATTCAGTGAAAAATGTGGCATGTGGAAACAAGAGAGAGGAAAGCAGTACTCATTTTTCGAAACACTGACCACTTTGCCGAAAGATCTGCAGTTACTAGCCAGCCCTGAATTACTGCTGATAATTCTAGAATATCTACACTTACAGCAATAGAGCCCTTTGAATACCATGATGTTGACAGTGGACACATTTAAATTTCTAAGTTTGGTTAATAGTAAAGGATGGAAAAAGATATCGCAAGCACATGTTAATGATGGAATTCAGGATGAAGAATATTACCAGTAGTAAGGAGGGAGATTTCATGATGACTAATAGTTTGCCAGGAAGATATATAGTAAATGCATAGTCACTTAAAAATAGAGCTTCAAATATAGGAGGCAAAAACTGATGAAACTGGGAAAAGAATATGTGCATTCATTATTGGATTTGGTGATACCAATAATCTCTTAGTCATTGAAAAATGGTAAAAAAAAAAAAAGCTGTAAGGATATTAAAGGCTAAGAATAGTGTTAACCAACTTGACCATCCATACTGATATTTATAAAACATCCCATCCAAAAACTGCAGAAAATGTGCTTTTCTAGTGCGCAGAATCATCCACTAGGATAGTAGTAGTTGACAGACAGTAGGTCTGTTGTAGTATGGAGAGTCTCCAGTCATACCTTCAAGTTCAATGATTTGCTGGAAAGATTCACAGATCTCAGGAAAGCCTTTATACTAACAGTTACAACTTATTACTAAAATAATATGCTTATATGATATCTAATACTCTCAAAGTGAAGCAAAATAATGGACCCAGAGTTTAATATACAGTTCACTAATAAATTTGCCCCTTCTTGAGACTGACCTAAGGTTTCACCTTCTATAGGCAGTGAACATTTTCTCAGTCATACCTAATCCTATGGCAAACTAAGCAGAACATCTAACACTGTTAAAGATGAAACTGGTCTTTAACTGTTAAAGATTGAAAAGCAGTTGTTAAGAACAAAACAATCGTGAAGTGATTTCCCTAAGAAATGTTTTAGCTATAGCATGCATCTGTAGTCTATTTCTAGACTACCCTACTGGCCGCAGCCATCTTACTGTGAGTTTAAATATCTTTATAAATCCTACAGATGCTCCTTACAAATTCACAAAACTGATCTCCAAGATCCACCCACTTCTCTTGGATGGTCTTGGTGACAGACCAAAACCCAGTAATTATGAGACAGCATAAAGACTTGGGAAAACAAATTTCTTTAGATTAACTGTCCTTTATTGATGAGTGTTATTGTCATCAATAGTTTTGCAAACTCTAGTGGTTTCCCATCCTATGGGAGGAAGAGCTGTACCAGGACTTCAGCTAAAATATTTAAGGCCTTAACACATATCTTCCTTTACCAAAGGACATAAGATCTAAAATTTCTAGTCATATATATGTCTTAATGCTCAATTTTGCAGATTCTAAAAAAGGCAAACCTCTCATTGAAAATTTGTAGAACTGAACTGAAAATTGCTTTAAAATATAAAGTATAAAAATGAAAAGATTTTGATGTTTTAAAATATAAGAAGTTTAATAGTTTTAAGGTGGGGAAAATAAATGTTTCCTTGGCTTCAAATGGTAGAATGGGATGTTTCTAATGTTCTTTCAGTGGATATGCATTTCCTCTACAATATCCAACTTTGATTTATTTTAAATATTAGTAACCTAATAACTAAGTCTAAAAACTGGAAGATGATTTTTATAATTAAAATTATATGGAAGATGTTAAACTATATTCCATTATTTTTATTTGTTTTTATTTTTTTAATTTTATTATTTATTTATTTATTTAACTTTACAGTATTGTATTGGTTTTGCTTTCCAAACTCTACATCCTTTGTGGATATTTATTTCCTACTTTATTTTAACTGTGGTGGTGAATTCTAGTGGAGAGTATATGTTGATAAAGTACATTTTTTCTGTTAGAAATAATTTTGGAACTCATTGCTTGAAAATATTTATAGCAGTGACCAGACGTGACAGGTCCTATATTTGGTGCTTTGCATATGAGTCTTGGTAATACATAGTTTAAAACAAAAACTACTCCTTTTCATAAGTTTCTCTTCTCACCTAATCTTTTATTGCTTATCCCTTCTCAATGTTTTTTGAAAGATGGGCTTGTGTTTTAAGAGCAATTTCCCCACCCATCCACCCCCTTTTTTTGAATTAAGCATCTCCCCAGACTGGCCTTAACTTCCTTGAGATGACAGAATTATTTTGCTTTTTACTACTGCTGTTTTAGTTTTGAACAAATGAACACCCAGACTGTGTCATGATTCTGTACCTTTTTATGTTTGTTGTTTGAAAATGCACTCACAGTAATTGCTTTTGAGACAAGTATATGTGACAACCACACTATTTCCCAGAAACAAGATGTTACTTCAAGAAGCTCACATTACATTTTGAAAAATATTTACTTTAGACATGTACCAAAAAAGAAATTTCACACATATAAAGAGAAGGAAATGTTTTACAATGGACAGTTTTATTATGCTTTTAAGAATGTGCAGATTTTATCTCCATTAAAGGTGTTAACTTTTTTCTATGCATTCATCATTTTCACTTCATTTTAAAGAACTTTATTCAATTAAATTGCTGTTGTTTCAAGATTAGCATTAATGTATTATTCTGCTTTGTTTTTAAAATGTGCATTATAATGTCAAATTCCATCTTAGATGTTATGATCCACAAAAATTGTAAAATAATCTGCATCTATCTTCTTCCTATTCTTCTATAATTGATCTTTTTTGATACTCATTTTGCTTTAAAATTCCGGAAATATATAGAATGACATTCATTTTCCTACTTCTGAGGAAAACATAGATTGTGTAAAAATAAGTATTTGAGTGATTAAACTATTTTCCAAACAAGTCTCATTTTTATAATCTTGTATATTAATGAAAAATTATGTATAAGCATCAGAAAAATACTAGCTCTTCCATTCCAGTTTATTTTTCCATTTAGCAACCAAAATTGCTAGCTGATCATATCCTGTTGCATTCCTATCAACCTCATCCTGTGATGAATGAGTGTTTCTAAATTTCCACTTCATATACTTGTTCTGACTTCAAATAATTTCTTCACTTAAATTAATTATGGGAAAGTATGACATTTCTTAACTGTCTTTTCTTAAAGGAGCAGGGTTTATGAAGAAACTGACAATTGCAGTGATCTTCAGACAACATGAAGTGAGGGTACTTGACAACAGTCCATACCACGTAAAATTTTAGTCGTGAAAGAGTAAAGAACACACCAGGCTGAAACAGAGCAAAAACAACTTGGAATGTAAAGAAGGGAAGCAGCCCTCTAATTAATCAGTTTGAGAGGACAGTCACAGATAAAGCCAGCTGTGAAGTTAACTGGAAACATTGTTGGTCCTAAATGCAAGATATTCTGCAGCTGCAGAATGCTAAAACCACCCCTTCTTTGAGTGATGACTGCTTTATTATTAATGATGGTCCCACAACCACATTTCTGTGCCTGTCTGTGCCTGTGCCTGTTGCTGTTCGGTCACTAAGTCATGTGTGATTCTTTGTGACCACATAGACTGTAGCATGCCAGACTTCCCTGTCCTTCACTATCTCCTGGAGTTTGCTCAAACTCATGTCCATTGAGTCTATTACTAGGGATAGCAAATTGCTAAACTGCCTCCATCACATGATAGCACTCAATCCCTAGTTTATCGCCACTTCTGTTGATCTCAACTCAGAAGCAACAACCCATCCACAACCTATCCCTGTTTCTCTTAGACTGACCCCCAAGTTTTTCAAAATGCATCCCAGTCCAAATAAGGGGCTTCCTTTGCCTTCTTATGAAATATCATTCAATAGTTTCTCTGGAATGTTATCCCTTTCTGCACTGAGCCATACAGAAAAAAAGTGATACTGTCTAATTGATACATGACTATAAATCCTGGGAAGAAAGCCAGTCTGGTAATTCTTCCCTTTTGATGAAACAGATGTTAACAAATTCAGGGGAAAAAGAGAAAACTCTCTCATATGCAAGGTAAAAGACTCAAAGTTACAGCATCAACAAATCCTTACTGGAGGTGATAAATAAAAAAGAAAGAGAAGACTTGATTATAAAATCATTCATATAGGCTACTTAGCAAGATGGCTGGAATGCTGGGCTCACTTTGGATTCTGGGATTGGCTTGGTCTTATGTGTTGAATGGTGTTCAGAATACATGTTTAAGTCAAAACACCTGGTATCTGGAAATATGACCTTCTTTGTAAGTAGGGTATTTGCAGATGCAGTCAAGTTACCATGAGGTCATTAGTATTTACCAATATAGACTGGCATTCAGTATGACTAGCATCTGAATAAGTAGAGAGAAATTTGGAAGCAGGGACTCTGGGAGAATGCCATATGCTGACAGAAGCAGAAACTGTCCTGACACCTACAGGCTTAGGAACAGCAAAGGGGTGTGGCCACCACTGGCTGCTAGGAAGGGGCAAGAATGGGTTCTATCCAGAGTTTCAGAAGGAACAAGCATGGCTCTGTGGGCCTCATTATTTCGAACTGACCTTCAAGACTGCAACAGAATACATTTCTGTTGCTTTAAGGTACCCAATTTGTGGCACTTTCTTATGACAACCCTGGGAAACTAACAGAGCTTTTGATACTGGGAAGTAGAAAAGCACTGGTGTCAGAAATAACTAGAAATGTGGAAGTGGCTTGGAATTAGGTAGTAGGTAAAGGGTGGAAGTATTTGGAGCACTTGATAGTGAAAACCTAGATTTTCCTATAAAGATTTTGATAGAAATATATCAGATAAGCTATTAATATCTGAAATATAGAAATAACTCATATAACTCAATAGCAAAAAATTAAAACCGACAACAATTTGATTAAAAAATTAGAGAATTTTAATAGACTTTTTTTTTCCCCCAAAGAATACATACAGATGACCAACACGAAAAGCTGTTTGACATCCCCAGTCATCAGTGAATGGTAATTAAATCCATTAGAATGGCTGTTATCAAAAAGACAAAATAACAAATGTTGGTGAGGATGTGGAGGGCTATGGCGCCTTTGTGCATTGTTGATGGAACTGTAAATTGGTATAGCCATTAAGAAAAACAGTACAGAGGCTTTCCAAAATATTAAAAATAGAACTAACTACAATAATTTGATTAAAAAATTAGAGAATTTTAATAGACTTTTTTTTTCCCCCAAAGAATACATACAGATGACCAACATGAAAAGCTGTTTGACATCCCCAGTCATCAGTGAATGGTAATTAAATCCATTAGAATGGCTGTTATCAAAAAGACAAAATAACAAATGTTGGTGAGGATGTGGAGGGCTATGGCGCCTTTGTGCATTGTTGATGGAACTGTAAATTGGTATAGCCATTAAGAAAAACAGTACAGAGGCTTTCCAAAATATTAAAAATAGAACTAACCTATGAGCCACCAATTTACTCTGGGTATTTATTTAATGAAAATTAAAGCACTAACAAAAGTGTTTGCACTTCCATGTTCATTGCAGTGTTATTTACAATAGCCAAGATATGGAAACAGCCTAAGTGTCTACTGATGTATATATGGATAAAGGAAATGTGTATAATTATACAATGGAATATTGACAGCCATAAAAAAGAAGGAAATCTTTCCTTTTGCAATAACATGGAAAAACTTGTGAGCATTATGCTAAGTAAAGTAATTCTCATACAAAAAATCAAATAATGTATGATTTCATTATTCTTATATGACGAATCTAGAAACAACAGCCAAAAAAGGAAGAAAAAAATAGGAAAACCACCAAAAACAAACTCATTGATACAGAGAACAGACTGGTGGTTTCTATAACCAGGGAGTGGGCAAAGAGGGTAAAGATAGTCAAAAGGTACAAAATTCTGGTTACAAAATCAATAAGTTGTTTAGTCAGGCCACTCAAGATAGCTGTTCTCTTTCTCTCTGTACATCCCCTCCTAGACCAGTGGCTGTTTCACTTACACCCTACTCACATGACTGATCTTCCTACATATTTGCTCCAGGCCTCAACTCGAAGGGGTATTGAAGGGTGTGCCTCTCTACTGGTTTCCCTGGTAACTAATGAGCTCACTTGATGTCTACTCGCCTATAACTGGTAGTCTTCCCTCCCCCACCTAGCAAAGACTGCCACAGCGACTGTCTGTCACACACACCATGGTGGGGGTCACTTTGCAACCTTTCTTCAGACATGTAAACTCCTCCACCCGTTACGCCACTGGTGTCTATGTGGCAGACTCTGAGCTCTTTGGTCTTGAGGCTAGGCAAGCACAAGCCTTGTAGGCCTGTGGGATGCAGCCCAGCATCAGTCATGGGGATGTAAGTATAGCATGGTGACTAAAGTTATTAATATTGTATATTTGAAAGTTAATAAGAGTTTTAATCTTGAAAGTTCTTATCACACACATAGAATTTGTAACTATGTGTGGTAATGGATATTAACTAGACCTACTGTGATGCTTCTGAACTGCGGTGTTGGAAAAGACTCTTGAGAGTCCCTTGGACTGCAAGGAGATCCAACCAGCCCATCCTAAAGGAAAGCAGTCCTGAATATTCATTGGAAGGACTGATGGTGAAGTTGAAACTCCAGTTCTTTGGCCACCTGATGTGAAGAACTGACTCAGTTGAAAAGACCATGATGCTGGGAAAGACTGAAGGCAGAAGGAGAAGGGGACGACAGAGGATGAGGCACTGATTCAATGGACATGAGTTTGAGTAGACTCCGGGAGTTGGTGATGGACAGGGAAGCCTAGTGTGCTGCAGTCCACGGGGTTGCAAAGAGTCGGACACGACTGAGCGCCTGAACTGAACAGTGGTGATCACATTGCAATATATACAAACAAGGAATTGTATTATGCAACTAAAACTATGTGTCAATTACATCTCAATTCACAAAAAGAGCAACTAGAGATAGAAGAAAAGTTGCTCTACGTAATAAAGGTCCTACATGATAAGCCACAGTTACCATCATACTCAACAGGGAAAAACAGAAAACTCTACATTAGAAACAAGGCTAGGCTGCCTACTATTACCATTTCTGGTTAACACAGCACCAGTTCTAACAGTGGTGTGAGTCTTTTTCCTGTAAGTCGGCCTTTCCTTAAATTCCATAAATTCCTGTTAGCATCTAACACAGTGGTTCTCAAGGTGTGGTTTCATGATTGGCAGCATTAGAATCCTCTGAGGACTTGTTAAATTGCAAATTCTTTGCTTCACCCCAGATTAGCTAAGTCAAAACACTAGGTGTGGATATCATCAAACGTGTTGAACAAGCCTGTCCTGTGAACGGGTTTCACACAGGTTTTAGAACAACTGTTCTATTACCAGCATACACCAATGCAAGAGGGGGAGAATTTGGTGGGGGGAACTGAGAAGTGACAGCCTGCAGGATTGCTGTTTCTTTTTAAGAATAAGAGATAGGGGCAAAGGAGTAGAAACAATGAGTGGTAAAGTACTGGGTCCAGTAATTTAGTCAACCACTCTTCCAATAGACTGTCAGACTCATGATGGGAAAAGTGCAGGATCTCTTGTTAATTATATATTTTTCATGGTGCTTGGAATAATGTCTGGCACACAGTAAGCTCCCTCAAGTATCTGTTCAATTGTTTACTTGGTGAGTCGTGTCCGACTTTTGGAACCCCATGGACTGTACCCCAGTGTAGCCCACTGGGATCCTCTGTTCATGGTATTTTCCAGGCAGGAATACTGAACTAGGTTGCCTCTTCCTACTACAGTGGCTCCTTCTGACCCAGGGATCAAACCCAGGTCTTCTGATTGGCAGGTGGATTCTTTACTGCTGAGCCATCAGGGAAGCCCATTTGCTAAATAAAGGGAAAGATTTTTGCAAATAATATAGGCTACTCATGTGTTTTGAATACAAATGTTTTTTTTAGGAAGCACTCCAAATCTCTGGCTGCACAGAGGAGGGAAGACCAGAATGAATGAATGAATGCTGTCTCAGGAAACAGATCGAGAAAAGAGAATCTTGAAGGAGTTGTGATCCCAGCATGTGATTTTCTTCTCTGAAATTCAGCAAGATGTGTCACTCATCAGCATTGGAAGGAATTAGAGAAGGTATGGAAGACATTAAGATTTTTATTTTAATGTAATCCTTAAAGCAGCAATATCCAAAATCCTGTGGTAGATGTTTTTTACTTTTTTAGTTGTTGGATTAAAAATGTTTTGATGAGATGTCTGAAGATTAATTGACATAAAAATAACAGCACTTATGCAGACTGTACATTTCAAGTTCTGTTTTATTTATACATCCATGAAACAGTCACCACAATTAGGAAATAAATATTACATCACAAAAGTTCTCTTGTGCCCTTTTGTAATCAGTCCCTCTAATTCATCGCTGCACTTCCCCATGCCCAGACAAACATTTTTATCTATTCTATCACTATAGATAGAATTTCTAGAATTTTATGTAAATGAAATCATAGAGTATGTGCTTTCTTTGGTTTATTTTAATACTTTGTCTTGTAATTTGTGATTCATTCACACTGTCTTGTGCATATAGCCAATTCCTTTTTATAGAGAAATAGTATTTCATTACATGGATTTATCAGAATTTGTTCATTTACCTTTGTTGGATATTTGGTTTATTTCTAGTTTTGGAACAGTTATAAATAGAGGTGCTATAAACATGCATAAACAAGTCTTTTTGTGAACAGATGCTTTCATTTATCCTGAGTAAGAACCTTAAATTTTTATTTCTATATTTTTGGCTATGGGGGCTACTCTCTAGCTGTGGTGTGCGGGCTCCTCATTTTGATGGCTTCTCCTGTTGTGGAACACAGGCTCAGCAGTTTGGGCACACAGCCTTAGTTACCCTACAGCAAGTGGACTCTTCCCTGAGCAGAGATGAACCCACGTTCCCTGCATTGTCTGAGCCAGACCACCAGGAAAGTCCCTTAAAGTGGATATATATATTTATATATATATATATATATTTATATATGTTGTATGTTCTACCTTTTAAGAAACTGCTAAAAATATTTTACAATTTGTTTTTACCATTTTTTATTCCACAATGTTTGAGAATTTCAGTTTCTTCAAATTCCCACTAGCACTTAGGATGAGCACTTTTAAAAAATATTATTCTAACAGGTGTGTACTATTATATCATTGTGGTTTGTCACATTTTCTTAATTACTATTTATGTTGAGCATCTTTTCACTTGGGTATTTGTGATTTGGTATCTACTTGGTGAAATATAGGTTTAAATATTTTTCCCATTTTAAAATTGTGTTATTGTTTAGTTTTAAGAGTCATATATTTTAGATGGAAGTAGTTTATCAGATATATAACCTACAACTGTTTTTAACAGTCTTTGTTTTTCATAGTCATTATCTCATTTTTCATGTTGTAGCAATGTTTTTGAAGAAGTTCTTAATGATGTTCAGTTTATAAATTGGGCTGATTTTGCATGCCTTGGGATATTTTTTTAGATGCTAGACTTTGGATTTTGCATTCTTAGGTACTGCATATTTTTGTATTCCTATAAATATCCTTAAATATATTTAAGTTGTGGGAGGCAATTAAGTGACTTGGAGACATTTTGATCTTTTGGGATTAGCTTAAATTCAGTTGGGTGGGAATAGGGGAGTGGTTTATATAGGGGTAATTTTATTTCAATTGTGAAGCATGATTCTTCTGAGTTCTTTACTTCTGCCTCCTGAATTATACGTTTTCTACAGCGACTAGGGCTTTTGTTCCTTGAATGTTTTTAGGTAGTTTTTTCCTGTGTGTTCACGTGTATGGTGAGCCTCTGGAATCAGCATCTTTTCTGTATTTGGCACTCTACCAGTGAATTCTAGCTGCCGTGGCCACTCCAGACTTTCAAATCTGATTGCCCAGCTGAGGGACAGTATTGCGCCCTGCCTCTTCCCCGTGTGGTTTCCTCTTCCTTCTACTATGACGTTTGCCATGCTCTTCAAAAGGCAGTTAGCTGAGACAGTCAAAGAGATTCTTTCATTTGTTTAGCATATCTCTGGAATCTCTGATGATATATGTTTTGAAAACCTTTGTTTCTATGTATTTTTTCTTTATGCTTTTCTGGCAAAAGGGTAAATATGATAACTGTTACATTTTGCTTCCCAAAGCAGAAGTGAAGTGAGGTCACTCAGTTGTGTCCGACTCTTTGTGACCCCATGGACTGTAGCCTACCAGGCTCCTCTCTCCATGGGATTCTCTGGAGTGGGTTTCCATTTCCTTCTCCAGGGGATCTTCCTGACTCAGGGATCGAACCTGGGTCTCCCGTATTCCAGGCAGATGCTTTAACCTCTGAGCCACGAGGGAAGCCCCAAAGCAGAAGACCTACTGAATTTCTAATATTAAAAATAAGAGGAATCATAGAGACTCATAAGCCTTACATATCATTTTGTGGTATTAATTACATGCTGTTTTGTTTAACTACAACTCTTTTAACAAAGATAATACAGTGATGCTAAGTTTTTTATATAAATATATATAAATTAAATAGCATTTAATTTGATAACCATAGAATTTTATTAGGTAAGTGTGGACTTTCATTAGGGGTCTTGACCTTAATCACAAAATATACGTTTCTGATAAAATACCTAATAGGAAGCAATGCATTTGGATTAGAACTTTTGAAAATTCATCGTGCCTCTCCAAGGATATAATTCTTCATAAAAATGAGGTCTGTTGGAAAAAATAGTATCATATGGATCACAAGTATGTAGGGAAGCCTAACGAGAACAAATTGAGATTTAAACTAACCCTAAAACGTAGGATATGGACAATTCAGTAGTTCTTTTCATACCATTTTCCTTTGGTGTATGAGCGTGAACATCCTCTGGCACAGAGCTTTCCAGTGTCACAGCACACAGTGGGTACATGGATATGTCTGAGATTTTGATATCTGGAACTGTTTACATGGTCTGATAGAGTCTGAGGAGGCTGAAATGTATAGAATTCCCTCTAGCCATAATCAGCATCAGCTTTTCACACTGTGCCCTGCAAATACAGTGCTGTGATGCAGAAAGGTTAGGACACACTGCTCCAGCAGATACGAGTTTCTGTTTGTTTCATCTTCCATAATGCCATGCTCAGTTTATAAATTTGTGTTGCTTTCTTTACTTCAAGGGATGGCTGACTTGCTTAGAAAAGGAATGCAGCCCGTGAAAAGAAGGGGCTTTCTACAACTGTCTTTTTTTCTGAACTCTATTGCCTTGGGGAAACTTTATTGTTAAAATGAAAATTCCATATGTGCGTTTTTACTAATACATATCTACAGTTGTAGAGTTCAAAAACACTTGATGATGTAAATCAATACTGCGTATACTTTGTAAAAAAAAGTGAATCTCATCTTTTAAAATGTACTTAAGAGAATGTGTTCATTTTTATGACAGATATTACAGCCTTTGCAAATACTAAGCAGATGACTGTGATACCCATTTAAATCACCTGTCCTGTACTCTGGCTTCCCCTTGAGAAATCTGTTCATAAGATGTAGTTTGCATTTTAGTAAAGAAGAAAGCTTTAATCACGTTACTTGGGGAGTGAAAGGACTCTGTTATTCAGCCTGTGTACATTTTCCAGATTTAAGAGTCTGGTGGAATAGTTGTTCCATGCTGCATTTCACAAGTTCTAGCTGTGCTCTGCTTACAGATGTGGTCTACAGCATTTAAAGGGGCCAACGTTTTTTGTTTTTCCATTTTGGATTAGAATTTGTTCTCATAGATCAAGAGATTTTAAGTTTTTGCATCATTTTATCTAGTAAGGGAAAAGAAGCTAAGAGAACAAACTGAACCAGAGGTATTGAGATAGTTTCAATTTCTACCTATCCCTTTTGTATTGTAATTAGAAGACTTCTTATCTGTGAATTTGCCCCATATTGTGGAATTTACCATTTCACTTTTCACCTGAGTTTTGATACTGGATGAATAGCAGAAATGGAAAAGCATGAGGAAGAGGAAATGATATTACTTTTCTTTATTTAATACAGGGAAAAGTCTGATGATGGGGTGATTTTACATATTCTGCCCTTGTTTGTGTGTAAAATGACTATACATAAACAAGAAGCAATGTAATTTTTACCTCCATGACTACTTTTTTCACTTTGATTGAAGTATAATTGGTATACAATAAATTGAACATATTTAAATATATCATTTATTAAGTTTTGACATAGAAATATCATGAAGCTATCACTCTTATCAAGATAATGAGCACATCTGTTACTGCAAAATTTCCTTGTGTGTTTTTGGTGATTTCCTCCATCCCACTGAGCTCCTGAGGGATGGATACAACCATCCATCAGCTTTCTGTCATTTTATATAAATGTGAGTTTTTGTGCCTTTTGCATTAGTAGTATTGAAAACAACTTAGTATTGTTTTCAGAATCATCCCTATAGCTGCATGCATCTTTAGTTAGTTCTATTTATTACAGAATAATGGTCCCTTTTATGAATGTACTATAACTCATGATTCATTTGTTGATGGACATTTGTGTTATATCCAGGTTTTGGTTCTTATAAATAAGAATGTTATTAACATTCATATATAAGTCTTTGT
The DNA here is from genome assembly GCA_006408695.1 of Aepyceros melampus. Classification (NCBI taxonomy): domain Eukaryota; kingdom Metazoa; phylum Chordata; class Mammalia; order Artiodactyla; family Bovidae; genus Aepyceros; species Aepyceros melampus. The sequence goes on along the minus strand of SJXQ01012696.1, from coordinate 358,761 downwards.
AGTAACATATGCTTTTGCCTATTTATAGACATACAGCTAGAAGTAGAATGACTAGGTATGTGCCAGATGTATATTTAACCTAAGAAAGAAAAACTACCAAGCTGTTTCCAAAAGTGGTTGTACCATTTTACATTGCCAGTAGTAGTGCTTAAGAGTTTTATTTGCTTCATATTCTCACTATTGCATTTTGTCTTAACTGTATACATTCTAAAAGGTATATGGAGTGTCTCACTGTGGTTTTTCTTTGCATTTCACCAATGCTGTTGAAGACCTTTGCAAATGAGCATTTGTGATTAGCACTCTACATTGACAAAGTATGTGTTCAAACATTTCCCCTATTTGGGTAGGTTTGCTTTTTGCATTTTGAAAGTTATTTTTTCAATGTATATTCTGGATAAAAGAACTTAATCAGATGTATATTTTCCCAATCTAGACTCTTTTTTCTTTTACTTCATTTTTATTTATTAATTTATGTCTGTTTTGGGTCTTTGTTGCTTTGTGTGGTCTTTCTCTAGTTGCCGCAACTTGGGGATACTCTTCATTGTGATGTGTGGGCTTCTCTTTGTGGTGGCTACTCTTGTTGTAGAGCACGGGCTTGGTCGTTGTGTCTTGTGGACTCTAGAGCACAGGCTCAGTAGTTGTGGCACATGGGTGTAGCTGCTCCGTGGCATATGGAATCCTCCCTATTCAGGGATCGAAACTGTGTCCCCTGCATTGGCAGGCAGATTCCTATCTACAGTGCCACAAGGGAAGCCCCTCTTTGTTTTCTTAACAGTGTCTTTCAGAGAGTAGATATTGTTAAAGCTGATAAAGCACTATAATTTTTAAAATGAATTTAACTTTTGTAGTCACGTCTTAATCCAAAGTCTCAAAGGTTTTCATCTATGCTTTAAGAAATTTTGTAATTTTCCTGGCTTTTATATTAAGGTCTGATTAATTTTGAGTTAATTATTTTACATGATGGGATAGAATTTTGAGGTTATTTTTCATTGTTGTTGTGCAGTTGCTCAATCAAGTCTGATTCTTTGCGACCCCATGGACTGCAGCACGCCAGGCTTCCCTGTCCTTCACTGTCTCCTGGAGTTTGTGCAAACTCATGTCCATTGAATCAGTGATGCCATCCAACCACCTCATTCTCTGTTGCTTCCTTCTCCTCCAGCCTTCAATCTTTCCCAGAACAGGGTCTTTTCCAGTAAAGTTGGCTCTTTGCATCATGTGGCCAAAGTATTGGAGCTTCTGCATCAATCCTTCCAATGAATATTCAGAGTTGATTCCCTGTAGGATTGACTGGTTTGATCTTGCAGTCCATGGGAATCTCAAGATCTTCAATGCCACAGTTCAAAAACATCAGTTCTTCGTGCTCAGCCTTCTTTATGGTCCAACTCTCACATCTGGACATGGCTATGGAAAAACCATAGCTGTGACTGTACGGACCTTTGTGGGCAAAGTAATGTCTCTACTTTTTAATGTGCTGTTTAGATTTGTCATAGCTTTTCTTCCAAGAAGAGAGCTTTTTTAAACATTATGGTTGCAATCACTGTCCACAGTGATTTTGGAGCCCAAGAAAATAGAAGTCTGTCACTGTTTCCATTGTTTCCCCATCTATTTGCCATGAAGTGATGGGACCAGATGCCATGATGATAGTTTTTTGAATGTTGAGTTTCAAGCCAGCTTTTTCACTCTCCTCTTTCATCAAGAGACTCTTTAGTTCCTCTTTGTTTTCTACCGTTAGAGTTGTGTCACCTGCATATTTGAGGTTATTGATATTTCTCCCAGCAATCTTGATTCCAGCTTGAGCTTTATCCAGCCTGGCATTTCTCATGATGTATTCTGCATATAAGTTAAATAAGAATTGTTCCTGAATTATTCCTATAATATTTTAAAGAAACTTTTCCCTGTTAAATTGCTTCCATATCTTTTTTGAAAACCAATTGACCATAGATGTGTTGCTTTATTTTTAGACTCTATTTTCTGTTTCATTTTTTTGCCTTTTATGACCTTACCACACTGTATTATTGGTTTAAAATGATTCTTAAAATCAGGTAGTATAAATTGAACAACTTTGAATTTCCTTTACCACCATTGTTTTTGAAAGTTTGGGTTCCTTTTTCTAATTTTTTAATATAAAATTTGAAATCACTTTGTCAATTTATACTTGAAAAATCTGCTTGGATTTTGATTGGGATTGCATCAGCACTGTAGAATAGCTTGAAAAGAATCAACATCTTAATATAATACTTCTTAGTTTTCTGATCCAGAAGTGCTATATACCTTCTAGTTTCTTTAGTTCATTTTCAGATTTTCTCAGCAATGTTTTATATTTGGCAATGTATGGGTCTTCTCCTCTTTAGTCAAATTTGTCTAAAACTTGAGAGGTGAACATATACAATAACACTGAATATCTTCCTTATAAGTAAGCTAGTTAAAACAATTTAAATAAAGTTGTCACACTTGCATAGGCATGCAACTGAACAGTAAAACTTGCTTGATGTTCTCTAAATCTGACTTAATCTTACTTTTCAGTGTAAGAAAAGTCATGTTGTATATCTGGTATATTTTGGGGGGGGAAATCTTTTAAAGTCCTTTTCAAGTATATTTTAATAGGCTTCGATTTATTCTGTAAAGGGATCATATTTACTTGCCCATTTCCGAGGGAAAGACTTACTTTTCTATTTTTGATAGTTCTATATTTCACTTGGGTTATTTCCCCCATAACTTGGAATTTAGATTTTTTTTTTTAAAGACACAGTATGTAACATGCTGTCATCAAAATCTCACAAAATTTTAATATTTTTTGTTTTTAAGCCAAAAATTCTTTGTGCACAACTTTTAAGTTCTAATATTCCATTACTTTGAAAGAAGTTTTCTGACTTTCTATGGTTTTGGTGATCTAAATTTTTTATATGTAACTGATCAAGTTTACATTTAAAATTATGAAACACTACATATTCTTTAGTTTACTGCCTGTGCTTTGAAATACACTTTGTTCTTTCAATAGAATTTGCTTCACTTGATATAATTTAATGTTACAAAATCTTTTAAATTGAGCACAGATTTTAAAATAATTTTCTGAAGTAACTGCTCCCATGAAAAATTGTGGCAGGGAAAGGAATGAATTCTGTTGTGAAGATTTATGGCACGTTTCTTTTATAGAGTGAATTAATCTGTTTTTAGTCTCTATCTTGATGATTTCTAATTTTTACATTGACTCACAACAAAAGCAAATTGTATATGTTTGTCATTTGCATAGACCATGTCATCCTGAATCATGTCTGACATCCTACTATGCATGGAATTATTAACGTTTTTTCACTCTGTATTTTAACATGCAAACCTTATTTTGATTTTTTTTAAAAGTAAATTATGCCTAAAACTTCTGTTTGCTATGGCCAGTAGCCATATTGATTCTTCATAAGAAACAGAATATAAAAGTGTATGTATATATTACTTTCCTGTAATACATGCAAAGTAAGGGAAGATTATGAGAACATATTCATGGAACATATAATAAGTGACATATATAAACAATTACTTATTTGATAAACATTTAGATTCAGCCTTATGTAATGGAAGAGTCACATTTTCATCAAAGTAAAGTGAGTTTGATTTCCATTTCTCCTACCAATTAACAGAACCATCTTTGAAAAATCATGTAGTCAGTTCAAGTATCAGATTCTGCATTTTTAAGTTGCATATTAGTGTATCTACCTCACAAGATTGATTGGAAAATTAACTATAAAAACACATGAAGTAGTGGGAACTCATGTAATGTCAGTGTTTAAAATCAATATCCTCCCTCTGTTCTAGTTTATTCAGCAGAATTCAAAGTATTATGGTATATACAGAAGTATAAACATATTCCCCTCTAGCTAATAATTTACTTAGCAGCAATATTGACAATGTAAAATATGTATTAAACTTATAGAAATGTATAACAGTTAAATAATGTGATAAAGAATATATACACTTTGGAGCTTTTCAGGAGGGGTAGATCAGGAGAAAAGGAAACCATGATGGTTTTAGAAAAGGCAGAGTGCTGAGGAATTGATGTTTTTGAACTGTGGTGCTGGAGAAGACTTTTGATAGTCTCTTGGGCAGCAGGAAGATCAAACCAGTCAATCCTAAAGGACATCACAAAGCAAAGTAAAATAGTGGTTACTAGAGAATGGGATGGGGCAATAAGATTGGTGTTGTTTAAAGGCCCCAACCTGCAACAAGTAGCAGGTAATCCATATACATCTAATACACAGTGTAGTGGATACAGTTGTCTTTAGTTGATATCATACTGTAGAAAGAGAAATTAGCATATTCTGTGATATTTTTAGACATATCATTTATAAAATTTCTCTAAAGTTATTCCTATTTTTGCTTGTAGTTTACCTATTTTTCACTTAGTGAATGTATGTGATTTTATGGTTCCCTTTATCTTAAAAAATTACCTTATTGTTGAGTTGTTTATAGAAAAATATTATGCAATAAATAGCCCAAGTCCATTCTATAATATGAGCAATGTCAGGTAGTTGCACCTATGTAACAGAATATGTGAATCACATTGTCTTTTGAGGTTTATTCTATCGTGTTACACAGAGATTTACTTTAATTTTCATATGATACTGGTACGTGTAGGATACCAGTGAAGTACATTTGTATATACTGATTACTTTTTTCTCTTTAAAATTTATATAAATTTTCTTTTTATTTCATAATTGAACCATGTGTATTTTTTCTCTCCTACTGAGTCTTTTATCAATTTTTAAATTGAGTTATAGTTAATATACAATATTACATTAGGTTCAGGTGTGCAACATAGTGATTTGATATTTTTATACATTATGACCACTCTAGTAAGTCCAGTTTTCATCTGTCACCATACTATGCTGTTAAAATATTATGGACTATATTCCCTGTGTGTATGTTACATCTCTGTGACTTATTTTATAGCTGGAATTTTGTACCTTGTAACCCCTTTCACCTATTTCGTCCATTTCATTGATCTGTGTGTGCATATTTTGTGCCATACATTTTTTGATTAGTATAACTTTGTAGTAGAGTTTCAAGTCTGGAGCATGATGCCTCCAGCTTTGTCCTTTTTTTTTTTTTTGGCTTGATTGCTTTGTCTAGTCTATCTTTTGTGGTCCCATACAAATTTTAGGAATTTTTGTTCTAGTTCTGTAAAAAATGCCATTGGTAATTTGATAGGGAATTAATTGAATCATATATTTATTTGGCTTTTGTGGACATTTTATTAATAACAATACTGATTCTTCCAGTCCATGGACACAGTATATCTTTCCATTTATTTGTGTCATTTTCAGTTTCTTTCCTTAATGTTTCATAGTTTTCAGAGAGTAGTAGGTCTTTTACCTCCTTGGTTAAACTTATTCCTCTTTTATTATTTTTGATACAATTAAAATAGAATTTTTATTATTCATTTCTCTTTCTGATATTTTGTTATTAGTATATAGAAATGTAACAGATTTTCTATATTAATTTTATAATCTGCAACTTGACTGAATGTATTAGATCTAAGTTTTATGATGGAATCTTTGGGATTTCTGTATATAATATCATGTCATCTACAAACAGTGACAGTTCTATTTCTTTCTTTCCAAATCAGATGATTATTATTTCTTTCTTTGCCTAACAGTTGTAGCAAAAATTGGTGAGAAGGGGCATCCTTTTCTTCTTGCTGACCTGACAGGAAGAAGTCCATCAGTGATGTGGTTTGTATTTCTCTTTTCTGTGTACTCTTTGGATATCTTGGATGTTTAGATAATGGTGATCTCATAAAATGAGTTCAGAAGTGTTGCTGCTTCAATTTTTTGGAATAATATGAGAAGGATTCTGACTGACTCCTCTTTACATGTTTGGTAGTATTCACCTGTGAAGTCATCTGGACTCACACTTTGCTTTTTAGAGTTTTTAAATTACTGATGCAATATTGCTACTAGTGACTGCATATTCAGATCTTCTATTTCCTTATGATTCAATCTTGGAAGATTGTGTGTTTCTAAGAGTTAAGTTTGGGGTTGTCTACTTTTTCGGTATGTATTTAATCATAGCATTCTCTTAAGATATTTCATATTTCTGTGCTATCGGTTGTAATTACTCCTCTTTAATTTATGGTTTTATTTATTTAGGCTCTTTTTTCCTTGATTAGCCTGGCTAATAGTTCATTGATTTATCTTTTCAAAGAAACAGTTCTTAGTTCCATTTGTCTTTTCTTTTGTTTTTTCCTAATATCTATTTCATTTATTCTTGCTCTGATCTTTTAAAGTTTCTTAATTTGAGCTTTGATTGTTATTTTCTGGTTCATTAAAATGTACATTCAGATTGTTTGAGATTTTTCTTATTTCCTGAGGTCAGAATAAATTGCTGTGAACTTTAAGAACTGCTTTTGCTGTCTCTCATAGATTTTGTATCTCCATTTTCACTTGTTTCTAGGTATTTTAAAATTCCCTCTTTGATTTCTTCATTGACCATTGATTGTTTAGTAGCAATTGTTATGTAGTCTCCATGCATTTGTGTTTTTTCCACTTCTTCTTGTAGTTGATTTCTAGTATCATAATGTTGTAATGAGAATAGATTGTTGATGGGATTTTAATCTTAGATTTACTGAGACTTGTTTTATTTCCTGAGGTCAGCATAAATTGCTATGAACTTTAAGAACTGCTTTTGCTGTCTCCCATAGATTTTGTGTCTCCATTTTCACTTGTTTCTAGGTATTTTAAAATTCCCTGTTTGATTTCTTCATTGACCATTGATTGTTTAGTAGCAATTGTTATGTAGTCTCCATGCATTTGTGTTTTTTCCACTTCTTCTTGTAGCTGATTTCTAGAATCATAATGTTGTAATGAGAATAGATTCTTGATGGGATTTTAATCTTAGATTTACTGAGACTTGTTTTGTGCCCTACATGTGACCTATCTAGAGAATTCTATATGTACAGTTGAAAATAAAATATATTCTGCTCTTGGATAAAATACTCTGTGTATATTTATTAAACTCATTTGTTAATGTGTTATTTAAGGACAATGTTTACTTAATGATTTCTTCCCAAATGTTTTATTCATTTATATAAGCGGGGTACTTAAGTCTCTTACTATTATTAAGTTGCTGTAAGTTTCTCCATTTATTTTTGTTTCTCCATTTATATTGCTTTATATATTTAGGTGCTCCTGTGTTGAGTGCATAAGTATTTAACAAATATTATGTACTCTTGTTGGATTGCCCTCTTTATCATTATATAATGCCCCTTTTAATCTTTTGTTACAGTCTTTATTTTAGAGTCTATTTTCTCTGATATACGTATTGTTACCCAAGTTTTTTTTTTTTTTACCCCCACATGCCTGAAATATCTTTTTTCTTCTCTTCACTTTCACTCTATGTGTGTCTTTAGCTTTAAAGTGAATCTTGTGGACAGCATATAGATAGATCTTATTTTTATCTATTCAGCTACTCTATAGCTTTTGATTGGAATATTTAGTTAATTTGTACTATTGTTATTAATATGTATGCATATATTGCCATTTTATTCATTATTTCCTGGTTGCTTTTATAATTCTCTGTTTCTGTCTTATTCTCTTTGTTTCTTCCCTTTTGATTTGATGCATTCCTTTAGTGTTATACGTAGATTCCTTTCTCTTTATTTTTTGTGTATCCTTCTTCTACTTTCCAACTTGTTCCATTCCATGACTTATAGATAGGCTTATAATTTACTTTGATTTTTAGCTTTAAAGTGAGTCTTGTGGACAGCATATAGATAGATCTTGTTTTTATCTATTCAGCTACTCTATAGCTTTTGATTGGAATATTTAGTTCATTTGTACTTTTGTTATTAATATGTATGCATATATTGACATTTTATTCATTATTTCCTGGTTGCTTTTATAATTCTCTGTTTCTGTCTTATTCTCTTTGTTTCTTCCCTTTTGATTTGATGCATTCCTTTAGTGTTATACGTAGATTCCTTTCTCTTTATTTTTTGTGTATCCTTCTTCTACTTTCCAACTTGTTCCATTCCATGACTTACAGACAGGCTTATAATTTACTTTGATCTAGAGTGCAAAATGAATTCTATTCACACTGTAATTTTATTTTGTGATTGAATAGTGAATCTTGATTAGATAAAAGTGAAAGATGATTTGAATTGTATACTTAAATCCACATCAAAGGATATGGTAAAAATCTAAAAATCTAATCTGAATAATTACATTGGAAATTTTTAATTTGTACAAGGCTATACAGGGTATTTTTCATTTAAAGTAAATATTCTTACTCTATATTAAAATTTTTTAAGTCTCAGAAAAATTATTGTATCTATGTACCAACTTTCCCAATACTTAACCAATCAGGTTCACATATATTGCAAAGCAGTTGCTATAGAAGGACTAATGAATACTTTGTATATCACACTTTGGTAACTATCACATTAATAACAGTTTCAGACAGTAAACATCAATGGATGTTAAAACTAATGGGTAAAAGTTTAATTAGAAGCAGTATATTTACATCATCTCAAAGTATTTTCCTATAGTACTAAGGGAAATTAAATACCAAGGGAGAAAGATTAACTTTCAATAAGATAAACTTGACAAATGCTACCTAGAATAAGTGATCCAAGTTAATAGTACCATTAGAGAAACAAATATACATTATTTGCCTCCTAAATGATACACTTGAAAGAATACATCAGGTCTCAAAAAAGTATGTGAGATAAATGTAATCTTGAGGAAACATATAAATCCAATTTGAAGAACAGTCACTAGAATAAATGGCCCATACTCATCAAAAAAAAAAAAGTTAAGAACATAAAAGATAAGAAAAACCAATAAACTCTTCCAGGTAACAAAATGAAAGACATAAAAAGTGATGACAGTAAGTGGCCCTGAATTAGACTAGGAGAAAAAAAAAATAAAAACTTTCTATAAAGGTCAGTAGTGCCACAGTTGTGAAAATTAACTTATTAATGAATAATAATATCAAAACTATTAATTGTGGTTCTCATGGCAATGCCAAATAATGCTCAAACTACTGCACAATGGCACTCATCTCACACGCTAGTAAAGTAATGCTCAAAATTCTCCAAGCCAGGCTTCAGCAATATGAGAACTGTGAACTTCCAGATGTTCAAGCTAGGTTTAGAAAAGGCAGAGGAACCAGAGATCAAATTGCCAAGGTCTGCTGGATCATCAAAAAACCAAGAGTTCCAGAGAAACATCTACTTATGCTTTATTGACTATGTCAAAGCCTTTGACTGTGTGGATCACAATAAACTGTGGAAAATTCTGTGGAATACAAGACCACCTGACCTACCTCTTGAGATATCTGTATTTCTCAAGAAACACAGGAAACAACAGTTGGAACTGAACATGGAACAACAGACTGGTTCCAAATCAGGACAGGAGTATGTCAAGTCTGTATACTGTAACCCTGCTTATTTAACTTATATGCAGAGTACATCATGAGAAACGCTGGGCTGGATGAAGCATAAGCTGGAATCAAGATTGTCAGGAGAAATATCAGTAACCTCAGATATACAGATGACACCACCCTTATGGCAGAAAGTGAAGAGGAACTAAAGAGCCTCTTGATGAAAGTGAAAGAGGAGAGTGAAAAAGTTGGCTTAAAGCTCAACATTCAGAAAACGAAGATCATGGCATCTGGTCCCATCACTTCATGGGAAATAGATGGGGAAACAGTGGAAACAGTGTCAGACTTTATTTTTTTTTTGGCTCCAAAATCACTGCAGAGTATCATCCATCAGGAATCTAGTCACAAATATTTAATTAAGACAGTTTGAGGAATATGAATATCATTTCATATGATTCAATTCTTTTTTTAAATTTTTAATTGGAGAATAATTGCTTTACAATGTTGTGTTTGTTTCTGCCATACGTCTACATGAATCAACCATAGGTATACATATATCCCCTCCCTCTTGAACTTCCCTTCTAACTTCCACCCCATCCCACCCTCTAGGTTGTCACAGAGCACCAGTTTGAGCTCCCCATATTATATAACAACTTCCCATTAGTTATCTGCTTTACATATGCTATGGAGAAGGAAATGGCGACCCACTCCAGTATTCTTGCCTGGAGAATCCCCTGGACGGAGGAGCTTGGTGGGCTACAGTCCACAGGTCACAAAGAGTTGGACACAACTTCACTTTCACTTTACATATGCTAATATATATATATTTCAATGCTACTCTCTCAATTTGTCTCACTTTCTCCTTCTTCTGCTATGTTTATGTCTGTTCTCTATATCTGCCCTGCAAATTGGTTCATCAGTACCATTTTTCTAGAATCCATATAGATGCATTAATATATGGTATTTGTTTTTTTCTTTCTGACTTTCTTCATTCTGTATAACAGACTCAAGGTTATTCCACCTCACTAGAACTGACTCAAATTCATTCCTTTTAATGGCTGAATAATATTCCATTGTATAGATATACCACAACTTCTTTTTTTTTTAATTGGCAAAAGTTCTTTATATTTGAAATTTTGAAATGATGACTAAATAAATATACATAGGCACACATGGAATATCCATAAATGTAACAGCTGCAAATGCAGATGGATGCAGGTATGTTGTATTAAACACCATGATTTGGTGACATGATTTTCCAAAATGGTGAACAACTGTAATATAATTTCAAATGAAACAAGGTATATCCTCCCTCAGTTTACTTTCAAGGAAATTACAGTCTTGGTAAATTTAGTAGTTATTAAAATGTGTAGGAAACTTTGTGTCTATAAGTAAATTGAGGTTGGGTTCTAAATTTAGATAATAATAAACAGGAATTCTCCATCTACAGACAAGTCCAGTGAGACATTGGAAAGACTTGCAGGATGCAAGATATGTCTCTGTTATTGAAGACTGTCCTGTCTAGCATGCCTGGCTCCAGTTTCCCATTGTGATCATTGAAAACACCCAAAAATGGCCCCAGGGGCAGTGCCACTCCCACTGAGAGCTACTGGTCTAAGCTGTTCCTCACCACGTGGGGTCCTGTCCAAGCTGTAGTGCTCTTTGCTTCCTGACTTAGCTTGGCACCATGCTGCACCACGTGTGGGTGCCTCTTCCTGCTCTGGGACTGTTCTTGAAGCACTTTCCAGATGCCTGGCTGAGAACTTCGAGGGATGCTGAAATCTGCTCAGGTGCTTTCTGATTCTCCTGATTTGTCAGCCCCTTTCTTGAGATACATTTTATAGATTCTTCAAAGGTTATTATGTATAAAAGGAAGTGAATTGTTAGGTAGTTTTCACTCCTTTTCAGTGCCTTTCTGATTACAGAATTGGCTGTTGTTGTTCTTGCTGGTGATTTATTGACTGATTGGCTGTTTTTCTTGCTGTTGTCATCTGAATTTCATGGCCATGTCCTGGCATTTGTCTGTTGCTCGGAATCCCTGCCACCACTTCTGATTGTGATCATCATCACTGTTGCGGTTCTCTTTTACTCTCACTCCTCTTAACTTTATTAAATTGTCTTTATGATATGTTACCACTCCATTGGACTGTTTCTTTCCTTCCAGTTCACCATATCATGGTCCTCTGCTGTGCTTTTTAAATTGCTGTAAACTCAGGGATCACTTCTTTAATACAGTTTTTTTTAATTCATTTTGTTTTTTGTTTACTCCTTTTTTGTTCTGTCTATACCAGAATGAGAAATATCTAAAAGACTTGATCTAGAAAGCCCAGTTTCTTCGTCACAGAAACCTCTAGTAGGTAGTGTAATGTATCAATTACATTAATGTAATGTATGTCATGTTTGCCACATGGGCACAGTAAGATTTTGTCTTTCGTTTGGTATGACAGACAATAGTCAGTACATGTTCTTGAGATGAGTGAAATGATCAAAGTTATATTCTAATGACTTAAATTGTATTCATTCTGCAGGGGGGGTTTGTGTTTTTTTTTTTTTTTGAGAAAAATTGTATGTGGATTCTATTTCAATATGTGGAGTATTAAGAAACTTATTCAAGGTTTTAAACATGCCACCATCATCATCTTTACTAACTAGAGAAAGTTTCCATGATGGTTGATACATCAGAAACCTGTTAAAGGAAATAGGGTCAGATTTTGTTTTGAGTAGAAGATCAAACTCTGCTTCAGGGTCATGCATGACCTGGTACCACAACTTCTTTATCTATTCATCTGTCAGCAGATTTCTAGGTTGCTTCCATGTCTGGGAATGTAAATAGTGCTGCAGTGAACATTGGGGTACATGTTTATTTTTCAGTTATGGTTTTCTCAGGGTATTTCAATTCTTATAACATTTATAACTCTTAACAGTTGCAATTAAGTAGCATGGGTGCCTTTCTGATTCCTGTTTATCAGTAAAGATTATATTTTGGCCCATTCCCTAACTTTATGTGAGCATTTGGTAATCTTTGCGAGTTGGTCAATAAAATAAAAAAGTTCAACCACATGCTACTTTAAGAAAAAATTATATTATTTTTAACTAAAAGTTATTATAGTGGAATCACTATAAAAATCAGTAAAGATGATGCCTAAACTGAGTTGGCCTATGCAGACTGTGACAGTCTCAACAACTTCTAACTTCTCTTCTTCAGTAGCACATTTTTTTCCTGTCTGGATGGAAAATTACATTTTCTTTCTCCCTTACCTTTAAGTTTTTGTAACTTCACCCAAGACATTTAAAAATATAAATAAATAGTGAGCATCTCTGTCTTGTTCTTGATCTTTTAAGAAAAGTTGCAATTTTTCTCTATTAAACAGAAAGATAGCAGTAGGTTTCTCTTATCACTTTTATTAGATTCCTTCTATATCTAGTTTGTGAAGGAATTTTTATCAAAAGGGATGTTGTATTTTGTCAAAGGCTTTTTCTGAATCTATTGAGAAAGTCTTGTGATTTTGACCTTATATTCTCTTAATTTGATATGTTGATTTGTTTATGTTACCAGCTTTGCATTCCATACACACACACACATACACACATTTATCTATCTATCTATCTCCCTATTGTCATTTAATATAGACTTTTAAGTGTGTTCTTGACTTTGGTTTGCTAATATTCTTTTTTAAATTTTTGCATCTGTATTCATCAACGATATTAATATAGTTTTCTTTTCCTTTAGTATATTTCTCTGGCTTTTGTATCAGAGTAATTCTGGCTTCGTAGAACTGGTTTTGAAGTGTTTGCCCCTTTTCAATTTTTTAGAAACATCAAAAGATTGAAATTAATTCTTTGGTAGATTTTGTCAGTAAACTCTGTAATCCTAGAGTATTCTGTATTGGGAGTTTTTTGATTATTTCTTTACTCATTGTTGGTCTGTTCAAATTTTTCATTTCTTCCTGATTCTATCATAGAAGGTTATTTTTCATTTCTTCCTGTTTCTAGCAACATATTCCTTCCAGATTTATCTAATTTCCTGAAAATTAATTGTTCATGTTCAAACAATTAAATTGTCTACTTGTTTAATTGTCATCCACTGGATCACTGAAAAAGCAAAAGAGTTCCAGAAAAATGTCTACTTCTGCTTTATTGACTATGCAAAGCCTTTGACTGTCTGGATCACAACAAACTGTGGAAAATTCTTAAAGAGATGGAAATACCAGACCACCTTATCTGCCTCCTGAGAAATCTGTATGTAGATTAAGAAGCAACAGTTATAACTGGACATGGTATTGTTCATGTTTGAACAATAAAATTGTCTACTTGTTTAATTGTTCATCCACTGGATCATTGAAAAAGCAAAAGAGTTCCAGAAAAATGTCTACTTCTGCTTTATTGACTATGCAAAGCCTTTGACTGTCTGGATCACAACAAACTGTGGAAAATTCTTAAAGAGATGGAAATACCAGACCACCTTATCTGCCTCCTGAGAAATCTGTATGTAGATTAAGAAGCAACAGTTATAACTGGACATGGAACAACAGACTGGTTCCACATCAGGAAAGGAGTACGCCAAGGTTTTAACTTATATGCAGAGCATATCATGTGAAATGCTGGGCTGCATAAAGCAAAAGTTGGAATCAAGATTTCCAGGAGAAATATCAGTAACCTCAGATATGCAGGTGACACCACCCTTATGGCAGAAAGTGAAGAGGAACTAAAGAGTCTCTTGATGAAAGTGAAAGAGGAGAGTGAAAAATTTGGCTTAAATCTCAACATTTAGAAAACTAAGATCATGATATCCAGTCCCATCACTTCATAGCAAATAGATAGGGAAATAATGGATTAACTTATATGCAGAGCATATCATGTGAAATGCTGGGCTGCATAAAGCAAAAGTTGGAATCAAGATTCCAGGAGAAATATCAGTAACCTCAGATATGCAGATGACACCACCCTTATGGCAGAAAGTGAAGAAAAATTAGAGAGCCTCTTGATGAAAATGAAAGAGGAGAGTGAAAAATTTGGCTTAAATCTCAACATTTAGAAAACTAAGATCATGACATCAAGTCCCATCACTTCATGGCAAATAGATAGGGAAATAATGGAAACAGTGACAGACTTTATTTTGGGGGGCTTCAAAATCACTGCAGATAGTGACTGCAGCCATGAAATTCAAGATGCTTGCTCCTTGGAAGAAAAGCTATGACCAACCTAGACAGCTTATTAAAAAGCAGAGAAGAAACACAAGCTGGAATCAAGATTGCTGGGAGAAATATCAATAACCTCAGATATGCNAGAAAGTGAGGAGGAGCTAAAAAGCCTCTTGTTGAAAGTGAAAGAGGAGAGTGAAAAAGTTGGCTTAAAGCTCAACATTCAGAAAACGAAGATCATGGCATCTGGCCCCATCACTTCATGGGAAATAGATGGGGAAACAGTAGAAACAGTGTCAGACTTTGTTTTTTTGGGCTCCAAAATCACTGCAGATGGTGACTGCAGCCATGAAATTAAAAGGCGCTTACTCCTTGGAAGAAAAGTTATGACCAACCTAGATAGTATATTCAAAAGCAGAGACATTACTTTGCTGACTAAGGTTCGTCTAGTCAAGGCTATGGTTTTTCCTGTGGTCATGTATGGATGTGAGAGTTGGACTGTGAAGAAGGCTGAGCGCCGAAGCATTGATGCTTTTGAACTGTGGTGTTGGAGAAGACTCTTGAGAGTCCCTTGGACTGCAAGGAGATCCAACCAGTCCATTCTGAGGGAGATCAACCCTGGGATTTCTTTGGAAGGAATGATGCTAAAACTGAAGCTCCAGTACTTTGGCCACCTTATGCAAAGTGTTGACTCATTGGAAAAGACCCTGATGCTGGGAGGGATTGGGGGCAGGAGGAGAAAGGGACGACCGAGGATGAGATGGCTGGATGGTATCACGGACTCAATGGACGTGAGTCTGAGTGAACTCCAGGAGTTGGTGATGGACAGGGAGGCCTGGCGTACTGCGATTCATGGGGTCGCAAAGAGTCGGACACGACTGCGCGACTGAACTGAACTGATACTATACTATAACATATGACACTATAGTATACTATAATGTATAATGGGCTTCCCTAGTGGCTCAGTTGGTAAAGCACACGCATGCCAATGCAGGAGATGCAAGAGACATAGAAGCTCACGCTCTAGAAAGTTGGAAGAAGATTTCTGTTGTCTTAAAGGCTAGGGCTGAGTTGACATGGCATCACTTCCAAACTACTCTATTGGTTAAAGCAGTCACAGCCCAGCCCAGATTCAAGGGAAGGAGAAATAGTCACCAGATATTGATGGGGAAAGTAGCCAAGAATTTGTAGTCATCTTCCATCTGATGCATTAATCCTATGAGGAGAGGGTACATCATCTCCAAACTTTAGCTAAGACTATTGAGGCACAGAAAGTTGGTAGAGCCAGACAGGCCTTTGCCTTAATTTGTACACTGGTTAAGCTGAGATAGTTAATACCTTTTCTACCAATATTTTACAGACTAAAATAGTAAATGAAAATTAAGTAGCAAGCATGTACAAAACACTGTACACACCATAACAGAGGAAAAAAGAGGAATAAAAGCCTCTTGTTTTTTCTTGTTCTACATGTGAAAATCATTTGAAGATAAAAATCTATAATCTACATTGATGAATGAATGAAGAAAATGTGTGTATATATACATATATAATTGAATATTAGTCCTCCTTAAAAAAGAAGAAAATCTTGCCATATACAGACACATGGATGAACCTGGGGAACACTGTGCTGAGTTAAATAGGGCAAATACTGCATGAATCCACTTATCTGAAGGATCTAAAATAGTCAAACTCATAGAAGCAGAGAGTAGAATGGTAGTTGCCAGGTGCTGGGGGGAGAGGGAAATGAAGAGTTGCTGTTCAACGGGTAGAAAGTTTCAGTTCTATAATATGAATAAGTTCTAGAGATCTGCTGTTCCTCACAGTGACTATGTTTAGCCAGAGCTTACTATGTCCTCAGTTAATGAGGTAGATCTCATTTTAAGTGTTATTTCCATAATAAAAAGAGACATTTCCCAAAAAAAAGAGAAGAAGAAGAGCTAAATAGGTAATAACAAATAGGTACCATATAATACTAATTGTCTTTAAAATATTATATGATGATGGTGGGAATAGCACAGCAACATGAATGCATTTAGTGCCACTGAACCGTACAGTTAAATATGGTTAAAATTGTATGTTTTAGATTATGTGACTTTTACCAGAATAAAAAAGTTTTTTTAAAGATATTATAAATTCATATAAGTATATACCAAGTATATACATGGTATTTCAAATTCTTCTTCTTGTTGTTTAGTTGCTAAGTCATGTCTGACTCTTTGAGACCCCACTGCCTGTAGCCTGCAAGGCTACTCTGTCATGGAATTATCCCAGCAAGAATACTGAAATTCTATCTCCAGGGAATTGAACCCACGTCTCTTGTATTGACAGGTCAATTCTTTGCTGCTGAGCCATCAGGGAAGCCCTATTTCAAGTTCTTAAATAAAAGCAAACCTATGCTAGATAGATAGACAGACAGATATTAATGGATAGAGATATGAGGGATTGTTATCTGATGTATTCTACATAACCCCATGGGAGATATGAGGAATTGTTATCTGATATATTCTACGTAACCCCATGAAAGCAACACTAGATTTAGCTGCAAGAGATCAAGGTGCTAAAAGCGATTGTTAATGACTATGGGACCAGGAGAAATCACCAACTTTCTTGGGTCTCTTCATCTATTACACCAGATGACTGCTAGGTTTCCTCCTCAATTTGACTATCTATGACTCAAGATTTAAAAAGTACTTTTGTGGTACTATTTACCAGTGCTACAGGATAGCTCCCTTTACCTAAAATAGCTACTTGATCCTGGTTCTAGCAGAGAAGTCTTATTGGCTATTTTAGGATGGAGCCACCCTTATGGGAGGAAAAGTACTCTGATTTTCCCTTTGTGACAGGTACAATTCATTCAATACAAGGTGTCTTGGTCAGCTCAGCTGGTGGTGGGTTATCTCAGCATAGGAAGTGTGAGGTGAAAAGAGGGATAATATGGTTATACCAGTACCAGAGTCAGAAAGTAATACTGTTTGTTGTTGTTCAGTTGGTAAGTCATGTCCGACTCTGCAACCCCATGGACTGCAGCACGCCAAGCTTCCCTATCCTGTATTTCCCAGAGTTTGCTCAAACTCATGTCCATTAATCTAGTGATGCCAACCAACCATCTCATCTTCTATCACCCCTTTTCCTTTTGTCCTCAATCTTTCCCAGCATCAAAATATTTTCCAATGAGCTGGCTCTTTACATTCTGTTTACTATGAATCTATATATCCTGGGGAATTTAAATGCCAAAGCAGTTTATTCACACACAGCAAACATCATCTTCAGCATCTGCTTAAGAAAGTATCATAAGCTGTGAGGCTTACACTGCACACATTTATTTCTCACAGTTTCAGAGGTTGAAAAGTCCAAGGTCAAGGTAATAGTGGTGAAAGCCCTCGGTTCTTGGTGAAGGCCCTCTTCCCGGCTTGCAGACAGCCTCCTTCTCACTCTGTGCTCAGATAGCCTATCCTGGGTACACAGAGTGCTCTCTTCCTCGTCTTATAAAGACAGTAATCCTATAATGAGGATCCCATCCTCACAACTTCATCTAAACCTTATTCTGTTCCAAAGGCGCACCCTCTAATAACATCACATCAGGGCTTAGAGCTTCAAATGTGAATTTTGGAGGGACACGAACATTTAACCTATAGCAGTGTTTTTGTTCAATGACACCAAATGTCAAAACATTCACAAGAGCTACGGAATCCCCATTCTTTCAGGAAATGTACACTACACCAAATTCTGTTTCCTGCTTTTTCTCCTCTCTCAGGAATATAACATTGGAAGATCAAAATAATTATCATAGAAAAACAACATCAAACTTTCATTTTCCAAGCTAGTCACCACAACAAACACACGTTCTTGGCTTGGGCTTTGAAGAGCTCCCTTCATTTCCTCTGTTACTGGCTATCAGTGGGTTTGGGTATGACACACCTTCTTTCTCACTTGCAGCCATAAAGGTAAAGGGTACAGAGAGAGAGAGTAAGACTCACGAAGCCATGACTCATTTTTGCATCTTTTGGTTTTTGATCAAATGCCAACAGATGGCAAGAGATAAATAAATGAGTCTTCAATAATGGGCTGTATGCAAACCAGTAACATTATGGGTGATTATTCAAGTTTCATTATTAATTTTCTTCCTCCTAAAATTGTAAATAAATGTCATACGATAGACAAAGGATACATTCCTAACACTTTCTGGGAGGAGAGAGAAGTTGCACTTTTCAGCTACATGTGTGACTTACTCACAGACATGCGAGTAAGAGATGAGGTAATAACTGTTCACCATAAACCTGTGGTGTTTCAGATCACCATGAAAATGTACATTATTTATGCAACAAACTATAAAATATATTTTTATTTCAAAACACATTCATTTTCTTGCATCAATAGCAGTACAAAGAGGGAAATGCTTTCTAAGATGACCCAGATCAATATCCTACACAACGTAACTAGGATACAGAGGTGGAAAGAACCTAAGAAAATCAGCTTCCTCATAATTATAAAAGAAGAAAACAATAACCCCCAAATAAATGACTTGCCCACAACAACAGAGCCAATGCTGTTTAGTCGCTCAATCATGTCTGACTCTTTGCAATTCCATGGATTGTAGCTCCATCCCCCCCCCCAGGCTTCTCTATGAGATTTCCCAGTCAAGAATACTAAAGTAGGTTGCCATTTCCTTCTCCAGCCAATAAATAATTATGCCCAATAAGTAAAGTTCTCCAGAGTCCTATTACAAAGCCCTTTTCAGCATCCCTGATGCCTCTGGAAATGATGGTCTCAGCACTATAAACTTTATACCCCTGGATCATGACATTTTGAAAAAAGATGAAACAGCAGTCCTCCTTTATAAGTATAGCATCTAGAATGTAGCAGATATATATATATACATATATATATGAAGTATATTTAAAAACTACATCACATTGGACAAAAAAATTCTGACCTACCAACAGGGCCAAAAAAAAAAAAAAAAACAATTGAGTTAGTTGATATTTACTACTTGATCACTAAGACAACCTTCACTCCCCCAAAGTGTAATATTATTTGGCAAAATAAGATCCAGTTTATATGCTTTATGACATAATTTCCAGGAACTCATTGTGGTGAAAACTGGGGACTTTCTGCACCAGTGTGTTGGACAGTACCCTCCTTGACCTCATCAGCAGCAATGTTGAAGATGACTCTCCCCAGCAGTGTTATCAAGGTACCACTGACAAGAATGTGGTACGGTGACCCCAAGAATGGTGGCCAGACTCTCAGCAATCTGCTTCACCAAAAAGTACCTGCTAGTGATAAGACTATGCTCTTCATCTCTCTTTCAGAGAAAAATCGAGGTCTTTAACTGTTATTTACCAGGTTGATTTAAGCCTCCAACTATTGATCTTCCAAATTTGATAATGCAACTGAAAAATTAGACAATTTTCTTTGTTTTTAATGCTCTGAAGGGGACTGAGACCCAGGTGGTTTCTAAACTCTTCAGTCAATTATTTTATGAATGCTACACTAATTAATTATAACCCTTGTACCTAGATAAGCAACAAGGACTTACTATGTAGCACAGAGAACTATATTCAATATCTTGTAATAACCTATAATGGAAAAGAACCTGAAAAAAGATAGATATACACATATATATATGTATAACTGAATCACTTTGCTGTACACTTGAAACTAACACGACATTGTAAATTAACTGTGTGTGTGTGTGTGTGTGTGTGTGTTGTTCAGTTATGTCCAGCTCTTTGCAATCCCATGGACTGGGGCCCACCAGGCAAGAATCCTGGAGTGGGTTGCCGTTCCCTTCTTCTGGGGATCTTCCAACCCAGGGATTGAACCTTAGTCTCCTACACTGCAAATGGATTCTTTACCATCTGAGCCACCAGGGAAATTGTAAATTAACTACTTCAATTCTAAAAATGGTTAAAAAATGAAAATAAACTCCCCCTAAGTGCCTTCTCAATTACACATTTGTGAAATATGATCAATCAGTCCATTTTATCTATCATGCTCAGGATTATTATACTCAGTTCAGAGGTCATGTAATATAGGGAAAGGTGAGGACTTTGTAAAGTCTAAACTCAATCCCTGGCTTTTATATTTGCAAGATGAGTAGTTTGAATAAACCACAATCTACCAGAACTTTAGTTTGCTCTTTTATAAATTGGAGATAATTATAGTATGGCAGAGCCAACACATATGTTCACCAAACCCTTGTTTTTCTTTTTCTAATCAATGGAAAGATTGCATTTCTCAGCTTTCCAAGGAGTGAGCTAAGGCCATTAGAAGTAGGATATGGACAGGGAGATTTGATCTTTAAAAATATCCCATGGAGACTCTCAGCTCTCTCTTCTCATCTATGGTAAACTCAGAGGCCATGTGTCAAGCTGTGCTCTATGCTTTATTAGCTTCTGTATTTGTCTACATGAAGTGAAAGTGAAAGTTGCTCAGTCGTTTCTGACTCTTTGTACCCCATGGACTATATAGTCCATGGAATTCTCCAGGCCAGAATATTGGAGTGGGTATCCTTTCCCTTCTCCAGGGAACCTTCCCAACCCAGGGATCAAATCCAGGTCTCCCATATTGCAGGCAGATTCTTTAGCAGCTGAGCCACAAGGGAAGTCCTTTAATCAGAACCAAATGGCCAAAGTTGTTTACATCTCCCCTGTGACCCAGCTTTCTTGAGTGCACAAAAATTACATCACAAACCCTCCAACCAATCCCAAATCCTTATATTCGGCTCCCTTCTTTATCTAACTCTCATATACCAGGCCAGTGTTTCTCCTGCCCTAAATCACTCAGGGCCAGGTACCAGAGAACCAGAGACCAACCCTACTGCCCAGAGCCTACCAACATAATTTACACCAGTCCTAAGCAGTTTCCCTGCCCTGCTTTGTCTTTCCCACAGAAAACACAATAAAGATTCTGGACCTACGTGTCTTCCCTTATTCCTGATTCTGCCTCTTAACTTTGATGCTTCCCCATGTGTCCCTGCATGGTAAGTCAAGGTGCTGTTTCTAGGGGAACTGGGAATAATGACAAACTTTTCTTTCTTTCTTTCTTTTTTTTTTTTTTTTTGGTATGGAAATACAAAAAACCTCTAATAGCCAAAGTAAACTTGAGAAAGAAGAATGGAACAGGAGGAATCAACCTGCCTGACTTCAGGCTCTACTACAAAGCCACAGTCATCAAGACAGTATGATACTTCCATAAAGACAGAAATATAGATCAATGGAAGAAAATAGAAAGCCCAGAGATAAATCCATACACCTATGGACACCTTATCTCCGACAAAGGAGGCAAGAATATACAATGGATTAAAGACAATCTCTTTAACAAGTGGTGCTGGGAAAACTGGTCAACCACTTGTAAAAGAATAAACTAGAACACTTTCTAACACCATACACAAAAATAAACTCAAAATGGATTAAAGATCTAAACGTAAGACCAGAAACTATAAAACTCCTAGAGGAGAACATAGGCAAAACACTCTCTGACATAAATCACAGCAGGATCCTCTATGATCCACCTCCCAGAATACTGGAAATAAAAGCAAAAATAAACAAGTGGGATCTAATTGAAATTAAAAGCTTCTGCACAACAAAGGAAACTATAAGCAAGGTGAAAAGACAGCCTTCGGAATGGGAGAAAACAATAGCAAATGAAGCAACTGACAAACAACTAATCTCAAAAATATACAAGCAGCTTATGCAGCTCAATTCCAGAAAAATAAATGACCCAATCAAAAAATGGGCCAAAGACCTAAATAGACATTTCTCCAAAGAAGACATACAGATGGCTAACAAACACATGAAAAGATGCTCAACATCACTCATTATCAGAGAAATGCAAATCAAGACCACAATAAGGTACCATTTCACACCAGTCAGAATGGCTGCAATCCAAAAGTCTACAAGCAATAAATGCTGGAGAGAGTGTGGAGAAAAGGGAACCCTCTTACACTGTTGGTGGAAATGCAAATTAGTACAGCCACTATGGAGGACAGTGTGGAGATTCCTTAAAAAACTGGAAATAGAACTGCCTTATGACCCAGCAATCCCACTGC
The DNA here is from genome assembly GCA_006408695.1 of Aepyceros melampus. Classification (NCBI taxonomy): domain Eukaryota; kingdom Metazoa; phylum Chordata; class Mammalia; order Artiodactyla; family Bovidae; genus Aepyceros; species Aepyceros melampus. Next base: position 336,195 of record SJXQ01012696.1, on the reverse strand, counting down.
TGGGCATACACACTGAGGAAACCAGAACTGAAAGAGACACGTGTACCCAAATGTTCATCGCAGCACTGTTTATAATAGCCAGGACATGGAAGCAACCTAGATGCCCATCAGCAGACAAATGGATAAGAAAGCTATGGTACATATACACAATGGAGTATTACTCAGCTATTAAAAAAATACATTTGAATCAGTTCTAATGAGGTGGATGAAACTGGAGCCGATTATACAGGGCGAAGTAAGCCAGAAAGAAAAACACCAATACAGTATACTAACACATATATATGGAATATTGAAATATGGTAATGATAACCCTGTATAAGAGACAGCAAAAGAGAACAGATGTATAGAACAGACTTTTGGACTCTATGGGAGAGGAAGAGGGTGGGATGATTTGGGAGAAAGGCATTGAAACATGTACACTATCATTTAAGAAATGAATCGCCAGTCTAGGTTCAATACAGGATATGGGATGCTTGGGGCTGGTGCACTGGGATGACCCAGAGAGATGATATGGGGAGACTGGTGGGAGGGGGGTTCAGGATTGGGAACTCATGTACACCCATGGCAGATTCATGTCAATGTATGGCAAAACCAATACAGTATTGTAAAGTAAAAAAATAAATAAAAAATAAACAGCACACACACACACATACAAAAAAACTTTTCTTTCAATGGCATTGATCTCCTATGTTGTCACTCAGTCACCTTTATAAATTAAGAGCCAGGCAGAAATCAAGATGATGGTCTCATAAGATTAAGAATCCTTCCTGACCAGCATTGGACTTTACATGACTGGATGATAATGTTTGTTTTGCTAAAGCACTGAAATTTTAGGGATGATTTGTTACCACAGCTTAGTTGAACCTGTCCTGACCAATATAAACTCCTGGCATTCCAGGTATGTTTCAATTATTAGGAAAAAATAAATGTACATACACCATATACAGTTAATGGTATAAAGCAGGAACTCCAAAAATGGTAGCTGTTATGATGATAATTCAACAATGTCTAAAAATATCTAAAAGTATCTACATAAATCAACAATGCCTAAAAGTACCAACAGTGTCTAAAAGTGCCTAAAAGCAAGTATGATGTTTATTACTTCATCAAGTGAAAATAGCAAAACAAATTTTCATCAAATATGGCACATATGTTTGAAATATTGACTTACAACAGAAATTGTGGTGTACCAAAAAATACACTTTGGCAATTTGTTCAAAGAGATGTTCACAGAAAGTGTAAACAAAAGACTCATTCCTTGGAAGGGGCACTCCCTGCATTAGACTTCACAGAACACAACAATGAATTCAAACAAAAACCCATGTCAAAATACAAGGACAGATGCTATGAATAACAGCATTGCTTTGCTGTTTTGTTACATGGACAACCTACATGGCCAGGATGAGTTATTTATTATGAGGTGGCTAATGATGCAGGCAGGTCACTTAGTTTGTATAACTCTTCACAGTTTACAAAACACTCTCACAAACATTCTAATAAGAGCCATATGAAATGATCAGAGAAGTGATATGCTGTTGGAAACAGAAGAGAATTCCCCCTGCGTACAACTACTCACTTCATATGCTATTTCCAGAACTTAAAAATTGTATCTTTTTTTCTAACAGGAAAAAGTTAGAGGCAATATCGGGGACATTAGGATCCATACAAGTAACCTACAAACTTGCTGCTGCTGCTGCTGCTACTAAGTCACTTCAGTCGTGTCCGACTCTGTGCGACCCCATAGACGGCAGCCAACCAGGCTCCTCTGTCCCTGGGATTCTCCAGGCAAGAACACTGGATTGGGTTGCCATTTCCTTCTCCAATGCATGAAAGTGAAAAGTGAAATTGAAGTCGCTCAGTCGTGCCTGACTCTTAGCGACCCCATGGACTGCAGCCTACCAGGCTCCTCCATCCATGGAATTTTCCAGGCAAGAATACTGGAGTGAGGTGCCACTGCCTTCTCCAACAAACTTGCTACTTACAGTATATCTTTGGACCAATATCATTGATAGCACCTGGAGCTTGCTAGAAGCTCAGAGACTCAGGTCCCATTCCAGACCTGCTGAGTCACATTCTGCTTTTCAAAGAGATGTCCAGGTACTTCCTATGCTCATTAACATTTGACAAGCAATACTCTAAAATGGTATCTCTAAAACTGTGTGCCTGAGACTTGCAAACCTCTGAACTGAATCAGGGAAAACAGCATGTAACCTCAAAAAAATAAAACTACAATATAACTGCAATTAATAAATCTGAAAATTCAGCCATGTTAGTGTTTTCTACCTGAAATTGAAAAATATTAATGGCACTGGAGACACATTACTTGGAGTCTAGAAATAAGACGCCTAAAAAGCATAATTTTGCCTAATGTTTTCTATGGCATTTGATAAAGATAGTTCTAACCTACCAACCTACATGTTTGTTTTAAGAGATGATGAGTGCATTTGATCCAAGTTGAACACCTTACATAATATCTTCATAATCTAATTGTCTTTCAACTTTCTGATTATAATTTTACAACCCAATTTATATATAATCTTTAATATTTACATATAATTCTACCCAATTTTTTTTACAATTTTACTCTCCCCAATTTTTTTTTCAACATAAAGAGAACTGACCAATCAGACCAAAACATTCTACATTACCAACAACTGTACTTGCCATTACAACTTAGTATATTGTCTGCCTATTTTAAAAATCAGTCAATATTTGAGCAGTTAGGGCAAACAAGTATGCCTGTGTCCACTATAAAGCCAATATTAAAATTTTCTGGACATTGATGACCATTTCCTAGAAACATGACTGTGGTCATGACGGAATGATATGTCTGAATAATGATAAACACATAAAGCACCTAGAGCATATAAACGTTTGCCTCTTTAATTCTTACAATTATTATTATCTTCATTTCACAGATGTGAAAACAAGAGAGCAAAATCATTAAGCACTTGACTAAATTATGAGGTGACAGAAATAGCATTTTCATCCAGGCAATCTGGCAACAAAACCACCTCTCTTTGATATATTTCTTTCATCCTGTCTCTCTATAGTTATTACTTGTTGATGTCTTCCTCTTTACTTCCCCTAACCATCATTTTTGGGTTAAATTCAAAAACATTAACAGAACTAAAGAACCAGGAAATAGAGGGCTTGATAAAACAAAGATTAAAACTCCAAGCCTCAGTAAGTAACTCTTTCACCTATGTGACTGAGTATGCTCCCCTGAGGCATACAGGTTAAACCACAGAAAGGCTAGATCCTAAAACAGATACTCTCTATTTTGCACCTCCTTGGATTTGCTTCCCCTGGTATTGAGAACTGAATGGTACAGAAGCCAAGACTGGACAGGGCCAGGGAAGGGCAAGGAGACAGAATTACTTCAGTAGGAGCTTAGGCAAAGAGGAGTCTCTAACTCCATAACAAGTAACCATATTGGTCTTTAAATCAAGGATTCCATAGAAATACTAAATGTGCTTTGCCTTAACTTGAACCTCATTGAATACATTTCTCTTGGGAGGAATGTCTGGGTCAGGAGCTTCAGCCACAAAGAACTCTAGCATTTGCAACCCTAGATCTCTGGCCAAATACCAGTATTATCCACATGACAAACACAACGGAAATAGTAAATCATTTGCAGATTTTTTAAAAATACTGGTAAACTGAAGCATAAACATATTTACCTCCATTCCTGTGAGATGGGCAGCATGAACCTGGAACAAGTTCTCTAAGGTGTCTCCTAGAATCTTTATAGCCCTCCACTATAGATGACCAGATTTAAAAGATGCTTACTCCTTGGAAGAAAAGTTATGACCAACCTAGATAGCATATTCAAAAGCAGAGACATTATTTTGCTGACTAAGGTCCGTTTAGTCAAGGCTATGGTTTTTCCTGTGGTCATGTATGGATGTGAGAGTTGGACTGTGAAGAAGGCTGAGCGCAGAAGAATTGATGCGTTTGAACTATGGTGTTGGAGAAGCCTCTTGAGAGTCCCTTGGACTGCAAGGAGATCCAACCAGTCCATTCTGAAGGAGATCAGCCCTGGGATTTATTTGGAAGGAATGGTGCTAAAGCTGAAGCTCCAGTACTTTGGCCACCTCATGCGAAGAGTTGACTCATTGGAAAAGACCCTGATGCTGGGAGGGATTGGGGGCAGGAGGAGAAGGGGACGACCGAGGATGAGATGGCTGGATGGCATCACGGACTCAATGGACATGAGTCTGAGTGAACTCCGGGAGATGGTGATGGACAGGGAGGCCTGGCGTGCTGCGATTCATGGGGTCACAAAGAGTTGGACATGACTGAGCGACTGAACTGGACAGATGACTAGAATTGTCCAGTGACTTGTCCTTGGGACATTAGATCTTTTTTGATCTGACCAACATTTGTGATCTTTTCTCTGTCCAGCACATCTATGAGAAACAATACACTTCCATACTTATACTTCAAATGAGATTCGTATAAAGCTACACATCTTCCTCAACTTCAATGGGGTAACATCCCCATAAACCCATCGTTAAGTTGAAAATATCCTGGATCAAAAAATGCATTTAATACCCCTAACCTCCCAAACATCATAGTTTAGTCAAGCCTGTCTTTAATGTCCTCAGAATGCTTTATTAGCCTACAGTTGGCAAAATCCTCTAAAAAAAACCTATTTTACAAGTGCTGGATATCTTATGTTATTGGATACTGTACTGAAAATGAAAACAGAATGGTTGGCTGGGGGAAGATGGTTGTAAGTTTATCAGCTGTTTACTCTTGTGATAGTGTAGCTGACAGGAGCTGTGGCTCATTCCCACTGGCCAACATCATGAGAGTGTATCATACTGCATATTGCTAGCTGAAGAAAAGATCAAACTTCAAAGTACAGTTTCTACTGAATTCATACTGCTTTTGCACCATTGTAAAGTCAAAAAATTCAAAATCGAACCATCATAAATTAAAAACCACCTGTGCATGTTCTGACTCCCTTCAGTACAAAATAATGAAATCATGCTGCTCAGCATTTGTAAATATGCCAAATATATGTCATTGCCTCAGGGAGAAAAAAACCAGTTCAGTAAAAATGAGCAGCAGTGTAAAACTTCAGTATAAACTTAAACTGAACTTGAACATGTAACCCGTTCTGACATGCCTAATGACTAATAACTGGGCTTCTTTTCTCCTCCTGGTTCTTGGCAATACCAAAGAAACAGACTGATTGAACAAGCAGTAACAAATAAATGCAGTCACTTACATCACTCTACGTTTGTTAGAAAAGTAAAATAGTTTAGTTTGTTATGTATTTATAATTTTTTAACCAATTTCCCAATGTTTCCAAATATTTATCATCTATCTCTCATTATCTAGAAAGCATTAGGATAACTTCCCAAGAGTCAGGAGGAAGTTGTTTGCACATGATCCCCCTGGCAAATAATAGTAACATTTAGGGTTAACTAAATTCTTTATAAGCATTGATCATGGCAATTGATGGGTTCATTCACTTTAATGGCAACCCACTCCAGTATTCTTGCCTGGGAAATCCCATGGACAGAGGAGCCTGGCAGGCTTCAGTCCATGGGGTTGAAAAGAGTTGGACACAACTTAGCAATTAAACACCAATAAGCCTCTAAGTTTGTATTTACTCAATATTTTTTTGAAAGTAGATTTAGAATTTAAATCATGCAAAGTTAAACAAATCATCTATTTTTAGCTTGATCTGGAGTATAAATGTCTGAAAAAATGCATTTCTTACAGCTTATTTTCTGCATTTATGAACCACTGCTTCACTTTTTCAAAGATTTAATAGTTTAAAAAGCATAAAAATTACTGATATCTATGCAGTAAATCAGAGCACAAGACACTGTGATAAACTGTAAAAGATATGTCCATGAAACATTAAGAGGAGACCAGAAAATTTATGGTAGCCAACACATGGGAATAACCTAAATGTCCATTAACAGATGAATGGATAAAGTAAATGCAGTACATAGATATAATGGAATATTACTCAGTCATAAAAAAGAATGAAATAATGCCATTTGTAGCAACATGGATGGGCCTAGAGTTTATCATACTAAGTGAAGTCAATCAGAGAAAGACAAATATCGTTATGGCATTCCTTACACATGGAATCTAAAAAAATGATACAAATGAACTTATTTACAAAACAGATTCACAGACATAGAAAACAAACTTATGCTTACCAAACAGGGAAGAAAGAGAGAGATAAATTGGAAGTTTGAGATTAATAGATATATACTGCTAAGTCACTTCAGTCATGTCCGACTCTGTGCGACCCCATAGACGGCAGTCCACCAGGCTCCCCTGTCCCTGGGATTCTCCAGTCAAGAACACTGGAGTGGTTTGCCATTGCCTTCTCCAATGCATGAAAGTGAAAAGTAAAAGTGAAGTCGCTCAGTCGTGTCTGACTCTCCACGATCCCATGGACAGCAGCCTACCAGGCTCCTCCATCCATGGGGTTTTCCAGGCAAGAGTACTAGAGTGGGGTGCCATCTCCTTCTCCGAGATATATACTACCATATGTAAAATAAACAAGGACTGTAATACAGAGTGGAGAAGGAAATGGCAACCCACTCCAGTACTCTTGCCTAGAGAATTCCATGGACAGAGGAGCCTGGTGGGCTGCTGTCCATGGGTCATACAGAGTCGGACACAACTGAAGCAACTTAGCATGCATGCATGCATTGGAGAAGGAAATGGCAACCCACTCTAGTATTCTTGCCTGGAGAATCCCAGGGACAGAGGAGCCTGATAGGCTACCGTCTATAGGGTCACACAGAGTCAGACACAACTGAAGCAACTTAGAAGCAGCAGCATTACTGAGAACTATATCTTGTAGTAACCTGTAATGGAAACAAATCTAAAATAAATAACTGAATCATTTTGCTGTATATCTGAAACTAACACTATATCATAAATAGACTATTTCAATTAAGAAGAGAAAAGAAGAGACTAGATAGTTTACCACATCAAAATGAGATTCAACAAGAATGAAGCTGATAGAGAATTTTGAAGGAGAGGAAGTACAATTGTAAATGAAAAAAGCTAAATGTCATAAGTAAATCAAATTAAATACCAGATGAAAATAATCAATGTGTCTGAGCATAACATAAGAAATAGTTACAATTATGAGAGTTGCAATGCCAGATATTCAGAATGATAGTTAAAAACAATTCAATGTACAAATTCACTTTAATAACTACTAAGATCAACAAGAAGGAGTTTATATTATACCTTGTATAACTGTAAGCAAAGTTGAAATAAAAACATACATTTATATCAGTGTGAAGCAATCGTTATTTCACATTTCAAGAACTCACAGGACTAAATCAATGCATTAAATATAATCATTATCACCAGACTGGCATCCAGAAGGTTTTCATGGGTTTACTTTTCACCAAGTGTCTGATCCCCATACCATTGCTAACTCTGGGTGCACATGTATGTGCCTGGTCGCTTCAGTCATGTCTGACTCTTTGTGAACCCATGGACTGTAGCCCACCAGACTCCTCTGTCCATGGGATTCTCCAGGCAAGAATACTAGAGTGGTTTCCATGCCCTCCTTTAGAGAGTCTTCCTGACCCAGGGATCGAATCCACATCTCTTACATCTCCTGCCTTGGCAGGCAGGTTCTTTACTACTAGAGCCACCTGTGAAGCACTAAAACCATGGATATTGCTTTTTAACTCAAAATTTTCCTACTTGCTAAGAGCAAAATCATATTATCTTATTTTTGTTTCCAGTGCCCTTGAACACACTTTTGCATATTTCTTATACTTGTCTTCAAAATTTCCTGCTTATACCTCTTGCCCATTTTTCTGTTGGAATATTCACTTTTCTCTTATTAATCTACAAAAACTTTCATATATTCTGACTACTTAAATGCCACACATGTTGAAAAATAGCTTTCATGACTGCAAATTTGTTTTCTGATAGATTCCAACAACTCTGTTATAGTTGAGAGCTGTGTAAACTGTGTTATAGACTATTCAGGCTCAGAGCAACCGATCAGTATCTAGCTAACCTAACACACTCATTGGCTTTCAATGGATCTTCTGTTTACCTCAAAGAAAGCAAGCATCCCAGGCTCACACTTGAGTCCTCTGCCTTTCTCTTCCTGCTAAATCTTCCTTCAGAAGTTCATGTACTCCGGTAGTTCTCACAACTCTAAGTTGATAATTTATAAATCTAAGTCACAGTTCCAGACATGTGGACCTACCCAACAAGCGAGTTGTATGAGATTTCAAAGTCAGAGATTTCATCTGCCTGATGAACCCTTTCGTTAAGATTCCATTCATTCATTCACCCACTCAAATGCATACAGCATCTCTTAAGCGTACCTAGTACCTATGAAGTATTGCAATGTTTCATCATCTCAAATTAAAAAATTTGAAACTAAAGTCACCTGCTGCCCCATAAACCATCCTTCCTCTCCAAATTCCTTTTTCGTTCATTGCATCCCCAACTTTCTGCTGCTATATCTGAAAATGTCATGACTCTTTGCTCTCTGTTGTTATGACATGCGATCAGGCTTTGTTCATTTTTCCTCTAATGGCTCCAACTCTTTTTTTTTCTTCACTCAACTGCCACTCTGGTCCATGCCCTCAGCATCTGGCACCTGTTGAACAGCCTTGATATCCCTTGGCCTCACTGATTCCCACTTAGTTGGTTTTGTATCTTGTGCTGGATTGTCCTTCCTGCAGGATGGCTCTGAAAATATCACTCCTCTGTTCAAGAATCTCAAGTGCTTCTTCTGCCCCTGTAGATAAGCCCAAATCCACCTGCCCCTCATCAGAAGTTTCTAGTAAGCCAATTCTACCAACCCAAACTCATCTTCCCCTACTCTCTGTCAGAAACACAGTGTTAGTGTTCTGTCTGATTATCATTCAAACACCATCCACCCAATTCTTCACAGCACAGCTCAAGTCTTCTCTCTTCCAGGAAGTTGGCCCCAACTAAAACCATATTTAATTTTCTAAGAACTAGAGCAGACTTCAGAGAGCACCCTCAAGGACTCTGAGGCTCAAGCAACCTTAAATCTTATTCAATAAAAATGTATCAAACACTCATTATGCACAAAACCCTGTGCTAGGAACTGGTGGTGAGAAAAATAAGTAGATGTGAGTGACCCCTCCTCTCAAGGAGCTCATGCCCAATTGAAGTGGACAAGTACATATCAAAATATATCATTTTATTAAAACCTGGGAAGTTCTAGGTTGTAGGTAAACACAGTGCTATGAGAGTGAGAAAGGGGGCATTTAGTCCAACTAGGGTTTCCAGGAAAATATCCCAGAGAGATATCATATGACAAGAATGTTACGAGATGAGTAAGAGCTATTAAGACGAAGTAAAATGGGAGGAGAGTTTGAGACAAAGGAAACTAAATAAATCCAGAGACACAGACAATGGAGAAGGAGTGAGGAACTAGAGGCAGTATTATTAGACTGTAATGTTGAGAACAAGAAGTGATGAGAGAGAATTCAGGAATCAACCAGAGGCAGTAAACCAGGCCTGTAGGGCTATGTAAACTATAGTAAGAGCTTGCACTCTGATCTGTAAATGATGAGAAGCCACTACAATTGTTTCAAGGAGAGGTTAAATGATGTGGTTTTGTAGAGTACTCTCTCTACATTGTAGAGGCTAAAGTGAAGGGAAGCAAGACAGAAGAAAGGAGACTGGCTCCATATTACAGTGCCCCAAGAAAGAGAGGCTGAGGGCCTGCATGACATCAGTGATACAAGGGACAGGGCCAAAAAGACAGATTAGAAAAAACATTTAAGAGCTAAAGTTGCTGATTGTCTAGACATAGAAGGTTTAGGGAAATGAGAAATCTTACATGACTCCCTAAGTCTCTGGTTTGGGCAACTAGACGGTGGTGCCAGTAAATTAGCAATAAAGAAGCCACACAGCATCATTAGGGGTGGCCTGGGGGCTGATGGAGAGGCCTTAAGGTGGTGAGTAGAGAAGGACCGTCAAAGCTGAAGATAAAAATTTGGCATTGATCATTATTCCACTGATGGATAAAATAATGATAGTGATGAGATTGCCCAAGCAAAGTGTGCACAGACAGAAATAAATTTTTTTAATTTTTAAAAAATTTATTTCAATTGGAGGATAATTACTATACAATATTGTGATGGTTTTTGCCATACATCAACATGAGTCAGCCACAGGTTTACCTGTGTCCCCTCACATCCTGAACCCCCCTCCCAACTCCCACCCTCTATCGCTATGGGTTGTCCCAGAGCACGGTCTTTGAGTGCCCTGCTTCATGCATCAAACTTGCACTGGTTATCCATTTTACATACAGCACTGTATATGTTTCAATGGTATTCTCACACTGTCCCACCCTCACCTTCTCTCACTGAGTCCAAAAGTCTGTTCTCTACATTCGCATCTCCCTTGCTGCCCTGCGTGTAGGATCATTGTTACCGTCTTTCTAAATTCCATATATATGCGCTAATATACAGTATTTGTTTTTTTCTGACTTACTTCACTCTGTATAATAGCCTCCAGCTTTGTAATCCTGGGATACATTAATGGTCAATGGACATGCACAAAAGGAAGAGTTCATGAAGACCAAAAAGGAATGACCAAGGAATTAGGAGGACTACAGGACAAATTGGAGTCAAGGAAGTAAAGGCCAGAGAGTTTTAGGATGAGGTGTATGGATAAGGACTGCATAAACATCCTCTGGCATGGCAATGTAAAGTTCACTGATGACCTGCAAAAGCGAATGTAGACTCCAAACTGAGACGAGTTGAAGAGTAGATGAAGTACAGACACTGCAGTGTTAACTTAGCTGAGAAGGAAAGGAGAAGAATTAGAACACAACTAGTGGGAAATGGCAACCCACTCCAGCATTCTTGCCTGGAGAATCCCAGGGACAGGGGAGCCTAGTGGGCTGCCAGCTATGGGATCGCACAGAGTCGGACATGACTGAGGCGACTTAGCAGCAGCAGCAGCAGGAGCAGCAGTTGGGAGGCAGGGCCAAGAGACAGCTGACTAGGGCTAAAGGAAAAATTATTATGGTAAACTAGTCATTATTTAATTCATTGCTTTAAGGAGAACAAGATAAAACAGTCTATAGACAACTCAATACCCAAATATCTTTTTCAGTCACAAGACCAGAAGAGAATAAAGTCACATGCAACGGCGCTGCCTTTGCCAGAATTCTAACCACAGCTTTGTGTACAGGAAGATGATGAAGTTTCTGCTCCTGCCAGGAACCTGATGCTTGTCAAACTGGTCAGGCATCTTCTGGAATAACTTAACTTTGGGTGTAATGATTTGCTTTCTGGAAGCTGGGCACCACTGTTTCTATGAGGAGTCACTGCACCACCGTGTGGCCAGTTGTGAGTTTTTCTCAACTTTCTCCCGCGGGTAGTCCTGGTTTGAATCATGGAAAAAGAAATCTGCAGCTGGCGGAGACCTTCAGTTCAGTTGCTCAGTCGTGTCTGACTCTTTGCGACCCCATGGACTGCAGCACGCCAGGCTTCCCTGTCCATCAGCAACTCTCGGAGCGTGCTCAAACTCATGGCCATCAAGTCAGTGATGCCATCTTCTGTTGTCCCCTTCTCCTCCTGCCTTCAGTCTTTCCCCGCATCAGGGTCTTTTCTAATGAGTCAGTTCTTCAATCAGGTGGCCAAAGTATTAGAGCTTGAGCATCAGTCCTTCCAATGAATACTGATGCTATATAGTTGTGGTTTAAATCACAGAAAAAGAATTCTGTAGCTGGCGGAAACCTTAGGGGCATTCTTCTTATCATACAGAGAAAGATTTGCTTCATTTTTCAAAATCTCTTTTTATTTTGAATTGCATATTATATCTTGTGCATATGTGAGCGATTCCATGCATACACACATATATTCACAAATATATGTTTTATATACACATACACAATCTTTAAGTATTCATTTAAACCCAAGAATAACATTCTTATCAGATTCCCTTAAGTTTAACACATTGATGAAATGCAGCAACTTGCACTGATCTTTGTTTCTAAACTAATCTTTAGCAACAATCATATGGCTAGGAGGTTAGTATGATATTTTGTGTAAACTGAGCTATTTCAATATTTTTAAAATGTATGTGTGCTCACATGGAATGGTGAAATAGGAAACAAGCCTTAGGCTCAATTATCTTAAGATATAAAACTCAGGGACTTCCCTGGTGGACCAGTTTTAAGACTCTGCTCGTGGCAGAGGAGGCAATGGCACCCCACTCCAGCACTCTGGCCTGGAAAATCCCATGGACAGAGGAGCCTGGAAAACTGCAGTCCATAGGATCGCTGAGGGTTGGACACGATTGAGCAACTTCACTTTCACTTTTCACTTTCATGCATTGGAGAAGGAAATGGCAATCCACTCCAGTGTTCTTGCCTGGAACATCCCAGGGACTGGGGAGCCTGGTGGGCTGCCAGCTATCGGGTCGCACAGAGTCGGACACGACTGAAGCGACTTAGCAGCAGCAGCATGGTGCAGGGGGCTCGGGATTGATCTCTGGTCAGGGAACTAGATCTCACACACTGCAACTAAGAATTTGCCTGCCACAACTAGAAGATTCCACGTGCAGCAATGAAGACCTCCATTCCATAACTAAGACCTGGCACAGCCAAATAAATAAATAAAAATACACTTTTTTAAAAAGATACAAAATCAGTTCTATGTTATCATTTTGCTTTTCCATATATTATTTTCTCTGATGATCTGAGTAACAGTTATCATAAAGAAAGCTTGGAGATTTCATAGGGGAAAGAAAAGTATTAAAAATCACTCAAAATTCCATGTCTAATAATAACCTTTAAGATTTTGACACATTCAATGTTTTCTAAATGTTTTAAGTTAAACATATCAAACTAGTCAATTTAACATAGCACAGGGGACAACAGTAAATATTTTATAACCTATAAGGGAAAATCATCTGAAAAAGTAAATACATACACACACACATGCACACACACACATATATATCTGAATCACTGTGTTATACACTTGAAACTAGCATTGTAATAGATTATACTTCAAACTAATATATGTGTATGTATCTATATATTTATATATACAAAAAAGCTAGTCATTTTATTTGTTCCATGGAATCAGCTAAGAGTTAAAAATTTTTTTTTTATATTTATAGAAGTTTTTTCACCCTTTAAGTCCACCTGACCAAGATATTCACCAACTTGGAGACTAAACAAATGTCAAAGAACCAAAGTAGACCAAGGTTGACAAAGTTTGGGCAAGCTTTGTCCCAGGTGACATCTCCAGCCAAACCACTCATTTGTTCATCAGTGTGTTACCATTAATTATTTCTGAAATTCCTTACTGTGTTGGCTTCTCTCTGCAACTTTTTATCTCCCAGTTCGAAGATGTTTCCACTGATTCTAGATCATTTGGAAAGGGAGTACCCTAAGTTAGCAAGACTACAACATTTGAAATGTTTCAAATCAAAACAGTAGCCTTCTGCTGAATGCAACATTAATAGAAGTAGTGCTAGTAAAGGCTTCCAAGGTGGCTCAGTGGGTAAAGAATTTGACTGCAATGCAGGAGATATAAGAGATGTGGGTCTGATTCCTGGGGTGGGAAGATCCCCTGGAGGAGGGCATGGCAACCCACTCCAGTATTCTTGTCTAGAGAATCCCATGGACAGATGAACCGGGTGGGCTACAGTCCATATGGTCCAAAGAGTCAGACATGAGAGACGCGACTAAGCACGCATGCATGTATTCGTAATGGTGAAAACAATAGATGAAGCTCTTATAAGTGCTTTGCAAAGTTCTCATTTAATCACCCCAATTTTACAATGAAAGATGTTTAGAAATGGTCTCACCTCATAAGCTAATATTCATGTGGTCAGCCTCTGCCCCAAACTCTGTTCCAGGAACCAGAATCTCACAGCTCAAGACCTTTTCAGGAACTCAATGCTTAACCAATCTCAGGTTTTCTGATTCTTTTCAACCTACAGTAATGTAATTATATCACAAGTGCAGTGTGTAATATTTTGGAAAAAATACCTGCTTCTCTCTTTTTCCTTTTTTGACTAGGTCAGTCCAAGGAGTCCATTTCTCTGGGAAAATACTAGAATACCTTACAAAAGGAATGCAAAGGGGGAAAATGAGCAAATATTCATTTTCTGATATACAAAATAGATTTATTCAGAAGACAATTTTTATTTTCCTGAGGAGGGCATGGCAACCCACTCCAGTATTCTTGCCTAGAAAATCCCATGGACAGAGGAACCTGGTAGGCTACAGAGTCCATACAGTCAGAATAGACTCCATATGGAGGAAATAAAGCCCCTTAACCCAACATTTATATAGATCGCCTGTAGTGTGGGAATGATAGAACCCTGGACCAATGGTGGGCAAGTCCCTGGGGAGGCTTGATGCTCAAAGATAAAAGGAATGACTCAGGAGGTAAAAGAAAAAGTCATCCTCACTTCATTTTTTAATAAAAGAAAGTTGGAGGAGGCAGAAGAGGAACACTGTTAACCACATGTGTCCCAATTGCCCCCCTTGCAGGCTTTGGCCCCTAGAAGGGGAGGTCCAGTCAGGTAACACCGTGGTCAGGAGGAGTTTCTGCTCCCCACTCGACTTGGAAAATAATTACCACCTGCACCAACCTGGCACACGACCACATCAATTAGGAGGCCCAGGGAAGAAGAAATCTCAAAAGTTTAGCTTTCCAAAGTTTTGGTTCTTATGTCTGTGGGGGGCGAGGCAAGAACCACAGAGCAACCACTGATTCCCCAGTGACAGCGGCCCTCTCACTGCTTCTGAGGTGGGCCAGTGGGCCAGTGGACCAGAGTAGCACATGGCGGAGACTCAGGCCTGCAGCCAGTGGGAACCAGGCATAAGCCACCCCAATCCAAGGGGCGCAGCCAGGCTCTGAGAAGCCAGGAGAGAAATGGGGCAGCAAGATGAGAGTTACCAACTGCAGAAGAAAATGTCTGCAAAGCAAACAGCAGCCAGGCAAACAGCAACCTCACTTGGATTCCAGAGAACATGGGACCCAAAGACACAAAGTCCTCTTCTCAGGCCTCCTTCTCCACATGTGTAGATACATGGGAGAAACACAGGAGGAAAAGGGAGCAACCAGAGAGAATGCATTTTTCCCGCAGCGAGACTGAGTATTATATAAAGGAACTGATTAAGTTATCAAATTGTTTTTTTTTTACTTTGATAGCCAGCAGATGAGTCCTCCTGAAGATCAAATGAGTTCCCAGCAAAAGAAAGAAGTTGTGTTTGGGGAGGGTCTAGGTTAAGGGCTAAGGTGGATGACTTAACACACCCGTCTACCTTCAACCCTTCCTAAAACCAGAATTCAGTAAAGGGAGCTTTAACAAGACCCAAATCCCTAACAATGCGAAAACCGAAGAGACCCCAGCTCCACAGTCTGGAAGCTTGCAAGAGAAGGGCAAGTGATAACTAACTCACCAGGTCCCATCCTGACAGTAGGCAAAGATGGGGAGAATCAAACCAGTTAACATCACAGAACCTGCAAAGTTCTCAGGAACCAGAAGCCCCAAGGTCTCTGGAACTTGGGGTCAAAGGGATGTCTGAAATAAGGAAGCCTGAGTGGAATACTATCTCAGAAGCTGTTAAGAGTCCCTAGGTTCCCTTGTCTTCTCTGTTTCCTTTTTCCTAGTTTTGCAGAAATCTGAAGGTTTGTTCTCTGAAAAGAAAACAGAGAGACTCTAGATCTGGAGGACACAGGTACAGTTGGGGTGTCGGTACCTATTCCAAAATACTGAGTAACTGTCCATCCCAAACTCCCTAACTATCTCTTTCCCTCATCCTTCCCCCAAGCAACTGTAAGTTACACACTGCTATATTTAAAATGAATAACCAACAAAGACCTACTGTTTAACACAGGGAACTCTGCTCAAAGTTATGTGGCAGCCTGGATGGGAGGGGAGTTTGGGGGAGAATGGATATGTATATGTATGGCTGATTCCCTTCAGTTCACCTAAAACCATCACAACACTGTTGATCAGCTATACCCCAATACAAAATAAACAGTTTAACCAAGAAGAACATTGAGTGAGGGGTGGTCCATAGTGAATGTTGAATGTGACAAACTCTTGCCATCTTCCCCTACTTTGAGAACTCTAGCAAAAAGCCCCTTACACTCCTGGTAGGAATCCAACCAACTGGTCTAACTTAAGCAATGTGATACAAGACACAGATATGATGAGGATTATCTTCACTGTGTCTCTCACTTCAATCAGACCAACTTTTTAAACTTTAATACAGAATATGTTAGGAAGCCAGGTCCACATTCATATCTGTTTTGGCTTGCCATGACCTTGTGCTGATTGAAGCTCTTATGAACTCCTCTATTCCTTCACCTTCAGCCAGCTGAGGATGCTCTTTTCATACCAGAGAATGCCCCTGCTTTGCCCTGCTCCTGAGGGCTGCATGTGGTGATGAGATGAGAAGCAGAAAATACAGGGCAGCCACTCCATTTGATGCATTTCTATCAGATGCCCAAAGCATGGTCCCATACAACAGCCCTGCAAGATGAGGATGACTATGGGGTCACCTATGTGGTGATTCCTGTTTCTCAATCACCATCTTGCCCACTGACTTTCCCAAGGGGATCTTATAAACTCTCAGAAAAACTAAAGCCAAAGCATGATTCAGAGACTCTATTCAGCATTTCATCTGCTGGGAACAGCCACAACACTGCTAATAGAGCTGTTTCTATATACAAATAGATCTATGCTTATTGCTCAGATTTTTTTAATTGATTTTTTAATTGAAAGATAATTGCTTTACAGAATTTTGTTGCTTTCTGTCAAACAGCAACAAGAATCAGCCATAGGTATACCCATGCCCCCTCCCTCCCATTTTCCTCTCTATCCCACCCCTCTAGGTTGTTACAGAGCCCCCTTTTGAGTTCCCTGAGGCATACAGCAAACTCCCATTGGCTGTCTATTTCACATTTGGTAATGTAAGTTTCCATGTTACTCTCTCCAAATATCTCACCCTCTCCCTCCTCCCCTCCCCCCATGTCCATAGGTCTGTACTCTTATGTTTGTTTCTCCATTGCTGCCCTGCAAATAAATTCACCAGTACTCTTTCCAGATTCCACATATATGCATCAGTATACAATATTTATATTTCTCTTTCTGACTTACTTCACTCTGTGTAATAGGTTCTAGGTTCATCCACCTCATTAGAACTCAAATGCATTCCTTTTTTGTGGCTGAGTATTATTCAATTGTATCACACACCACAACTTCTTTATCCATTCATCTGTCAATGGTCAATGGACATCTAGATTGCTTCCATATTTTGGCTATTGTAAATAGTGCTGCAATGTACACTGGCACATGAGTCTTTTTTGATTATGGTTTCCTCAGGATATATGCCCAGAGAAGGTGATGGCAACCTACTCCAGTACTCTTGCCTGGAAAATCCCATGGACGGAGGAACCTGGTAGGCTACAGTCCATGGGGTTGCTAAGAGTCAGATACGACTGAGAGACTTCACTTTCACTTTTCACTTTCATGCATTGGAGAAGGAAATGGCACCCCACTCCAGTGTGCTTGCCTGGAGAATCCCAGGGATGGGGGAGCCTGGTGGGCTGCCGCCTATGGGGTCGCAGAGTCGGACATGACTGAAGCCACTCAGCAGCAGCAGCAGCAGGATATATGCCAGTTGTGGGATTGCTGGGTCATGTGGTAGTTTTATTCCTAGTTTTTAAGGAATCTCCATACTGTCTTCCATAGTGGCTGTATCAATTTACACTCCCACCAGCAATGGAAGAGGGTTCCCTTTTCTCCACACCCATTCCAGCATTTGTTGTTTGTAGACATTTTGATGATGGCCATTCTGACTGGTGTGAGTTGGTATCTCATTGTAGTTTTGATTTGCACTTCTCTAGTAATGAGCAAGGTTGAGCATCTTTTCATGTGTTTGTTTATCACTCAGATTTTTCAAAAAATCACACGATACTGTTTATAGATTCACACCCCAGCATGAACTACAAGCATCAGTTGTCAGAGGAAAGTGAAGATATGAATGAGTGCAGTATGGCAGCTGTTACTTCAATCACACCCAGTCCAGCCCATGTACTCAAGGCTGTAAGTCACACCGAAGACTTAACCACCCTCTGGGAAGCATGAGTCTACAGGAGACACCTCTCTGGGGGTGCCTCTAAAAGGGAGGAACACCAAGAAAACAGAGATCTTCTCCTCCACATTGACACAGACCACCTAGCTCTGCCACATAAGGGCTTCAAGCTTATGAAGCTGCTGCTACCAGGTGCTGCTACCTGGCAAGAATGGGATTTCTCTGTGTGTGAGCATATAGGAAACATTCCTTAAAAATTCCCAAGTGTACTTAAGAGACAAGAGTGGAAGAGAAAAATGATAAAGAGATTGGGCTTTCAGTCTCAAAACCAGACTCCAAAACCTACTAGCTCTCACCTTAGTCAGTTTGCATAATTTATCAGAATTCATTCTCTTTACCTGTAAAATGAGGATTGTTATGGTCACACTTTTTTTTTTTTTGCCCAATCAATACCATTCACACATTAGATGAAGAAATAGTTGTGCATTTATTATGTGCCAGGCATTCTATTGGTACTTAAGATGCATCCGTTAAAGACAGAGAGTGAGGTTTCTTTTATAAAAAAAAAAAAAAAATTCCCTGCCCTTATGGTAACTCACATTTTTTAAAAAAAACTATTATTTATTTTGGCTGTTGTTAGGTCTTTTTTGTGGTGTGCAGGCTTTCTCTAGTTCTTGTGCACCTGTTCTTGCCACTTATGGGGTCAGTTGCTAGTAGCATGTGGGATCTTAGTTCCCTAACCAGGGATGGAACGGGCATTCCATGCATTGGAAGGCAGATTCTTAACCACTGGGCCACCAGGGAAGTCTCCTGTACTTACATTCTAAAGGAGGATATAAACAAAAAATAAACACTAAGGAAATGTAGTAAACATGCAGTATATTAGAAGGTAAGTCCAAGAGGGAGAAAAAGCAGGAAACTGGAAGTGTGGGGGTCAGGTTTGCAATCTTAAATAATAGGGTGAAAGTCAGCTTCAAAAAAGAAAAGGAAAAAATTGAGCCAAGACTGAAAGGAGTGATGTAGGGACTACATGACAAAGTGCAATTAAATGCTCTCACTGCCCACCTCACCTGGCATAGCCAGTGCTTGGCAAATTATGGTGGGGAGCAGGAAAGAGAGAAAGATGAATGACAGGAGATCAAGGTCCCAAGTGGGCAGATGAGTGAGATGGGCTGTAACATTCTTGTGACAGTGATACTCTTTAAAAATAGTTAAGGTGACACTCCTTAATAAAAATAACTGTTATTTATCAAATTTTCACTATGTGCTAAGCATAGTGCTAAATTTTAAAATATTTGATTTCATCTAATATTTGGCAATAGCCCTATGAAGCCAAATTGAGGCTGACAGAAGTAAGTCATTGACTCAAGGTCACACGGCCAGCTGGCAATAAATTAGAGGGCACCAGAAGCTTGGCCAGAGGCTTTAGCCATTGTCACCATTGGTCCCCTAATGCTCTGGCCCTCAGGTTTGTTCTCGGACATCAGTGAGATGAGGGGAAGCATGGGTCACCAGGAGGAAACGGAGGCATGTACACAGTGGCTGGGTCAGGATGACGTTGCTCTCTTCCCCTGCACTGGGTGAACTGGCTCGCTGAGCACCAACACCATATGACTTGGACAGAAATCTACCAGACAACAATCCTCCCCGGACATAACAGGGAGAGTCACTGTGGAATCATCTTTTGGGGGGATTTTAAAATAATAGATGAGAGCTTCTTCGAGCTAGAAGTTTCTTTTTAGCAGCCCAGGCCCCAAAGATGGTATACAATAAAAAAAGAATGGATGTTCCAGGAGGCATGAGCCCTCTTGTCTGTAGCGTCCACCCAGGGTCTGGTCATGGGAAGATTCAGTGACACACACGTGTTGACTGACTCCAGAGGACCCTGCGACCTGAATTGATCCAGTGCTCCTCAGACTGATTACAGCAGCCACCTGACCTGTGGGAACACAGGTCTGAGGCTCTAAGGCATGCCCTGCACACACAGAGGAAACCCAGGGTGTTTTTAATATTCCTCTCAAGCTAAGGGGAAAATAGAGTTTAAACATAAATTCAAACTGATGCTCAGAAAGCAAGCCCTCTCGTGCATTAAAATGTTGGAGGGAAGAAATAAAGACCCCGGAACACGAGAAAACAAAACTGAGAAGTTTTACCCCATGCCTTGGTTTCACAGAGTCAAGAGCAGAAACTGAAACCAACAGACATTTCTGTTAAAGGGTTCACCTTCTGGAGCCTGACAACCCATCAACGATCTCAGACTAGCTAACATGAGCAAGAGGCTTCCCACCACAAAGCCCCGAAGGGCAAACCAAGCCTGCTGAAGGGGCAGCAGCCTCGGCAGCCGAAGGGGCGCTCATCAGCACAGAAACATTCAAACAGAGAAGGGGAGACGAGGTGAGCCACCTCCTCCCCCACTTTCTCTGAGGCTGTGAAGTCTGCCACTTGCCGCCTGAGTGACAACACGAACTTGGGCAGCTCCAATATACCAAAAAAAAAAAGAAAAGAAAAAGAAAATTGGGGGAAGTGACACTGGTGACATTCTCCAGGAGAGAAATGAGTAATAGTGTCAAAAAGTGCATGGTCTACTGCCCCTAGAAACTTTAGCATGACACCTCCCCCACCGAAACAGTGAGCCAGCAACAAATAGCAAATGTCACAGAAAACAAATCTCTTGCTGTTGGTGACCCCCTCAGCTGAGGCTTGGAGGGAAGAGGCCAGTAAGAACCAGGAGGTGGTGAAAAGTCACACAGTGAGGCCCTATAGGGCTTTTATTCACAGGCTACATAACTGAGCATCCCCAGGTGCCAAGGTCATGCTAAGTTTTCTTTTTTTAATATTTTATTGCATTTAAATGAACATTCAGGGCAGCCACAATACACTTTGTTAATAAGGTAAGCATCAGAAACCACACACTCACAGGTACCTCCCTTCCCAATCTACTGTATTATAAATAAAGAGGAAATTTAGAATGGGTAGCCAGTTCAAGCCTGTCATGCCTGAATATCACTAGAAGCAGAAGGATGTGCTAAAAATAAATAAGTAAGTCTATTCTAACATTCAGCCCCATCCCCTCATGAACAGTAACACGTTGTTTCCCCTTCTGCTCCTGCTCCGAGTCACTGCACAGCTCTGATCTCATGCACTCTGAATGTGGCAAGACCAAACATGGGGCCCTACCGGCAGCAAAGTTGTATCTGCCACTAAGGAGTTTTTTCAAGTCAGTGCTTCATTATAAGGTGGGATTAATAAGGCTATCCCTGTGATAATCCTTCCATGTTTACCACTAACCACATTGCCAGAATTCCTACCTTGTCCCCAAACCGAGTGCACACAGAGACACAAGTTAGAGGAAAAAGAGAAACTCTATTCTGCTACTGTTGGCTGACTAGATCCCCATTGCCTAGAGGACATATCTGACATATAGTAAATTATTTGATGAAGATCTGTTAAATGAATTTTCTGCTGCATGAAAACAGTTATCTTTCTCTAGTAGGTAAAATAGTTAACAAACCACTTGAAAACTTGGTCGACTTTTTTTACATTTAAGTAAATAAATGAGATGAAGAGATGGGTCCTATGAATGTGCTCCAGGATGGGTCTGTAAGTTTCCTTATTTTGTTATTTTTTGGTGTGTTTTTAACTAACCCTTATGTGCTACGAACTAGGAATCTATACATTGTGCATGTCATTCTCACCAGGCGTTCATTCCCCCAAGCACCTAGCTACACACAAGTGTTAGAACACTGCTATGTTACAGAACAAGATGGGGAGGGGGTTAGTTCTTGGATAGAACAGGATTCGTGGAAGAGTTGTAATAGGAACGGATACTAGGTGTCCCTAGTTTCTCTCCCTTGATAACCCTTTATATCACTTCATAAGCTAACAAGTCTGTGCTTTTCGCTTTACTTCACACAAATCAGGATCCAAAGGCAGAGCCTCATTTTCACTTTCATGTCACCATAATCCGATGACCATTTTTCTCCCAATCTTCACCCTTGTCCATCATTGACTTTTGATCATTTCCTCAACCATTACTGAATACTATTACATTATTCTCTTTCCATTTTTTTCAAGGTCCCCATTTTTCGCTCCTACCCTGTGCATTCCCCAATCTCCTGTTTGTTTATCCCATCTTTATTTCACACACTCATTCTTACTCAGTTTGACTTTTGTGTTTGTTTTCCTTGTGGGATTACTCGTATTTTTTTTTCCTTCTTACTTTCTTTTTTGCATCCTCTTCCAACCTACCTCCCTTTTTGTAAAATTCTCTTTTTTTCCCCTAAAGTTCCATTTCCTTGCTCTTCTGTCTACATTACTTTTATTCTTCTGCCTCTCTCAGATCATATAAAGTTTGGCTTCTGCAATTTTATTTAGAAGAAAAATTTTATAATTCTTAAATGTCAGTTACTTGTATCCTTATATTTTATTTCAGACTCTTTTGGTTTCTTTTAGAATTTTACAGACCAGCACTGATGTATAGCAAAATGTCCTTGTTTCAAGCTTCTTCCCTTCACCTGTAACCTTTATTCACTCACTGTAATAAAGGAAGACACATAAGCCTTAACAAGTTAGAAGGGATAAGGTTGACAAAATTATAAAGAATTATTCTTTTATTCCTCTTCTATTTCTCCCTTCTTTACAGTTTCTCTCTGGCAAATTGTGCCCACATTTTATCTACTTAAATTCTGATAACTGGTGAGGAAGCTATAGAATAAAACAGCAAAAATTTTCTTGGGAATCCAGAGAAGATATGCAGCAAACTGACCAAATTTCCAGAACAAAATACTTACCATTTTTTTATCCATGTTTGAGGAACCCAATATTTGTCCCTTAAATTGACCAAAGCTGAACAGCTCACCTAATTTGTAAAATTTTTATGTAGTCTTGTAGATCTTGACACCTATGGTTAATTAGGTTGAGTATATTGTGTAGGCTGGCACATGAAAATCATTTTAATCAAAAGAAAGGGAAGTACAGCAAATGAAGGATCACTTATGTTTTCCTTCTCTATGCCATTCTTTCTCTTATTATCTGACCACGTCACTTCATACTTTAGTACACATGATCTCCAATTATTGAATTCTCTCCTCTCTTGCCTTGATATTTACTATAAATTCATTGAGGAAAGAGTCTGCATCCTGTGAGAGGAAAAAAGGAATAATATTTGTTTATTAAGTCTTCACCGTATTTCAGGCACTATGCTACATGCTCTAAATTTGAGTTGGCTCATTTTACACTGACAGTCATCCTGTGAAGTACATATTTCTATTCTTGCTTTACAAAAAGGAACTTGTGTTACAGAAAATTTGAGTATCTTGTCCCAGATCACCTGGATAGAAAGAAGAGACACTGAAATTCAGTCCCAGATTAACCTCTCTGCTATCCTAGTCTTCCCACCTGCATAGGGCCTCTCTCAGTTCTAGGAACATAGTAAGCTTTCAGACAGTGAGCCTCTACTTTAAAGGTAAGAGAAATAAAGTCATGCAAGGTGTCTCTCCTCATCTCACACTATGGGACTGCCCCAAAGCTCACTTGTCATTACCACTGGACTGTCCCTTCTCCCAACACACCTGTCTTGGTTTTCCCTTGCTTCCCTTGTGTAAGACTCCTCAGTTGAAAATTCTCTCCCCAGCCTCCCTTGACCTTAGGATAGCTGGACCTCTTTAAGGAACATACAACTAATAATATACGCATGTTCACATAAAAGGGCAATCTCTTCTGTGTCTCTTTCTCCCACTAAAAGTATCCCCTAAAAGGATACTTTTAGGAATTTATCTTAATGAACTAATCAGAAATGCAGGTTAGAAGTACACAAGGAAATTCAGGTAATATTTTTAAAATACTGCCAAACTGGAAATTGTGTGGCTGTCCAATATGATAGAACTGTGTCTTACTAAAATATATCTACTTACTGGAAAAATGGGCTTCCAAATTAACTTAAAGACTTTCAGCAAATGTTAATTATATAAGGGAAAAATGATTGCAATTTGTTTAAAAAGACACTCACACAAAGACACACATGTTAGTGTGTGTCCATATAAGTATATATGTGAAATTCTATAGATGTATTCATAGACACAACAGAAAATTAAACACCCCAATATACCAGCAGTATTTATTGCTGAAAGGTAGAATTCTATTCTTTCCCTTACATTATTCTGCATTTTTCAACTTGAACTTCTTTCTTCCTCAACTCTACCTTCTCTCCAGGCTCCAGGTACAATATCCTCCTTTCCTCAAATCTCTTTTCTGTTCCTCACCTTCATGACTACTTCAGTCAGGGAAAATAATTAATTAATTAAATTAATTAATAAACTGATGGAAATGCATAAAACAAAATCCAGAAGGAAAGATACTTAAAGTGATGATGAACTTATATTCACAGGTGCCTTTTTTTAATTTCTGCATGCTTTTATGCACTTTCTAAATTTTATTCTATAATCAGGAGAAAAAGAGTTTGAAATATTAGGAAAAGGGAATATTTCCAGGATGGCATTGTAAGGGAACCCAAAAATCTGTTCCTCCATAAAAGCATGAGAATTGGGGAAGGACATGTCAAAATCAACTTTTTTTGAACTTTGGAAATTAACCAAGGTCATATAAAAATCAGAGGGGTATTTATTAAAGAAAAACAGCTTAATCTCAGTAAGAACAGTAAGCTCTGTGACATTTTAACTTACTCTATTCCCATGGTCCTCTCCTTAGCTCCAAGTAAGACTTGAAATCCAGCAACCCTAGAAGCATGGTAGCTGTGAGAACCAGCAGTCCAGCAATGAATGGAGGAAACAGAATGGATTTGAAGTTCCCCAGTTCAGTTCAGTTCAGTCGCTCAGTCGTGTCCATCCTTTGCAACCCCATGAATCGCAGCATGCTGGACCTCCCTTGTCCATCACCAACTCCCGGAGTTTACCCAAACTCATGTGCATCAAGTGGGTGATGCCATCCAGTCATCTCATCCTCTGTCATCCCCTTCTCCTCCTGCCCCCAATCCCTTCCAGCATCAGAGTCTTTTCCAATGAGTCAACTCTTCACATGAGGTGGCCAAAGTACTGGAGTTTCAGCTTTAGCATCAGTCCTTCCAATGAACACCCAGGACTGATCTCCTTTAGAATGGACTGATTGGATCTCCTTGCAGTCCAAGGGAATCTCAAGAGTCTTCTCCAACACCACAGTTCAAAATCACCAATTCTTCATTAGCTCAGCTTTCTTCATGGTCCAACTCTCACATCCATACATGACTACTGGAAGAACCATAGCCTTGACTACATGGACCTTTGTTGGCAAAGTAACGTCTCTGCTTTTGAATATACTATCTAGGTTGGTCATAACTTACCTTCCAAGGAGTAAGTGTCTTTTAATTTCATGGCTGCAATCACCATCTGCAGTGATTTTGGAGCCCCCCAAAATAAAGTCTGACACTGTTTCCACTGTTTCCCTATCTATTTCCCATGAAGTGATGGGACCAGATGCCACGATCTTCATTTTCTGAATGTTGAGCTTTAAGCCAACTCTCTCATTCTCCTCTTTCACTTTCATCAAGAGGCTCTTCAGTTCCTCTTCACTTTCTGCTATGAGTGTGGTGTCATCTGCATATCTGAGGTTATTGATATTTCTCCTGGCAATCTTGATTCCAGCTTGTGCTTCTTCCAGCCCAGCATAGAGGAAAACAACAGAATAGGAAAGACTAGAGACATCTTCAAGAAAATTAGAGACCAAGGTAACATTTCATGCAAAGATGGGCTCGATAAAGGACAGAAATGGTATGGACCTAACAGAAGCAGAGGATATTAAGATGAGGTGGCAAGAATACACAGAACTGTACAAAAAAATCTTCACAACCAAGATAATCATGATGATGTGATCACTACCTAGAGCCAGACATCCTGGAATGTGAAGTCAAGTGGGCCTTAGAAAGCATCACTATGAACAAAGCTAGTGGAGGTGATGGAATTCCAGTGGAGCTATTTCAAATCCTGTAAGATAATGCTGTGAAAGTGATGCACTCAATATGCCAACAAATTTGGAAAACTCAGCAGTGGCCATAGGACTGGAACAGGTCAGTTCTCATTCCAATTCCAAAGAATGGTCATGCCAAAGAATGCTCAAGCTACCACACAATTGCACTCATCTCACACAGCTAGTAAAGTAATGCTCAAAATTCTCCAAGCTAGGCTTCAGCAATACGTGAACATGAAATTGTTCAAGAGATGGGAATACCAGACCACCTGACCTGCCTCCTGAGGAATCTATATGCAGGTCAGGAAGCAACAGTTAGAACTGGACATGGAACAACAGACTGGTTCCAAATAGGAAAAGGAGTACATCAAGGCTGTATTTTGAAGTTCTCCAGACAGCCCCAAACCCAGAGAATCATCATTATTTGACCAGTATTGCAATTCCTTGGAAAAGCCCTATCCACAAGGTTTCTTACTTTTTTCACCTAACTCAGAGCTCACTCCCTAAAAAAGTCCTATCCTCAGGTCATCTGCTAAAAACAATCTGGTAACTGTTTAACACTAAAGTGCCCTGTGGCAGTGATACCAACTGGGATAAACAACATACTGGTCAGAAAACATGGGGAATAAAATCTCTATAGCAGGCTTTGAGAAGCTCCAATATGTTCCTAGGGATCTAGAAGGATGTTCACATTTCACATTTAAGGGCTATGTGCCTATCTAAGAAAGACATGACAAAGATTCTAGTACCTCAGCTGTTTGAACTAGAAGTTCTGCACAAGCAGGAAGCTAAGGCTAAGGCAGAGTCACAAACTTTCAGAATGTTGAATGCCTGTTCCAACACACACACACAGAGAACCTTACAGTAAAGTGTAGGAGACTTACTGATTCAAAGAAATTACTAAAAATTTCACCAAAATCTTAGCTGATCATAAGCTAAATAAACAGACATGTGTCAATGACTTTACACAACAAAAGATATAGACATTACAGAATTCATCCAGAAAAGTTAATAACCAAATAACAGGGGAGGAAAAAAAGACCCAAAAACAAGGATAACAACAACAAAAAGCTAGAGGAGAGGGGAGTCTGATTTTCAGAATGCCACATTAGATTATTTTTAATGTCCAATATTCACCAAAACACACACACACACAAAATATATGCAAAGAAAGTATGGTCTGAACACCCCAAAACAGCATACAACAGAAAGCATTCTAAAACAGCACAGAGAATTCAATGGCAGTTCAGTGGTTAGGAATCGGTGCTTTCACTGCCATGGGCCTAGGTTCAATTCCTGGTCAGGGAACTAAGATCCTTCAAGCTGTGTGGTACAGCAAAAAAAAACCAAAACAAATAAACTAAACAAGCAAACAACCCCCACCAAAAAACAGATACTAGATTTAGTATCAAAAATTTTAACAAGCTATTACAGATATGTTCAAAATTTAATGGGAATCATATCTGAAAAACTAAAGGAGAATATAAATGATTGCTAACCAGATAGGAAATACAGAGCAACAATAAATGAGAAGACTTAGGTAAAACTATAAACCAAGTAGACCAATCAGCCATCTATAAGATACTCCTTCCTCCACGATACCATCAATAGCAGAATAATACTTTTTTCAAATGCACATGCAAAAGTCCACAAGGTATACCATAAGTCATAAAACAAATATCAATAGTTGAAATTATACAAAGTGTTTTCATATCATAATGAGATAAAAATCAAAAACAGAGATTTGAGGAAATGACAATGCAGGAATTAAACAATGATTTTCTAAATAACAGGCAAAAAAAAGAAATCACAAAGTTAAATTGGAATGACAGTGAATGGAATGATGGCAAAACACAACATACCAACACTTATGGGATGGAGCTGAAGCAGTGCCTGCAGGAAATTTATAGCTCTGAATCCTTATTATTAAAAACGAAATCCATCCCTAATCTAACTTTAACCTTAAGAAATTAGGAAAAAGACCAAATTAAAGGCAAAGCATACAACAGAAAGAAAATAATAAGGATTAGAATGAAAATAAGTGAAAGACAGGATGGAAAAACAATGAGAAAATTCAATGACACCCAAAACTGGTTCTTCAAAAAGACCAAAAAAAAAAGACATTTAGCTAGACTAGTGAAGAAGAAGAAAAAAAAGGATGAAGAAGAAGAAGACAAGACTCAAATTACTAAAATCAGGAATTAAAGAGAAAGCATCACTACCATCATTAGAGAAATAAAAGAAATTATAAGAGAGGGGGCGCCTAAGATGGTGGAGGAATAGGACAGAGAGACCACTTTCTCCTGCACAAATTCATCAAAAGAACATCTCAACGCTGAGTAAATTCAACAGGGCAACTTCTGAATGCGAGCAGAGGACATCAGGCATCCAGAAAAGCAGAACATTGTCTTCAAAAACAGGTAGGAAAAACACAATAGATGAAAAAAAAAAAAAAAACCAAAGGAGGTAGGGAGGGAGCTCCGTCCCGGGAAGGGAGTCCTGTTCCAGGAAAAGAGTTTTAAAAAGAGAGAAGTTTCCAAATGCCGGGAAACACTCTCACTGCCGAATCTGTGGCGAGTCTTGGAAGTACATAACAGGGAAGAAAAATAAATGGTGACCAACAGGTTACGAGCCCAGTGGTAATTCCCCCAGCAAAGAAGCAGAGCAGACGCCTGCATCCACCACGAGCAAGTGGGGGCTGGGCAAGGAGGCGCGGGAGATGCGGGCATCAGCGCTTAAGAATCGGGCCAGAACGCCTGCACGTAACCAGAGCGAACTAACTCGGGCTAGCACACCAGACTGTGGGACAGTTACCACGCAAAAAGCTCAAATGTAAGACACTGCCAGGACCACACACAGAACAAAGGATGGAACAGAAATAGCCAGCTGCAGACCATCCCCCGCCGGCAACAGGCAGCCAGAGCCGTAAGGGCTGGAACGTGGCAATCGCAGCCCTGGAGGGACTTTGCTGATCAANAAGCTGCATAAGTAAGCAGTAAAAAAATCTCTTTATATAGTTTTGATGATGGAAAGAATATAATTCTGCACAGTATAAACAACTAGTATCTTGATCTCAAAATGTGACACATTATACTAATCTTCAACTTTGGACAAAGTTTACAATCTTGCAATAGGAGGAATGAAAATACTGGTTTATGGATTTTCAGATGTGGTTGTGTTTAACTTGTTGAAGTGAGTTATTTACTTTTTATTTTCTTATCAGTGTCTATGCAAAATTTGTTGTATGTGACTCACTGAGTCCTCTGAATTTTCTTTTATGGCTCCTTTGGTTTTTTTTTTTTTTTTGGTATCAGTAGTATAGATTGTTTCTTTTTGACAGCTAATGTGTATTTCACTTATCATATTGGAAGAGCAATCATTGTCAAGTATCTATCATCAGTGACAAAATGTACATTAAGTATGCGTTATGGAATAAATGTGGAGAAGGAAATGGCAACCCACTCCAGTATTCTTGCCTAGAGAATCCAGTGGACAGAGGAGCCTGGTGGGCTGCTGTCCATAGGGTTGCACAGAGTTGGACATGACTGAAGCAACTTAGCATGCGTGGAATAAATGTCCAGCCAGAACCACAGCTGATTATGTAAATTTAAATAGTGTCTGAGACATAAATTTTGGGTTTTAACCCACAAGTGAAATATTTACTCCTGAATGTCTAGGAAAGGTATTAATCAGAAGTTAGTTTTGTGTTAAAAACCAGAAGGGCATCCTCAAAACAGAGCACTGAGACCTTTTTTTTTTTTTTTTTTTTTGGTATAAGTAGTATAAAGATTGTTTGTTTTTGACAGCTAATGTGTATTTCACTTATCATATTGGAAGAGCAATCATTGTCAAGTATCTATCATCAGTGACAAAATGTACATTAAGTATGCGTTATGGAATAAATGTGAAGAAGGAAATGGCAACCCACTCCAGTATTCTTGCCTAGAGAATCCAGTGGACAGAGGAGCCTGGTGGGCTGCTGTCCATAGGGTTGCACAGAGTTGGACATGACTGAAGCAACTTAGCATGCGTGGAATAAATGTCCAGCCAGAACCACAGCTGATTATGTAAATTTAAATAGTGTCTGAGACATAAATTTTGGGTTTTAACCCACAAGTGAAATATTTACTCCTGAATGTCTAGGAAAGGTATTAATCAGAAGTTAGTTTTGTGTTAAAAACCAGAAGGGCATCCTCAAAACAGAGCACTGAGACCTGAATCCTACAGTGAGTTGCCAAAGCCAATGTTAAGAGCATATTTCTCACAGGATTGGCCTCAGTTCACACACAGGTTCAGGGGTTCTTGGGGCCACCTTTATTTCTCACCAGCTGGTTACAAATTTTGGAGTTCATATACACACACATACACACACAATTGGTTTTGTTATTTTTTTTTTTTGGAGAATACTGACTAATATAAATACTATGTATATATGTTACTAATATAAATACAGTGTTTTGGCCTCTATAGAGTCTCAATTTAGGGATGCTTAATCTATCTTTGATAGGTAATTTTGAAACTTAAATAAAATGAAATGTTTTTTAAAAGGATGCATCTTCTTTGTAGGATAGATGGTTTTTGAGTTTGTGATTGTAAACAAAGGAAAATCTCAATATGCAAAGAGTCAATAACTAGATTTACTCTACCTTTACTACCTCTGCAGTTTTCCAACTGTTTTTTCCTCTACAGTTTTTCCAACTAGTTTTTTCTGTTTTCCAGTGATAGGATTCTTTAGAGAGGATTTTTTTGTTTATTATTATTTTTATTATTCTGGGAAGAGTTGTGCATAGCTACTAAAACTATTTGCTTTCATTGTAAAGGTATAAAGGAAATACAATTATATGTTTTTAAAGGAGTTCTCAGGTCTTAAAAAAAAAAACAAAACCCTTTTTTAGAGTTGCTATAATGGGAGATACAGAATGTTGGAAAAAAATGGTAACATGTTCTCAATATAGTCAGTGTTGCTCTCAAGATGTTGGAAATTTGAATTAACAGATGTGACAGCTGACAACTGTATATTTCTTGGATTATTGAAGTAATAACATGTCAAGTTACTCATTCTTGACGTGAGGAGATCAATTAAATTTTTCCTGGCTTCCTGCTCTCTTGCCTTGAAAGTTTTCTGCCCTGTAGAATTTTTGTAACTCCCTGGAGGATCCAGCTGCTTTTTAACTGAAGGAAATGAAAGGATT
The DNA here is from genome assembly GCA_006408695.1 of Aepyceros melampus. Lineage (NCBI taxonomy): Eukaryota > Metazoa > Chordata > Mammalia > Artiodactyla > Bovidae > Aepyceros > Aepyceros melampus. Next base: position 304,965 of record SJXQ01012696.1, on the reverse strand, counting down.
TTCTTTTCCAATAAAATCATGCACATTCCAGAGGTTTAACATGATTTATTGATGAATGAATAATTTAGTTTAGAGATAAAATAAATACTGGACTAAATTTGAGAACTAAATATCTGGGTAGATGAGATTGTGAAACTTTCCTTAATGGTATCAAACTGTCTTAATGGATCATTAAACTATTCCACCCTCTACCTGCTTCTGTAATGGAACTTTTAGATGAAAAAGTGTGGCATCGTCCCAGCACCGCAGTATCTGAGTGGGCAGCAGCCGTGCTTAAACGCAGAGAGAAACCTGTCGCCCATCAGTGCTCCCTTCAGGTTGTGATTATTACTTGAGATTAGCCCTTTAATTAGGTAATAAGTCATACACTTACTAAAGCAATGTCTGAAATGAATGAAGACATGCTAGCTATTAATTTTTACTGTTGTAGTCTTTCTTCTAAGTTGTCAATGTCCGGGAGATTTGAACAAACAATAACAGAAATGGCTTTGCATTGACCAATTAATGGTACCTCAGTGTTTCTCTCTATTTGATCATCTTTACATGACTCATTTCCTTTGAGAAAAAGCTTGCTTCCAGATGTTCTCTCATTATCCTCCTCTGTCTTTTCCTCACTTAAAGGACATCTGCTGTGACATTTTGTCCTTGATGACTCTGAGTTGAGTGGCCAATGTTAATTGGTTTCCATTAAGTGGTGGCTAGTTTCATCTAGCTCTTGGGAATGTTTTACCAGGACTCATTGTCGAAGTTCATGGCCACCAAGGTACTTCCAGTCAGGAAGTCCTTGCAGACTGTAACCTCTTTGCCCTGAACTCAATCCTCAATGGGTAATGGCTTGCCCATTCATTCAATAATTTTGTGTGTTCTCTCTAAGCAAATAAAGGGAGAAAATTTAGATAATCTCCACACTGTATCCAGGATGTAGAGGAAAACTGTTCACCTCCCTCTGATAATGCATGTGTAGATACTAAATCTCTTCAGTCATGCCCAACTCTTTGCAACCCTATGGAGCATAGCCCACCAGGCTCCTCTATCCATGGAATTATCCAGGCAAGGATACTGAAGGGGGTTGCCATTCTCTTCTCCAGGGGTTTTTCCCAACCCAAGGATCATACCTGCATCTCTCATGTCTCCTGCATTGGCAGGTGGGTTCTTAACCATTAGCACTGCCTGGGCTGAGGCATATATCTTGTGCATCTTGGGAAGTAATTTCAAAATAAATGCTGAGCTACCTTTGAATCCTAATCCTTACCCGTGTTATCCTGGAAATAGGCTATAGCCTATTTCCTTATCCTTGAAAGAGGCTATAGCTCAAAAGTATCTTCTTATCTGCTCATTTCTATAATCCACACCTTGGGTTTCCTTGGCGGCTCAGATGGTAAGAATCTGACTGCAATGCAGGAGACCTGGGTTCTTGCCTGGAGAATTCCATGGACAGAGGAGCCTGGTGGGCTATGGTCAATGCGGCAGCAAAGAGTTGGACATGACTAAGAGACTTTTACTTTCATAATCCACACCTCAGGGTTTAACCTTAAGGCAGAGAGATGGCACAGAAGCCTAGAAAGCACTGTTGCAACTAAAATCTTCAATTGTCTTTTATATCTCATTTTCCCAAACTCCTTAAGGTCATGACATAGGCCTCTTACTCATTGGAGGAACTTCTATATCTTCTTTCTTTCCACTGACACAAAGTTTCTTAAATGTTCCTTAATGCATTATAGGACAGAAATAAAATATTGGTATACTAAAAAGGGGGCACCTTAGAGAAGGAAGTATTTTTAAAATAGTTTTTACATGATGTTCTTGCTTGTCTTAGGGAAATCCCCTGTTGCTGGAGAACATTTATTGTCATCCAGATATGCCCTGACTTCTGAGAAGGAAGAAATGGGTGGATTTCTTTATCTCAGTCCTCAATCTCTAGTTTTCAAGATGTTTCTATGTTAAACCTGGATTCGAAGGAAAATGATCACCTCTTAGAAGTAGGGGCACTAATCAATCTCCAGGGACATTGACTTCTCAGTACTAGGTCAAGAAATACTTTGCCCCATCCCAGAGGCATGTAAAATATTCATTGCCAGAAAAGAAGTCTCAGGTTCTAGCAGTAAGCCATAGTGAAGAGTTGTCACTGCTTAAAGATACAAGTAACAGAGTCTGGTACTCTAGTTACTACTAGTACTCTAGTCCACTACTCTGGAAGTAACTCTAATCTTGAAGTCCGCATTGGCTACACATTGGAATCACCTAGAGAGTTTTCAAAAAAAGGAAGCACAACACAGAACACATCCAGACCACCTGAATCATAATGTCAGGTGGGCTGTGTTTTATGAAAAAGTTCACCAAGTGGTTCTTTGTATATGAGTCTTAAGAGTTGCTGAAGCCATTGTCTAGTTTCTGATCCTAGCTCCTGGAGACCTGGTTGTAAGTGGGATTTGTTTTGCAAGAGTCATAGAATCTATTTTCCGGTTTGACTGGAATTTTCCAACCTATCTAAATTTTTTCATTTTTGGCTTTGGGTTCTCTTTCTGATCCGCTTGTGGAACTTTCTTTTGTCATATAAAGCACAAGTACAGACAGATGGAGACCCAATTATTTAATGGCTGGAGTTTTTGTAGTTGGAATTGCATTCAGGACTTCCAAATTTAGAGCATCCAAAGGGAACTTGCCAATGAATGTTCCTCCCTATCTCTTTCTGTCTCTTATTGTGTATTGCCTGTTTTCTCTTTGATTCTATACACTTGATGTCACAGGCTTACATCTCAGGCCTCAAGATGCTTAGCTTGCTTATTTTAATCCAAAATGGGAACACATACTGTGAGATTTTAAAGAATCCCAGAGAATCTCTTACATGTATTCCATTTCCTATAACTCATTCAGTACCTCAGGTTGCTAGGAAAGGTGGGAGATGGGAAGAAGGAGACAGCTCTTAAAACCTTTTAAATTTCCTTTTTAATACTACCTGTTGTTAGTCTCAGCCTTCGGCGGTCAAATGCTATGTCTTGAAGACTTTCTCACCTCTTACTTTTCTTTTTTTTTCCTCCTGATAGGAGACTTAACGTGGCTGCAAGGAGATGGAACTGGGCTTTTGGAGGACAGATCCACCCCCTCTTTTTTTTTCTGGTTCCTGGTGTCTGCCATTTCATGATATTAGTCTGGCCTATTCCCTGTATTGCTGTCCAACAAGGTGATCCTGCTTTTATCTGACTTTTAAATTTCCTTTTTAATACTACCTGTTGTTAGTCTCAGCCTTCGGGGGTCAAATGCTATGTCTTGAAGACTTTCTCACCTCTTCCTTTTCTTTTTTTTTCCTCCTGATAGGAGACTTAACGTGGCTGCAAGGAGATGGAACTGGGCTTTTGGAGGACAGATCCACCCCCCCCCCTTTTTTTTCTGGTTCCTGGTGTCTGCTGTTTCATATTAGTCTGGCCTATTCCCTGTATTGCTGTCCAACAAGGTGATCCTGCTTTTATCTGACATTTCACTGCTTTCTGTGACAAATCTGTAGTCACACTGTTGGCATCCTGCTATAAAGATATCTCTAATTTTATACTTCTTCTCAATCTCATGACTTCAGTGACCCACTGGAATCTCTCAACACTTCTCTGTCCATTCACTGGGACATCGCACCCTTGGATGCCCTGAGCACTGTATGTAGACTGTAGGGAGTCATGAGGTTTATCTTAGTCTCGTTCATCTCCACACCTCCCTTTATCTAGTGCCATTGAAAGTGAAAGCGATGTCACTCAGTCGTGTCTGACTCTTTGCGACCTCATGGACTGTAGCCCGCCAGGCTTCTCAGTCCATGGGATTTTCCAGGCAAGAGTACTGGAGTGGGTTGCCATTTCCTTCTCCAGGGGATCTTCTCAACCCAGGGATCGAATCTGGGTCTCCCGCAATGCAGGCAGACGCTTTACCATCTGAGCCACCAGGGAAGCCCCGTGCTCATATTGGATTTTATCTTAGTCTCGTTCATCTCCACACCTCCCTTTATCTAGTGCCATTGAAAGTGAAAGCGATGTCACTCAGTCGTGTCCGACTCTTTGCGACCTCATGGACTGTAGCCCGCCAGGCTTCTCAGTCCATGGGATTTTCCAGGCAAGAGTACTGGAGTGGGTTGCCATTTCCTTCTCCAGGGGATCTTCTCAACCCAGGGATCGAATCCGGGTCTCCCGCAATGCAGGCAGACGCTTTACCATCTGAGCCACCAGGGAAGCCCAGTGCTCATATTGGATTTAAGCGTAAGTTCAGTGTTGGTCTTTCCTCAGACTTTTAAATCCTCACATAGGTTACACATTGGGAATTATGTCACTTGCCCTGGGATTCTCAGTTTCCCACATGCTGTTAATGCCTGACATTAAGGTTCAGCCCCACAAAGTCAGTAAGAGTAACTCTGCTGACCTGCTTTTCTCATATCTGTCCCCTCCTTTCCAGTTATACCCTCAGACCAGAATGAATGAGATTTTAGAGAGGCCTCCCTATTATTTCATACCCTCCTTCTTCCCAGAAACACTGAGCCCTGTGACTCAGCATTAAATATAGTTGAGTTGGAGGATAAAATAAACTCATCTGATGATAAGAGAACACATTCCAAAAAGTATTTTTATCTGTCAAATGCACATTCTTGAAAATCACGCTTTTCTTTGAGCTTTGCTGGCAAAGATACCTGCAGCTAGCAGAGACGTTCTTCATGATTTCCTAAACTTCCCACCCTCTGGGCTTTTTAGCCCTGACTCTACTACCATAGGCATTTACCACAAATATTTTAGCATATATAATTAATTTAGCAAATATACTGAGTGTGTGCTATATATCAAGCACTATTCCTAGAAGATCATTAAATGTGGTCAAGAGTAAGTTGGTCAAAGAAACCAGGAGGCATTCTACTTGAGTTAATAACACAAGTAAAGGGACTGACAGTTTAAGAGATGCTTGAAGAACACAAAGAAGGCTCCTATCCTTGAGAAACTGAAGCCTAGATGGCTAGGGAGACATTTTATGTATTTAATATGGGAATGGTCCAAAGAGGTCAAAGTTTTATGGAAGCTTAAAAGAAAACATGGCGAATCTGCCTGGGAGTTTAAAAGCAATGATTTCTTGGAAACTCTTGAATGCTAAACTTATTTTTGCCTTAAGCAAGGCAAGTCTAGTTAGTATAACATGATTGGTTTTGCTTACAACCATTTACTCAAGTTGATCTGTTTTTTGTCTGCCCTTAAATTGGCAGACCTGAACTCATTATTATTCAGACCTGAAATAGCACATATTTCCCACTCTTGCTCTCAGTTTGTTAAACTATTTTTCTGTGAATTGGAAGGCAAGGACAACTTAATGTGAAGGGTGCAGTTCACTGAAAATGTAGTTGATATTATGTATAAGCTTAGTACAATTAACATTAAGAGGGTTACAGAACTTAATTTTAAATTCGCTTAAGAATGTTATAAGTGAGAAAAGTCTGGACCAGGCAAAAAGATGAGACAAACAGTGCTGATTCTTACCAGTAATCAGTATTCCTTATCTTTTGGGGGCATACAGACTGTATTTCTAAATTTGTCTTTCAATCACATACAGCAGTCTGACTGACTTCTGACCGTGGTCACACAGGCAAGAGGTGGTAAAGCTAAGATGTGAACTCAAGAATTCTGGCTTCTAGGTGGCACTAGTGGTAAAGAACCTGCCTACCAATGCAAGAGACATAAAGATGCAGGTTCGATCCCTGACGCAGGAAGGATCCTCTGGAGGAGGAAGCAGCAACCCCCTCCAGTATTCTTGCCTGGAGGATCCCATTAACAGAGGAGCTTGGTGGGGTACAGTCCATAGCATCACAAAGAGTTGGACACGACCAAAGTGACTTAGCATGCAAACACTTTCTGGCTTCTGTTCCCTTGCCTTTAATAAGCTAATTGTAATTCTAGGCTTTAACCAAGTATAGTGTGATTAAGGCACTGAAGATAGTTGAGTGTGCCCAGGTGCCAGAAGATAAGAGAGAGGATATTAGAAGATGAAGTTGATGTCACATACAGCAGTCTGACTGACTTCTGACCGTGGTCACACAGGCAAGAGGTGGTAAAGCTAAGATGTGAACTCAAGAATTCTGGCTTCTAGGTGGCACTAGTGGTAAAGAACCTGCCTGCCAATGCAAGAGACATAAAGACGCAGGTTCGATCCCTGACGCAGGAAGGATCCCCTGGAGGAGGAAGCAGCAGCCCCCTCCAGTATTCTTGCCTGGAGGATCCCATGAACAGAGGAGCTTGGTGGGGTACAGTCTATAGCATCACAAAGAGTCAGACACGACCAAAGTGGCTTAGCACGCAAACACTTTCTGGCTTCTGTTCCCTTGCCTTTAATAAGCTAATTGTAATTCTAGGCCTTAACCAAGTATAGTGTGATTAAGGCTCTGAAGATAGTTGAGTGTGCCCAGGTACCAGAAGATAAGAGAGAGGATATTAGAAGATGAAGTTGGAATTGTAGAACCATAGAGTCGGACACGACTGAGCGACTTCACTTTCATGCACTGGAGAAGGAAATGGCAACCTACTCCAGTATTCTTGCCTGGAGAATCCCAGAGACAGTGGACCCCCGTCTATGGGGTTGCACAGAGTTGGACATGACTGAAGCGACTTAGCAGCAGCAGCATATAGACCATAAAAACTTGGGATTTTATAATGAGTGATAAAAAACTATAGGTGGGTTTTAAGTGGATTAGTGATAAAAATCTCATTTGTGATTTTGACATAACATTGTGCCATGTAGCAAATGAATTATATGAGACTAAGAGACTATTTCAGTGGCCCATGTAAGCAATAATAGCTTAGAGAAAAGTAGTATGGTAAAAATGGAGAGACATGAATTTGATTTATTTATATGTTGAAGATAGAGCCAACAAGGCTTTCTGGGAAGAAACTGGGGAGGAAAAAGACAGAATCAAGGGTAATAATTAAAATTTTTAGCTTTAAGCAGGAAGGGATAAGTAGTGGTACCATTTACTAAAATAGTGAAAATTGGGAGAAGAATAGGTTAGGCTTAAAATCAATAGTTTTTTTTTTTCTTTGAACAAAAAGACCTAGGATAAATACTAGTCAGAAATTTATACATCTGGAGTATTTTAAAGAGTCTGAGCCTAGAGGTGTACATTTGGGTGTAGTTAGCACTGAGAAGGAAGTTTTAGTCATTGGGCTAAATAAGGTTAGCTACAAAGTGCCCCAACTTAGTTTGAGCAGAAATATTTGAGCAGAAACAGTGTGACTTGTGAAGAAGACTGGTCAAGTGGGGTCAGACAGGAAAGAGAAAAAGTATGAGAGAGTATAAATGAACATGAACTTTTCAAGGAGGAAACGCTCCTGAAATGTCAATTAAGAAGAAGACATAGATGTTACCCTTGGATCTGGTATCAAAGAAGACATTTTGATAAAGTCATTTATCTGTGTTTTAAACAAATTTACTGAATAAAATTGAGATACAGTAAATAAACTCATATTTAAAATGTAATCTACTACTTGAAAAATTTTGACATTAAGCATCCATCCATGAGGGCTTCCCAGGTGGTGCTAGTGGTAAAGAACCTGCCTGACAATGTAGGAGATGTAAGAGATACAGATTAGATCCCTGGGTCAGGAAGATCCCCTGAAGGAGGGCAGGGCAACCCACTCCAGTATTCTTGACTGGAGTATCCCCATGGACAGAGGAGCCTGGCGGGCTACAGTCCATAGGGTTCCCCAGAGTGAGACACAACTGAAGCAACTTAGCAGGCATACGCCCACGGAGCTATCCTTGTGACCAAGATGATTAACATATTTGTGCTCCTGAGAGTTTTGTTCCCTTGAATAGTCCTTCCCTCCTCTTCCTCCCTAGAAGGAATTTGTCCGCATCCTTGAATTTGTCCTCGGCCATTCTGAAGGAGATCAGCCCTGGGATTTCTTTGGAAGGAATGATGCTAAAGCTGAAACTCCAGTACTTTGGCCACCTCATGGGAAGAGTTGACTCATTGGAAAAGACCCTGATGCTGGGAGGGATTGAGGGCAGGAGGAGAAGGGGACGACAGAGGATGAAATGGCTGGCTGGCATCACTGACTGGATGGACATGAGTCTGAGTGAACTCGGGAGTTGGTGATGGACAGGGAGGCCTGGCGTGCTGTGATTCATGGGGTCGCAAAGAGTCAGACACGACTGAGCGACTGAATTGAACTGAACTGAACTGAAGCACTTACTGGCATTGTCACTATGTATTTGTGATTTCTTAGAATTTTATATAAATGGAGTCATACGGTGTGAATTACTTTTTTTCTGACTTCTCTTACTTGACACAATGTGAGAGTCATCTCTGCTTTTGTGTGTTATCATCTGCTTTTACTGCAGAATAGTAACACACTGTATGAATATTCTACAATGGCTTATCCATTTATTTTGGAAGGACAGGTTGTTTTCAGTTTGGGCTGCTTAAATTAAGGATTCTATGACAAAAATTAAAGTCTATGGGTAGATCATGTGATATGGTCAATTGTTTGAAAACCTGACACATTCTTTTCATGGCCTGTGATATTGGTGTCATATTCAAGAAACTTTTGTATAACCCAAAGTCATCTTCTAGAAGTTTCACAGTGTTAAGTTTGACATTTAGCTCTGTGGTCCATGTTTTGAATTAACTTTTAAAAATGATATGGAGTGGAGTATAAATTAAAGTCACTTTTTTTGCATACGGACATTAAATTGTTATAGCAATACTTGTTGAAAATATTGTGTGTTCACCACTGAGTTTCCTTTGGTCTTTGTCAAAAATTAGTTGTCCATTTATGTCTGGATCTTTTGGGAACTCTCTGTTGTGTTATATGGAAACAGGCATCTTTTTTAATTCCAGTATTATACTATCATGGTTATTGTAGCTATAAGTCTTTAAGTCAGGTAGCATTTATTCTTAAGCTTTGTTCTTTCTCAAATTATTTTTGCTATTCTAGGTTCTTAATATTTCCTTATAAATTTTAAAACCAGTTCATTAATTTCTGCAAAAGTGTCTTCTGTGATTTTGTTTGGGCTTATGTTGAATCTACAGACAAATTTGGGGAGAATTGACATTATCAGAGTATGTCTCTATATTTATTTAGAGCTGCCTTTCTGTCAGCAATTTTTATAGTTTTCAATATACAGTTCTTTCCCATATTTTACTAAATGTATTCTAAGTGTCTCAAAGTTTTTAATCTTTTATAAATTGGATTTTATTGCACTTCACTTTCCAATTGCTTGCAGCCAGTTTCTAGAACTACAGTTGTTTTTCTTTGTATTAAGCTTGTAACTTGTGATGTTAATACTGAAATCACTTACTTATTCTAGTAGTGTTGTTGTAGTTCTTTAGGATTTTCTGTGTAGATGATCATGTCATCTGAGAATAATGGAAACTTTCTTTTTTCTCTAATCTGATGCTTTAAAGTTTCTTACCTTGCTTGATTGCTCTGACTTGTATCTCTAGTACAGTGTCTTAATAGAAGTGATGAAGGCAGACATCCTTATTTATTTTCTACTCTTCAGAAGTAAACATTTGGGCTTGACTGCTAAATATTATGTTGAAAGTGAAAGTCACTCAGTTGTGTGTGACTCTTTGTGACCCCGTGGACTATATAGTCCATGGGATTCTGCAGACCAGAATACTGGAATGGGTAGCCTTCCCTTCTTCAGGGGATCTTCCCAACCCAGGGATTGAACCCAGGTCTCCTGTTTTGCAGGCGGATTCTTTATCAGCTGAGCCACAAGGGAAGCCTAAGAATACTGGTCTGGTAGCCTATGCTTTCTTCAGATTATCTTCTGGACCTAGGAATTGAACCGGAGTCTCCTGCATTGTAGGCAGATTCTTTACCAACTGAGCTATAGCTGTAGGTTTTCTGTAGATGATATGTATTCATTTAAGGAAATTTCCTCTGTTTGTAGTTTTGCTATGAATTTTTATCAGGAATGGATGTTGGATTTTGACAGATGCTTTTCTTGCATCTAACCAAATATGACATGGTTAGGAAAAATTACCTAAGCTTGGTAAACTGTCAAGCCCACCAGCTGGTCCACAAAATTCTTGAGGTGACCCAGGCCAAGCAGCTAGCTGGGCAGGGACACAACCTTACCTACCAGTAAAGTGACTGCCGTGGCCACCCTGACTACCGCCTTACTCACCCGTGGGCTGAAACCAGTCTAGGATCCTGGGTCTGGCAGTCAGAGATACCTGGACCTATTTCTATCAGTGAGTAACCATAGCCCCAGGACCTGGACTAACCCACCAGTTGGCAGGCATTGGTCCTGGGACCCCACCAGGACCCCATGTCCAGAGATTCCAGAACCCATATCTGCTCACTGGTAGGCTGACACTAGCCTCAGACCTCGGGCTACTCAGCCAACTGTCAGAACCTGGCCCCACCCACCAGCAGGCTGATATCAGCTCTGGGACTCTGAATGCCACAGCCAGATGCTCCAGGACCCAGTTCCACTCACTACTAGGTCAGAACTAACCATGGGGACCTTGTTGTCCCAGGTCTCTTCATCTAGCTACCTTTGGCCCAAGCCCATCTACCAGTGGTCAAGCAACAGGACTGGGCAAACCTGGGCTAGTTGTGCTCCGGCGAGCCCCATTTACTAGCAACTGGCAGCCTCTGCACTAGGCCGGCCTGGTAGATAACCTGACCAGGGGCCAGCCACACGTATCAGGGCTCCCACAGAAGTTAGCCTGACCCAGTGGAAGGGACCGCACATTCCCCAGAGAGAGCATCACTAGAGCATATCGCTCTGGTGACCAGAGAATTATGCTGCTGGGCTCCTAAGACAACCCCTACATAAGGACACTTCTCTAAGACCAGGAAACATAAACCACATACTTAGAAATAACAGCAGAGAATTAGGCAAAATGAGGCAATGGAAGAATATGTTCCAAATGAAGGAATATGATAAAACCCCGGGGAGGGGGGGGGAACCTAACTGAAGTGGAGATGTGCAAACTAATTGATAGATAGTACAAAGTAATGATCACAAAAATGTTCAAAGAACTTGAGAGAAGAAGGAATGGATTTGTGTTCATTTGTAGACAATTATAAAAAGAGTTATAAGAACCAAACAGAGCTGAAGAATACATTACTTAAATAAAAATACACTAGAAGAAGTCAAGAGTAGATTAGATAATATAGAGGAACAGATAGTTAATTTAGAAGATATTGTAGTAGAAATCACCCAAGCTTAACAGAAAAAAGTCAAAAAATAAAAAAGAAATTAGTTTAAGAAACATCTGGGACAACATCAAGCATACAATTTCATAGAGGTCTTGGAAGAGAGAGATAAAGGTGAAAAAAAAAAACATATTTGAAGACATTCTTTCTGAAAACTTCCCTAATTTGGGAAAGAAAACAGACATACAAGTCCAGAAAGCACAAACAGTCCCAAAGAAGATAAACCTAAAGAGGATAGCATCAACACATTTAAAATAAAGGGAAAATAAAATCAGCAAGGTAGCTGTGTAGAAGGGAGCTCCCATAAGAATGTCAGTTCACTTTTAAGAAACAACTCTGCAGTCCAAAATGGAAAAAGGCATGATAAATTTAAAGTGAAGAAAGGAAAGGTTCTACAACAAAGAATATTGCACTAGCCAAGGCTGTCATTCAGATATAAAGGAAAGATCAAGAGTTTTGCAGACAAACAGAAGTTAAAAGAGGTCAGCACCACCAATCCAGCTTTATAAGAAATGTTAAAGGGGCTTCTCTAAGCAGAAAAGAAAAGGCCACAACTAGACTTAGGAAAATTATGAAAGAAAAAAAAAAAGTCTCATTGTTAAAGACATATGCATAGTTAAGCTAGTAGATCAACTAGTTACACAGCTTGTAGGAAGCTAAAAGTAGCAGAATCACCTGTATCCACAATCTGTAGTTAAGGTAGACACAAAACAAAGAGATGTAAAATATGATGTCAGAAACATTAAATGTGGGTGATGGATTTTATTATATATATAATTAAATATATCTTTATAATATATAATCAAATAAGTATATCTATTAAATTTATATATTATATATAACATATTTATACATATTACTATATATAAACCTCATATAAATGGAATAAATGCTCCAATCACAAGACAAAGACTGGCTGGATACCAAAATAAGACTCATACACACACACACACACACACACACACACACACACACAGACACACACATATATATCCTACAAGAGACTCACTTCAGCTCTAAATATATAAGACTGAAAGTGATTGAATGGAAAACATTATCCCATGCAAATGGAAATCAAAAGAAAGCTGGAGTAGCAACACTTATATTGTCACCCTAAGAAAATATAAGTATTGGGATGACAATATAAGTATTGCATATTAGACAACATATTAAAAAGCAGAGACAAAAAAAATAAAAAGCAGAGACATTACTCTACCAACAAAGGTCTGTCTAGTCAGAGCTGTGGTTTTTCCAGTAGTCATGTATGGATGTGAGAGTTGGACTATAAAGTAAGCTGAGAGTCAAAGAATTGATGCTTTTGAACTATGGTGTTGGAGAAGGCTCTAAAGAGTCCCTTGGACTGCAAGGAAATCCAACCAGTTAATCCTAAAGGAAATCAGTCCTGAGTGTTCATTGGAAGGACTGATGTTGAAGCTGAAACTCCAGTTCTTTGGCCACCTGATGTGAAGAACTGACTCACTGGAAAAGATCTTGATCCTGGGAAAGATTGAAGGCAGGAGGAGAAGGGGATGACAGAGGATGAGACCGCTGGATGGCATCACCAACTCGATGGATATGAGTTTAAGCAAGCTCCAGGAGTTGGTGATGGACAAGGAAGTCTGGCATGCTGCAGTCCATGGGGTTGCAAAGAGTTGGACACAAATGAGTGACTGACTGACTGAACAATACTTACAACCCTTGGACTGCAAGGAGATCCAACCAGTCCATTCTGAAGGAGATCAGCCCTGGGATTTCTTTGGAAGGAATGATGCTAAAGCTGAAACTCCAGTACTTTGGCCACCTCATGGGAAGAGTTGACTCACTGGAAAGGACCCTGATGCTAGGAGGGATTGGGGACAGGATAGCAAGCTCCAGGAGTTGGTGATGGACAAGGAAGTCTGGCATGCTGCAGTCCATGGGGTTGCAAAGAGTTGGACACAAATGAGTGACTGACTGACTGAACAATACTTACAACCCTTGGACTGCAAGGAGATCCAACCAGTCCATTCTGAAGGAGATCAGCCCTGGGATTTCTTTGGAAGGAATGATGCTAAAGCTGAAACTCCAGTACTTTGGCCACCTCATGGGAAGAGTTGACTCATTGGAAAAGACCCTGATGCTAGGAGGGATTGGGGGCAGGAGGAGAAGGGGACGATAGAGGATGAGATGGCTGGATGGCATCACTGACTCGATGGATGTGAGTGTGAGTGAACTCCGGGAGTTGGTGATGGATAGGGAGGCCTGGCGTTCTGCGATTCATGGGGTCGCAAAGAGTCGGACATGACTGAGCGACTGAAATGACTGACTGACTGACTGACAACCAACAAAATTGACTTTAAATCAAAGATTCTAACAAGAGACATAGGACATTACATAATGATAAGGGGATCAAGTCAAGAAGAAGTTATAACAATTGTAAATATATATTTATTCAACCTAAGACCACTTAAATTCATAAAGCAAATATTACAGACATAAAAGGAGAAATTGACAGTAACACAATCATAGTAGGGGATTTTAACACCCCATGTACATCAATGGACATCATTCAGACAGAAAATAAATAAGGAAACCCTGGCCTTAAATCAGCATTTCTTTTTAAATTATATTTATTTTGGTAAGATTCCTCAAGTACATCTTAGCTGAGATATAACTATTATCAAACTAGATTTAAGAACACAGGTTTAACATCTCAGAAACATATATAAAGACTTAATGAAGAATCTAAAATTTTTTGATAGGTTCTGCTTCCAACATTCTTTCCACTTACTATTGAATGGATTTTAACACCCCATGTACATCAATGGACATCATTCAGACAGAAAATAAATAAGGAAACCCTGGCCTTAAATCAGCATTTCTTTTTAAATTATATTTATTTTGGTAAGATTCCTCAAGTACATCCTAGCTGAGATATAACTATTATCAAACTAGATTTAAGAATACAGGTTTAACATCTCAGAAACATATATAAAGACTTAATGAAGAATCTAAAATTTTTTGATAGGTTCTGCTTCCAACATTCTTTCCACTTACTATTGAAATATCCTTGCAACTGTCATGTGGGGGTGATCTGTGACTGACATATGTAGACTATGAGTGGATCCAAATGAGGAACGGTTGCTAGAGAATGTTTCTAATTCATGGCACACTAAAGATACAACAGTGTTTCATACACCGTTACCATGCCCTTGATAAGATGGTGGTAAGGAGTGATTTTACATAGCAACACTAGTATGAATTTCTTTAATTTTTAATTTTGAACAAAGCGTCTGCAAAGAACAATAGTAATGACCTACTTTGCATTTCCTGATTAGGTAAAACACATGCGAAATATACTGTGACGCACAATAGATACACATCTGATTTCTGTAGTCCCGCCTCCCTTTTCTTGCAAGTCTTGTCCTCCTAGGTGGTTGTTTCATTCTGCCGAGAGTAACGCTGTGAGGCATTTGATGGCAGCAGAGCTTTAAAAATATCTCTTATATGAAGATGGAAAATTCTACTGTCCTATGTTTTCCTTTTTTAAATGCTGTTGCTATTTTATTTAATTTCTCTTTCACATCTTATTCCTTTCTCTTACCTGGCTTTTTTGACTTTTAATCCCAGACATATGTTGTTAAGTGATTGACTAAAAGAGACTTCTCTTTGTAGAAGAAATTTTTATTTTTGGAATGTGTTAGGCCAAGTTTCCTGATGCTACTTAAGTTTTTATTAAAATCGTCTTCTTCATGAGGCTTTTTTTTTTTTTCATTCCCAAGGCTTTTCTTTGGTCAACTACTATGTTAAACAGAAGTCTATGAGAACCCATTTTGATTTTACAGACATAGGGTGACCTAATTAGGCACATGAATGAATTTTAAATGGTCTTTTTCATTCTAATTTCTTCAGAACTATTTGTAGAAACAATATAATGTGAGTAAATAGTTTCCTTTACTGTTATAGAAACAACAGTGATTTCAAATTTATCTTAAAAATTTTTCTCTGCCTCATAGAATGTGGAACCATCCATACATTCATATTTCTGACTTTAAAGTAGTCAGTTTTCTGAAGAAAGAAATAAAGAATAGTAAAGGAAGCTTACTAAAAAATTAGGGTTAGGGTATTTAAATAAATCCCAAGCTCTTTTCCTAAATGTTTTTGGTCTTCACACTGAACCAATTTGAGGATATCTTCCAGGCACAATTGCTGCAAACTGAAAAGAGAAAAGAAAAAAAAAAAAAAAGCAACCAACACAGAAATTGCAGAAACAAGCACAATGTCTTGCTCTGTGGTTTAGTTTAATCCTTGTATAATTGAAGTCCTTTGATAACATTCCAGAATACTACCAGAAGTATTCCTAAGATGATAAACTCTAACTATGGAATTATCCAGTACAATAAATGTCTCATTAAATTTGAGCAAATTTTAAGAAGCTGGGTTTTCCTATGGTGAAAATTCATTTCTCCAGAATACTGATCAAAACCCCCAAATACACTGTTGTTTGTAAGCCAAATTCTCATTCTCTCCCATACTGATTTTATACTGAAGGTAGAGCTCAAATTGGGCCAGGGTGACTCGACATGATTATAAGCTTATATTGGTCAGAGCTCCAAACTGTTCATTTACTGAGACTAGTAAATGATATACCAAACAGATGGCAAAGTGAATGTTTGTTTATGTACAAAAACAAAAACATTAACAGATACACTCTGGTGTAGAACAAGGATTTTTCAAAACTGGTCAGCTCTTGAAAGCCTGAGGCCATATCTGTGCTGTCAATGCACAGTTTGATATCTGAAAACATGAGACTACTCTAATATTTTGATCCAGACATAGTAGATTACTTACAAGAAACTTAGGCATATTATTTTCTGGTAACTATGAAAAAAAATTCTTTTTTCTGACACTTTTTGCATGCAACCGTAGTTTTAATACAGGCTTAGACAAAACTGGCAAGATGTTTAGGTAGAAAAGACATCTACCTGCATGGCTGGGTTTTGAGCAGCCTGAGGAGAATGTCTCTCTAGCCTCCCACTGTACAATATAGAGCCCTTCTCTTAGTACTAACTGTAGGTCTAAAATCCTCACATTGTGATTGAGGTTACTTTTAAACTCCAATGCTTTGGCCACTTGATGCAAAGAAGTGACTCATTGGAAAAGACCCTGATGCTGGGAAAGATTAAAGGCAGGAGGAGAAGGGGACAACAGAGGATGAGATGGCTGGATGGCATCACTGACTCAATGGACATGAGTTTGAGTAAATTCTGGGAGTTGTTGATGGACAGGGAATCTCGGCGTGCTGCAGTCCATGGGGTCGCAAAGAGTCGGACACAACTGAGCAACTGAACTGAACTGACTTTTAAACATCTGCTAATTGCTAGCTCTGTGATTTGGGGCATGTGTCTTTATAATTCTGAACCCTCGTCTATCCATTTCTCTAAAGGGATAATGTATGAATGTCACAAAATTGTTTTGAGGGCTACATGAAAGAATTCATTTCAAGTGTTCGATACTGTTGCTAAATAGTTTTTGTTGTAATTATTATCACTGTCATCAACATCAGGTCTTTACAGATGCTAATGCTCTTTAGAGTACTCTGTGTTCAGTAGCAGGAGGAGGAAAGGAAATCAATCAGTGGAACAAGCAGCTAGGGTTGTTAGTAGCTCAAGACACTTCTAAACAGTCACTGAAGAATGTGCTTTTCTGTCACTGTGGGCTGGGGCTGCTGCCCATATACCAGTGGCTCTAGGTAGAAACCAGACTACATGGATCCCTTTACATCCGGCACCTGTGCACTGGCTTCCCTCTTGTCAGTGAGTGATGCACAGATCCACATGCATGAAAAACTCTCCACATTAGGACTTCAGAAGATGTTTTAAAGGTTATCACTTGTGGTCAAAGCACTATTTCACCCATCATCCATAGTCAGAATTTTGCGTTGCTGTTCAGTTGCTAAGTCATGTCGGACTCTTTGCAACCCCATGGACTGCATCACGCCAGGGCCCTCTGTCCTTCACTGTCTCCCAGAATTTGCCCACATTCATGTCCATTGAGTCAGTGATTCTATCCTCTGCCACTCCCTTCTTTTGCCTTCCATCTTTCCCAGCATCAGAGTCTTTTCCAATGAGTCAGCTGGGCTGTTCCCATCAGGTGGCCAAAGTATTAGAGCTTCAGTAACAGTCCTTCCAATGAATATCAGGATTGATTTCCTTTGAGATTGACTGGTTTGTCTAAGTCATGTCGGACTCTTTGCAACCCCATGGACTGCATCACGCCAGGGCCCTCTGTCCTTCACTGTCTCCCAGAATTTGCCCACATTCATGTCCATTGAGTCAGTGATTCTATCCTCTGCCACTCCCTCCTTTTGCCTTCCATCTTTCCCAGCATCAGAGTCTTTTCCAATGAGTCAGCTGGGCTGTTCCCATCAGGTGGCCAAAGTATTAGAGCTTCAGTAACAGTCCTTCCAATGAATATCAGGATTGATTTCCTTTGAGATTGACTGGTTTGATCTTCCTGCAGTCCAAGGAACTCTCAAGAGTTTTCTCTAGCACCACAGTTCGAAAGCATTAGTTCTTCAGGGCTCAGACTTCATTATGGTCCAACTCTTACATTTGTACATGACTACTGAAAAAACCATAGCTTTGACTATAAGGACCTTTGTTGGCAACCTGATGTCTCTGCTTTGTAATGTGCTGTCTAGACAGGAACCAGTCTATTGCCATGTCTAGTTCTAACTGTTGTTTCTTGACCTGCATTTAGGGTTCTCAGGAGATAGGTAAGGTCGTCTGGTATTCCCAGCCCTTTAGGAATTTTCCGCAGTTTGTTATGATCCACAGTCAAAGGTTTAACATAGTCAATGAAGCACAAGTAGATGTTTCTCCTGGACTCCCTTGCTTTCTCTATAATCCAGCAAATCCAGAGAGTTGGATCCATGGTCCCCCTTCCCTTTTCTAAACCCAGCTTGTACATCTGGAAGTTCTGGGTTCACATACTGCTGAAGCTTAGTTTGAAGGATTTTGAGCATAACCTTACCAACATGTGAAATGAGCTCAACTGTATTATAGTTTGAACATTCTTTGGCATTGTACATCACTGCTGTATATCACTCTAACCCAGATTAATGCAATCATTTATTTGTAGTCTATTTGATCAGTGTATTATTTAGAGGACGCTGCCCACAACAATGCCAGACAAACTGTACATGTGAAGTTCATTCCTTGTGAGACATTCTTGTACAGTTAATAAACTGGAGCTGGTTTTTTTATTGAGATATAATTGACATATTGTATTTTAGGTATACAACATAATGATTTGACATTTCTAAATACTACAGAGTGATCACCACGATGTCTCATTAAATCTGTTACCATACATAGTGACAAAATTTTTCTTGTGAACTTTTAGGATGTACTCATAGCAACTTTCAACTATGAAATAAAGTACATCAAGTATAGTCACCATGGTGTGCATTATATCCTATGACTTATTTATTTTATAACTGGAAGTTTACCATTTGAATCCGTTCAACTATTTAGTCCACCCCTCACTACCTGCCTCTGGCAACCACTAGCCTGTTGATTGGATCTATGGCCTTTATTTTTTTTTCTGGAAATGAGATCATATGATACTTGTCTTTCTCTGTCTCACTTATTTCACTTAGCATAATGCCCTCAAGGTCCAGCGTTGAGTCACAAAAGGTAAAATTCTCTTCTGTTTTATGGCTGAGTAGTATCTAATGTTTATATATACTACATCTTCCTTATGCAGTATATGTTGATGGGCACTTGGGTTGTTTTCTTATCTTGGATATTGTAATTAATGCTTCAAGAAACATGAGGTGCATGTGTCTTTTTGAGTTAAATGTTTTCATTTTCTTGAAATAAATACCTAGAAGCAGAATTACTGAATCATATGGTAGTGCTATTTTTAATTTTTTCAGAAACTTCTATAATGTTTTCCACAGTGGCCGCACCAGTTTACATTCCCACCATCGGTGAAGAAGTATATTTTTCTCCATATCCTTCCAAGCATTTGTTATCTCTTACTATTTTTATAATGACCATTCAGACAGGTGTGAGGTGATATCTCATTGTGGTTTTGATTTGTACTTCTCTGATGATTAGTGATGCTCAGCACCTTTTCATGGACCTATTGGCTACCTATCTGTCTTCTTTGAAAATTACCTATTCAGGTCCTTTGCCCATTTTTAATCGGATTATTTGAGGACTTTTGCTGTTGAGTTATATGACATTTATTTTGGGTGTTAACCTCTTATCAGATAGATAATTTGCAATTTTTTTTTTAATGACCATTCAGACAGGTGTGAGGTGATATCTCATTGTGGTTTTGATTTGTACTTCTCTGATGATTAGTGATGCTCAGCACCTTTTCATGGACCTATTGGCTACCTATCTGTCTTCTTTGAAAATTACCTATTCAGGTCCTTTGCCCATTTTTAATCGGATTATTTGAGGACTTTTGCTGTTGAGTTATATGACATTTATTTTGGGTGTTAACCTCTTATCAGATAGATAATTTGCAATTTTTTTTCACATTTGGAAAGTTGATGGTATATTTTGTTGAATGTCTCCTTTGCTGTGCAGTGGTTTTTTAAATTAATGCAGTCCCACTTCTTTATATTAGCTTTTTTGTGCCCTTGCATTTGGGTATCAAATCCAGAAAACATCTCTAAGACTGAACTCAAGAAGTTTACTGCCTGGATGTAATTTTTTCTGAGTATTTGGCATATAGTAGTCTCTCATTTGTATTTTTTGGTATCAGTTGTAACATCACTTTCTTCAGAATTTCTGATTTTGTTTGAGTGATTTCCCTCTTTTGTTGAGATTCTAGCTACAGTTTCATTAATTTTTTTTTTATATTTGTAGGTACCAGTTTTTAATTTCATTGATCTTTTATATTATCTTTTTAGTCATTGGGTGCCAAGTGTCTCTTTCATTTATTTCCTTTCTGATCTCAGTTATCTCAGATATCTCAGTTATATCTGATCTTCATACTTCTAAATTTGGACTTTATCTTTTATAGACACATCAGATGTAAAGTTTCACTTGGTATTCATTTGCACAGCATATTTTTTCATCTTTCACTTTCAGTCTTTATATCTGAAGTTAGTCTCTTCTATGCTGCATACAGATGGATCTTAACTTTTTTAAAAAAATCCATTCAGCCACTCTGTGCCTTTTGATTGGAGAATTTAGTCTGTTTACTCTTAACTAATAATAGGTATGTAATTTTATTAATTGTCTTCTTGCTGTTTTGCAATGCCTCTATTGCCTCCTTTCTTGGTCTCTTCCTTTATGCTTAGATACCTTTCTCTTTATCTTCTGTATATATTGCATAGGTTTTTGCTTGGTGGTTACCATGAAGCTTACATATAACATCTTGAAGTTACAACAGTCCACTTTATGTGATAAATTTTAATGTATCCAAATGCTTCATAATTTTACTCTCTCCTCAAAATATTTTATGTTTTTAATATCACTTTTAACATCTTTTTATCTTGTGTACCCCTTAACTAATTACCATATTTGTAATTCTGGCTGCTTTGGCTTTTAACCTTCATACTAGCTTTATGAATGATTAATTCACTACCTTTTCCTGAATATGTAACCTTTACCAGTGAGATGTTTACTTCCATAACTTTTCTTATTACTAATTAGTAACCTTCCTTGTTAGTTAAAAAAGTCTCTTCAACAAATCTTATGCAGCCAGTTTATTGGTAATTCTCTCCTTAACTGTAGCTTGTCTATAAAACTCTTTCTCCTTAAATTTTTAATGATAACTTTGGTTGGAAGATTTTTCCTTAGTACTTTGAAAATATCATGCCTCTCCCTTCTGGCTTGGAAAGTTTCTGCCAAAAATCTGTAGGTAGTCTTATGACAATGCTCTTGTATAATACGTAACAAGTTGTTTTTCTGTTTCTGCTTTTAGGATTATCTACTTATCATTAACTTTTGAAATTTTAATTATAACGCATCTTTGTATGTATCTCTTTGGGTTCATCTTATTTGGAATTTCTTGAGCTTCCTGGATCAGTATGTCTTTTTCCTTTTTCCAATTTAGGGAACTTTTCTGCCATTATATCTTTAAATAAGTTTTTCACTTCTTTCTTACTTCTCCTCCTGGGGCTGTTCTCTGCATCATGAAGATCTTTTTGTACAGTTCTTCTGTGGATTCTTGCCACCTCTTCTTAATATACTCTGCTTCTATTAGATCCATACCATTTCTGTCCTTTATTGTGCCCATCTNATCTTTAAATAAGTTTTTCACTTCTTTCTTACTTCTCCTCCTGGGGCTGTTCTCTGCATCATGAAGATCTTTTTGTACAGTTCTTCTGTGGATTCTTGCCACCTCTTCTTAATATACTCTGCTTCTATTAGATCCATACCATTTCTGTCCTTTATTGTGCCCATCTTTGTATGACATGTTCCCTTGGTGTCTCTAATTTTCTTGAAGAGATCTCTAGTCTTTCCCATTCTATTGTTTAGAACTAACATCCCAAATTTCATGGCTGCAATCACCATCTGCAGTGATTTTGGAGCCATGGCATTAAAAGACGCTTACTTCTGGGAAGGAAGGTTATGACCCACCTAGACAGCATGTTACAAAGCAGAGATATTACTTTGCCAACAAAGGTCCGTCTAGTCAAGGCTATGGTTTTTCCAGTGGAAATGTATGGATGTGAGAGTTGGACTGTGAAGAAAGCTGAGCACTGAAGAATTGATGCTTTTGAACTGTGGTGTTGGAGAAGACTCTTGAGAGTCCCGTGAACTGCAAGGAGCTCCAACCAGTCCATCCTAAAGGAGATCAGTCCTATTGTTCATTGGAAGGAGTGATGTTAAACCCCAAACTCATACTTAGGCCACCTCATGTGAAGAGTTGACTCATTGGAAAAGACCCTGATGCTGGGAGGGATTGAGGACGGGAGTAGAAGGGGATGACAGAGGATGAGATGGCTGGATGTCATCACCGACTCAATGGACATGAGTTTGAATAAACTCCAGGAGTTGGTGATGGACTGGGAAGCTTCGTGTGCTGCAGTCCGTGGCGTCGCAAAGAGTCAGACACAACAGAGCAACTGAACTGATTTACCAAGGGTAAATTTATAGAGGTGCTTTACATAAGGTAACTACAACGCTTAGTATAGTACCCTTGAACTAACTTTTACCATCCCTAGACCTGAACATAAGAGAGACAGATTCCATTAACTGAGAAGTAAAACCCCAGTTATTCTTTCATTCACTTTGATAATCACAAATTTGTACAACCATTACTACAGTGTACTTTTAGAACATGTTCATCATCCCAAGAAGAAACACCCCTGTACCTATTAGCAGTCATTCCATATTTCCCCTCTACCCTTTTGGAAACTACACTAGTTCCACTTTGTCTTTATGGATTTGCCTATACTGAGTACTGTACAGATATACTATATTTTGTTTATCCATTGATCAAATTGATGGACATTTAGTATATTTTCACTTTTTGGTTATTATACATAATGCTATGAACGTTCATGTAGCTGGGTACACATGTTTTCATTTATCTTGAGTATGTATCCTCAGAGAATGGATTTTCTGGGTTATAGGGTAACTTTATGCTTAACACTTTGAAGAATTGTCAAAATATTTTACAAAGTGGCTGCACCATTTTACATTCCCACTAGCAATATATGAAGAATACGAATTCTGAACATCTTCACTAATACTTTGTATTATCTTTGATTTTAAACATCCTAGTGGATGTCACCCAATATCTCAGTGTAATTTTGACTTGCATTTCCTCAATGACATCATTGGGCATCAGTTATTTACTGATCATTTGTTTATGTTCTTTGGAGAAATGTCTATTCATACCCCATGCTAGGTATTTAAATTGAATTATTTGTCTTTTTACTTTCTTGGTGGTATTATTTGAAGCACAAAACTTTTAAATTTTGATGAATTTCAATTTCAATTTTTTTAATGGTGTCACATCTAAGAAATCATGGTATAGTATATGGTAATGAAAATGTATTCATATTTTTTCAAAGAGTTTAACAGTTTTAATTCTTACATGAAGATATGATTTATGTATATGATTTCATATACATGTATGGTGTGAGGTAAAGGCTCAAAGGCATTCTTTTGTAGGTAGATATCCAGTTGGCACAGCACTATTTGTTGAAAAGGTTATTCTTTCCCAACTGAATTGTCTAGGCACGTTGACTGAAAATCAGTGCCATGTGTGAAGGTTTATCTTCTGAGACTTCACTTCTGTTCCACTGATCTATATCACTATCCTTATGTCATTACCATGTTCCAGTATTATTGCCTGGAGAATCCCCATGGACAGAGGAGCCTGGCGGGCTACAGTCCATGGGGCGCAAAGAGTCAGACAAACTGAGTGACTAAGCACATCTATTTTTTGTTGCTACTATCAATGAGATTGTTTTCTTAATTTCAGTTTTGTATTCTTCATTGCTAGTATATATAAATACAATGATTTTTTATGTATCAATATTTTATCTTGCACACTGTTATACTTGTTTATTCTAATCAGTTTTTAGTTGATTTATTGAGATGTTTTTAATATAGGATCATGTCATCTATAAATGGAGAAATTTTTGCTTCTTCCTATCTAATCTGAATGTCTTCTATTTCTTTGCATTTTATTACTGCCCTGAGTAGTAAAATGTTGAATAGAAGTGGTAAGAGCAGATTTTGTTCTTTACTCCTGATATTAGAGAGAAGGCATCCAGCCATTTCCCAATAAGTATGATGTTCGTTAAAGGTTTTTCATAGAAGCTCCTTACCAGTTTGAAGCAATTCCATTCTCTTCTTGTTTGTTGGTCTTCATCTGTTGAGATGATCAAGTGATTGCTGTCCTTTATTCCGTGACTGTGGTGTAATCCTTTGATTGATTTTCAGATGTTAAAACAACCCGTTGTGGGGCATGTCACTTGGTCATGGAATATAGCTCTTTTTATAGGTTGCTGGATTCAATTTGCTAGTTTTTATGAGCAATTTTGTACCTATATTTATAAAGAATATTGGTCTGTATTTTTCTTGTTATCTTTTTGTATGGTTTCAGCATCAGGGTGCTTGTAGCCTAATAAAATGAGACAAAATGTGGTGTTTTTTTTTTTGGAAGAATTTTTGAAGAATTGGTAAAGAATTCTTCTCTAAGTATTTGGTAGAATTCACTAGCGAAGCCATCTTGCCCTGAGGTTTTTGTTAGATAATAATTAATACTTTAATCTCTTTGCTGAGTGTAGATCTATTCAAATAATTTCATTCTTCTTGCATCTGTCTTGGTAATTTACATCTTTCTAGGAATTTATCTATTTCATTTCAGTTATCCAATTTGTTGGCATATGGTTGTTCAAAATATTCCCTTAATATTTGTTTTATTTCTGAAAAGCTAGTAATTGTTCCTCTCTCATTCTTTAGTAATTTGAGTCTTCTCACTTTTCTTCATAAATCTAGCTAAGATTTATCACTTTTGGTGGCCTATTCAAATAACAATTTTATTGTTGTTGTTTTGTTGTTAAGTCATGTCTGACTCTTTTTGCAACTCTGTGGTCTTAGCCTGCTAGGCTCTTTTGTCCATGGGGTTTCCCAAGCAAGAATACTTGTTCAGTTCAGTTCTCAGTCATGTCTGACTCTTTGCAACCCCATGAACCGCCACATGCCTGGCCTTCCTGTCCAACACCAACTGCTGGAGTCTACCCAAACCCATGTCTATTGAGTCGGTGATGCCATCCAACCATCTCATCCTCTGTCATCCCCTTCTCCTCCTGCCCTCAATCTTTCCCAGCATCAGGGTCTTTTCCAATGAGTCAGCTCTTCACATCAGGTGGCCAAAATATTGGAGTTTCAGCTTCAACATCAATTCTTCCAGTGAACACCCAGGACTGATCTCCTGTAGGATGGACTGGTTGGATCTCCTTGTAGTCCAAGGGACTCTCAAGAGTCTTCTCCAACACCACAGTTCAAAAGCATCAATTCTTCAGTGCTCAGCTGTCTTTATAGTCCAACTCTAACATCCACACATGACCACTGGAAAACCATAGTCTTCACTAGATGGACCTTTGTTGACAAAGTAATATCTATGCTTTTTTCTTGCAGTCCAAGGGACTCTCAAGAGTCTTCTCCAACACCACAGTTCAAAAGCATCAACTCTTCAGTGCTCAGCTGTCTTTGTAGTCCAACTCTAACATCCACACATGACCACTGGAAAAACCATAGTCTTCACTAGATGGACCTTTGCTGACAAAGTAATATCTATGCTTTTTAATAAGCTGTCTAGGTTGGTCATAACTTTCCTTCCAAGGAGTAAGCATCTTTTAATTTCTTGGCTGCAGTCACCATCTTCAGTGATTTTGGAGCCCCCCAAAATAAAGTCAGCCACTGTTTCTACTGTTTCCCCATCTATTTGCCATGAAGTGATGGGACTGGATACCATGATCTTAGTTTTCTAAAGGTATTTCTGAATACTTGAGTAGGTTGCTATTTCCTTCCCCAAACCATTTTATTACTTCAATGATTTTTTAAATTGTTTTTACTGTTCTATTTCATTAATTCCACTCTAATATTTTTATTTCCTTCTTTTGGCTTGGTTTGGGATTAACTTGCTCTTCTTTGGATGGTTTTTGAAGGTGGGGTGTTATATAGTGATTTTCAATTTTATTCTATTTTTAAAAAAACTAAATAAATTTACAGCTCTAAATTTTCCTCTAAAAAGTGACTTTTCTCTGTCAAGTTTAAGTATACTGTGGTTTTGGTTTCATTTGTCTCTTGCTTTCTAATTTCTTTTTTGCTTCATTTTTTGATTTATTATTTAGGAGTATGTTATTTCATTTCTACATATTTGTAGTTTTTTTTTATGTTAGTAAGTTCTAGTTTCATTCCACTGTTTGGAAAACATCCCTGTGTGATTTCAATGTTTTTGAATTTATTGAGGATTTTCTTATGACTTAACATATTATCTACCCTAAAGAATGTTCCACGTGCACTTGAGCAGAATATATATATATTCTGCCCTTGTTTTGTGGAGTGCTGTGTTGATGTCTGTTTAGTTTATAGTGTTGTTTAACACTTCTACTTCCCTGTTGTTCTTTTGTCTAGTTACTCTGTTCATTACTGAAAGTAAAGTTTGTAAGTAAGTCTCTTATTATTTTCCAAATGTCTCTTCTTTCAATTATGCTAGTTTTTGCTCATGTATTTTGAGGCTTTTTTTGTTGTTGTTAGTAATATAATTTAAAAATGAGATGTAATTGACATAGACTATTTTATTAGTTGTAGGTGTACAACATAATGATTAGATACTTGTATTTATCATGAAGTGATCACCATAGTTAGTCTAGTTAACATCCATCACCACACCTAATTACTATTTTTTTTCCAAGTGATGAGAACTGTAAAGATCTACTGTTTTAGAAACTTTCAAACATACACTACAGCATTGCTATGTTTTCCTGATGGATTGACAATCTTGTCATTGTAAAACATCCTTAGTTGTTTCTAGTAACAGTTTTTGTGTTGAAATGTATCTGATATTATTAGCCACAGTATCATCCTTTTACTTACAGCCGATGTGCTGCAGTATTTTCCATCCGTTTGTTTTCATCTATTTGTGTATTTGCTTCTGCAATGAGTATCCAATAGAAAGCATCTGTTTTTGTTTAACCAGTGCTGCCAATTTGTCTTTGATTGGTCAAGTTATTCATTTAAATGTAATATTATTACTCTCAAAATAAGATTTACATCTTTCATGTTGCTACTTGTTCTGTGGATGTCTTAATGTCTTTTCTGTTCCTCTATTTGATTCCTATTTAAAATATATCTTTGAAAATGTCTACGTAGCTACATATTTTTTAATAGATAGATATTTATTTTGTTGAGATAGAAATTTAAGCTGTACAACATGTTAACTTTATACATTTATATATTGTAATATGATTACCATTGTAGAATAATTAATACCTCTGTCACTTTATATAATTATCTTTTTTTTTTAAACTGTAGTTGATATAAAATGTTAGTTTCAGGTATACAGCAAAATTATCCATATATATGTGTGTGTGTGTATATATATATATTCTTTATAAGATTCTTTCTGCTTATAAGTTATTACAAAATATTGAGTAGTTACCAGGAGGTTCTTTTGGTTCCCTAATTTATATATATATAGTAGTCTGTATAGGTTAATTCCAAACTCCTAGTTTATCCCTTACCTCCTTCCTCTTGGTAACCAGAAGTTTATTTTCTATGTTTGTGGGTCCACTTCTGTTTTATATATAGGACTACTTGCATCATTAAGTTATTTTAGATACCATATATAAGAGATGCCATATGATATTGTCTTTATATGTCTGGCTTATCTCACTTAGCATGATAATCTGTAGATCCATATATATAGCTGCAAATGACATTATTCCATTCATTTTAGAGCTGCATAATATTCCATTATATAGATGTACCACATCTTGCTTGTCCGTTCCGCTATCAGTGGACATTTAGGCTACATGTCTAGTGTATACAGTGCTGCAGTGAACTTTGGGGTGAATATATCTTTTTGAATTAATTGTTTTCTCTGGATATTTGTCTAGGTGTGGGATTTCAGGATCATATGGTAGCTCTATTTTTAGTTTTTTAAGGAACCTCCATATTGTTCTCCATAATTGCTGTACCAATTTACATTCCCATCAACAGTGTAGGAGAGTTCCTTTTTTTTCTACCTTCTCTCCAGCATTTATTATTCATAGACTTTTTAATCCTGGCAGTCCTGACTGAGTTGAGGTTATACTTCATTTCTCTAGTTTTAGTAGTTTTGATTTATATTTCTTCTCTATTAATTAGAGATATTGAGTATCTTCTCATGGGTCTTTTGGCTATCACAGTCCTTTCTTCTTAGTAGTTGGAATGGTGAAATTCTAGTCTCTTAGCAAGTTTGATGGTTATAATACAATATACTTGTCTATATTCATTGTATAGTTGTCTGTATTCATTGTATTGTATTTCTAGGACTTATTTGCTACATTTTGTAAGTTTTTACCCTTAAACAACATGTGTCCTATCCCTCCAGCCTCCACCAACTTGGGACCAATATTTTTTATGTTTTTATGTTTGACTTTTTAAAATTCTACATATAAGTATAAGCACTTATACTTAGTATACTTGTCAAGGTTTATCCATGTTGTCCCATATGACAGAATGTTTTTCTCTTTCGTGGCTGACTACTATTTTATTAATTCTATTATTCTGTACCACCTTTTAAAATATGTCATCATTTATTGATGGGAACTTACATAGCTTCCATATCTTGGTTATTGTAAATAATGTTGCAGTGAAAATGAAAGTGCATATATCTTTTGTTTTCTTCAGACAAAAATGCCAAAGTAGAATTGCTGAATAATAATGATAGTTCTATTTTTAATTTTTGAGGAACTGTCATACTATTTTCCATAATACATGTACCAATTTGCATTCCCACCAGCAGTGCACAAGGGTTCCCTTTTCTCTACAGCCTCATCAATACTTCTTTACCTCTTGGTCATTTTAAATATTATTATAATGAATATAGTGGATTTACAATATTGTGTTCCAAATGTACAGCATAGTGACCCAATAGTTTGCAGATTATATTCTACTATGGGTTACTATAAGGTAATGGGTATGATTTTCTGTGCTACAAAATACATCTTTGTTACAACCTTTTTCATATATATAGTAGTTTCTACCTGTCAATCCCATAACCCTGCTTCTCCCTACCCTCTCCTCTTCTCTTTGGTAATTACAAGCTTGTTTTCTTTATCTGTGAATCTGTTTCTGTTTTGCATACACGTTGATTTGTATTTTTAGGATTCTACATGTAATTGATATCATATAGTATTTGTTTTTTTCTGATGTATTTCACTAAAGCATATTAATCTCTAGGTTCATCAATAATGCTACAAATTGACAGCATTTCATTCTTTTTTATGGCTGAGTAGTAATCTAGTGTGTGTGTGTGTGTGTGTGTGTGTGTGCTATCTTCTTAATATGATCATCTGTGGTTAGGGACCTGGGTTGCTTCTATGTCTTGGCTGCTATAAATAGTGCTGCATTGAGGGGTGCATGTATCATTTTGAATGAGTGTTTTCTGTTTTTGTGTGTGTATATATATATATACACACACAATACACACACAAGTGAAATTGCTGGATCATATAGTAATTCTATCATATTTTTAGTTTTTTAAGGAACCTCTAGGAGAAGGAAATGGCAACCCACTCCAGTGTTCTGCCTGGAGAATCCCAGGGGAGGCAGAGCCTGGTGGGCTGCCATCTATGGGGTCACACAGAGTCGGACAGGACTGAAGCGACTTAGCAGCAGCAGCAGCAACGAACCTCTATACTGTTCTCCATAGTGACTGCACCAACTTACATTCCCACTAACACTGTAGCAAGGATCCCTTTTCTTTACATCCTTTCCAGCCTTTTTTTATTTGTAGACTTTTTGATGATAGCCATTCTGATAGGGTGTGAGATGATATCTATCTCACTGTGGTTTTGATTTGTATTTTTCTAATAATTAAAGATATGAGCATCTTTTTATGTGCCTGTTCAGTTCGCTCAGTCATGTCCAACTCTGAGACCCCATGAACCACAGCACGCCAGGCTTCCCTGTTCATCACCAGCTCCCGGAGTCCACCCAAACCCATGTCCATTGAGTCGGTGATGCCATCCAACCATCTTATATTCTGTCATCCCCTTCTCCTCCTGCCCTCAATCTTTCCCAGCATCAGAGTCTTTCCAAATGAGTCAGCTCTTTGCATCAGGTGGTCATAGTATTGGAGTTTCAGCTTCAACATCAGTCCTTCCAATGAACACCCAGGACTGATCTCCTCTAGGATGGACTATGTGCCTGTTAGGTATCTGTATATCTTCTTTGAAAAAAATTTCTACTCAAGTCTTCTGCCCATTTTTGATTGGATTTTTATATTGAATTTTATGAGCTGTTTATATGTTTTTGATATAAACTTCTTGTTGGTCACATTTGCAAATATGATTCAACCATTTGGTACCTTAATGGCTTCCTTTGCTATGCAAAATGTTTTTAAGTTTAATTAGGTGAAATTTGCTTGTTTTGACTTTTATTTCTTTGCCTTAGGAGACTGATCCAAGAAAATATTCCTGTAATTTATGTCCAGGAATACTCTCCATATGTTCTATTCTAGGAGTTTTATGGTTTGAAACCTTACATTTAGGTTTTTAATCCATTTTGAGTTCATTTTTAATATGGTGAGAGGAAACATTCTAATTTATTCTTTTACACGTGCCTTTTTATATTGACTGATCCCTTTATCATTATGTAATGCTATTGCCTTTCATTATAGACTTTATTTTAAAGTCTATTTTGTCTGATATGAATATAACTATGCTTGTTTTCCTGTCATTTCCCTTTGCATGAAATTTGTTTTCCATCCTGTAACTTTTAGTCTGTGTCTCTCACCCTAAAGAGAATCCTGTAGGCAGCATATGGAAGGGTCTTGTGTTTTCATCCAGTCAATCACTCTATGTCTGTTGTGCAAGTGACCTGAAGTCTTGTATGTTTTCTTGCCATTTCCACCATGTTGGTTTAGGCCCCTGTGGGTCTCATGTTATCTAAGGGTCTTTGCCCCTAGCGTCTCTCCTCTACACAATCTAGTCTGCTCAAGCTGTCATAACAAACCACTACAGACTGGGAGGCTAGAGCATACAGTCCATTTCATTTAAAATACATGTTGATAGGTTTGTAATTACTACCATTTTATTACTTGTTTTCTGGTTGCCTTTGTAGCTTTTTTCTGCACACTTCTTGTTCTGTTTGTTTCTCCCATTGTGACTTGATGATTTCTTTTATGGTATATTCTTATGTACCTTTTTAATTTTTGTGTATCATTGTGCATTTCTATTTGTGGTTGCCGTAGGGTTTGTGTATGTTGGCCCATAATTATAGCTAGTTATTTTAAACTAAAAATCATGTAAGTTCAAACACTTTCTAAAAGACCTGTATTTTTACTCTTGCCCCCCTCATTTTGTTTTTGATGTCATATTTCACATTTTCATGCTTATCCCTTTACTATTTATTGTAGTTATAATTTCTTTAACAATTATTTTGTCTTTTAATCTCAGGATTATATTATAATCTAGGTACTATCTTATTTAAGTGATCTTCATTCTTTATATTTCCCTTTCCTATAGGTTCATCTCCATTTAGAGAAGACTTTCCAACATTTATTTTAGGGTAATTTTAGTATTGCTAACATCTTTTAGTTTTTGCTTGTCTGAGAAATTCTTTATCTCGCTTCTAAAAGACAGTCTTTCTGGGCAGAGTATCCTAGGGTTGCAGCCCTTTCAGAGCTTTGAATATATCATGATAATCACTTCATGACTGCAACATTTCTGCAGACAAATCAGCTGATTCCCTTGCATATGATCCTCTGGTTTTGTCTTGCTGGCTTTAGAAATCTGTATTTTACTTTTCCCATTTTAATTATGATATATCTTGGTTGAGTCTTTGGGGTTCATCTGGTTTGGGATCCTCGGTGCCTCCTGTATCTGGATATGTCTTTCATTCTTTAGATTTGGGAAGTTTTCAGCCATAGCTTCTACAAATATAGTTTTCATTACTCCCCTCTCTTCTAGAACCCCTACAATGCAAATATTAGTAAAATTTATATTATCCCATAGATCTCATATGTTGCTTTCTCTTTTTTCCATTTATTTTTCTGCATGTTCTGATTGATTGGTGTCTATTTTTCTATCTTCCAGGTTCCTTATGTATTCTACTGTGTCATTTCATCAGCTATTCATTGCTTCTAGTATGGTTTTAAAAATTTTCAGAAATTGAATTATCTGTATTTAATTCGGTCTCCTTTATCATTTCTAGATCTTTGTTAAAATAATCTGTACTTATATTGGTTCCTTCTCTTAATTCAGTTGGCATTTTTAATAACCAACTTCTAAAATTCATTGTCTAGTAGACTGATTATTTCTTTCATTATTTTTTCAGGCGTTTTCTCTTGCTTTTTGAATTGAGAGTAATTCCTCTACCTTTTCATTTTATATTACTTTTTCTGTCTCTATGAATTTAGGTGAAGGTTACCTATTGTGGTTTCGAAGGGGTGTTTTTAAGTGGAAGCATCTTTATATAGACTGTGCATGCCCAGTATCTTTGGTGTGAAGGCTAGATATGAGTTGGATGCCAGCATGCTTTTCCTTAGGGTGTGCTGGCCACTGTCAATTTGATATGGGTATGTGGCTGGTGTTGGAAAAACTGGAGCCTGCCCTGGACGTGAGGTAGGAGTTTCTCTCTGCTCAGAGGCGTCCTTACCTTGTCAGGGGCAGGGTCTGCTCCCAAGCTGTTGAAGCAGCAACCCTGAAGCTCACACTTGAGCTGGCTCTGTTCCCTTTAAGTGTATGCTTTCTCTTCTCCCCACACTGGGACCTTTGCCTCAAAGGAGGAGAGTGCTGAAGTAAGTGTCTGCCATTTGACTCAGACACAGCCCAAGGTTGTATCTTTTTCCCTGTTGCAGTCATCCCGTATCTAGTACAAGGTGGTGTGTAGTGGGTGGAGCAAGAGTGTTCATTCGGCTGGGTCTGGGGATTAGAGCATTGTGGGAACTGAAGCCACTGGAAGTCTGGGCCACTTCTGTGCTACTGTTTGACTCAGAACCAACAACAGCCATCACACCCACCTGGACTCCAGGCCCCTGACCCCCTCTGCATCCCTCGATCAAGTCCTTGCCACCCTAGATCTATGCCATGCTGTAGTTGGGGTGAGAAGGGCTTGGGGGCCTCACTCAGCTTGGGCTGAGTCATGTGGTAATGTGGTAGACGCTAAGACAGGCCTCTCTCCTCCCTGTCTTGTGGGAAACAGCAGTGGCACGCTTCTCACAAGTAAAGTCTAGACTTGGGGTTCTGCAGCTTTCTTTCCATCACAGTGGCTCTCCAGACAGCCAAGGGGACTTGTCTTCTCTTTGTAGGACCCAGGACTGGGATGCCCAGTCTGTGGCTTGACCTGTGAACTCCGCAGCATGAGTGTCTCCTTTTCTCCTTATTCCTTTCCCAGGGGCATGGGTCCTAACCTGATGTTTTTCTTCTCATCCTACCCAGTTATGTGGGAATCTTTCTTTCTGCCTTGGTTGTTGTATAGGCATTCTGAAAGTTTCTAGTTAGTTTTCCATGAGGATTATTCCACATATGCATGTATTTTTGATGTGTTTGTGGGGAAAATTAGCCTTTTATCCTGCCATCTTGATCCACCTCCACCTCTTGTCTCCCTTCATAACCATTCTAATAGGTATGGAGTGATATTTCACTGTGGCTTTTGTATACATTTCCCTAGTATTAGTAATAGTGAGCATCTTTCATGTACCTTTTGGCAACTTGCATGCCATCTTAGGAAAAATTTCTATTTAGTCTCTCAGTCTTGTCTCTTTGTGTCCCCATGGACTGTAGCCCGCCGAGGTCCTCTGTCCTCTACTGTTTCCCAGAGCTTGCTCAAATTCACGTCTATTGAGTCAGTGACGCTATCTAACCATCTCAGCCTCTGCCACCTCTTGGTCCTTTTGCCTTCAATCTTTCTCAGCATTTGTACTTTGGTATTATATGAAAAAATTGATCACAAGACCAATATGAAGGAGCTTCTTCCCTTTTTTTTTTTTTTTTTTTTGAGAGTTAAATTAGGGCTCATGTGTAAGTCTCGGATCCATTTGAAATGTTTTCCCAGAAGGTGGCACCATAGTTAAAGTTTGGGGTTTCTCTTTACTTGAGTTGCCCCTGGTGCTGCACTCTTGGGGATGCATAAAAACAGCTGGTGTAGAAAAGCTGGTGGTAGAGTGTAGAGAGGTAAAGGCTTAGCACCTGAGGCTTTGTGAGCGCCCACTGCCCAGTAGGAAACTCCTCAAGCAGTGGTACTCCTAGAGTTACCCAGACAAACCTTTTGCTGGAAGCAGACACAGGGAATGTATTTCTTCTAGGCCCTTTGTTATTCTTGTCTGCCTTTCCCTCTTTCATTTTCCTTTCCTCAGTTATAGAGGTCCCTCCTTAGAAATTGTGCTGCTGGAGTGAAAGTGGTTTCTCTAGCTGTGACCCATGCAGCTATTGGTCAGTCACTCATGACTTTTGCTTTCTACCTCCCATGTGAGGAGGTCACCATTGTCATCACTGGCCAAAACCCAGCAGGTTGCATTGTCACCCTGGAAAGGGGGACTGACTCCACAAGACACTCTCTTATGGTGCCCTCAAACTCAAGTCTATCCCACTCCAAGGGCATACCTGGTTTTTCCATCAGGCTGGGTGGACTGCCACAAATTACTCATTTCCCTTTTGTGCCTGCTTTATTTTACACTCTCTTGGTTTGCTTTCCTCTGATCATGGTGACTAGGGTGGGGCAGGCTTACATATGCAGCCCCCTTTAAAATTATATCAACTTCCTTTCTGAAGCACAGGTGCGTAGAGTTCTCCTGGGTGTTCTGGTGTAATATGCAGAGTCCCTCTTATTTAGTTTTTAAGAAATAATTAATTGTTCCTTTTCTCTCTCCTCTCTGTTTACAACTCACATCACCACAATGCTGATGTCACTGCTGCAACGTGTTTTTTTTTTTTTTTTCTGAGTTATTTTCTTACTAGTTTTCTTGGGAATCACAATCAGCATCTTAATTTAAAGCAGATTTAGAATAATTCTAATTTAATGTCAGTAGTATGCAAAAACTTTGCTCCAACATACTTCTGTTGTCTTATTGCTCTTTTGTAATACTGTCATATGAGCTAAAACTTTATGTTATAGCCATGCAATACAGTTGTATAATTATTGCTTTATGCAGCTACCTTAAAAAAGTGAGTTATAGTGTCTTTTATAATATCTATGTAGGTACCATCAATGGTGCTCTTTACTTCTTCATGTTGATCCACATTAGTATCTAATATCCTTTTACTTCAGCTGGAAGAATTTTGTTTTGTATTTTTAAGAGGCAGGTCTGCTAATGATAGTTTTTTTGAGAATGTGTATTTTCTACTTTATGCTTAAAGGAAAGTTTAAAGTTTTTGTTTCTTTCATTTCTTTACAAATGTCTCCCCACTCCCTTCTAGCTTCAGTGGTTTTTGATGAGAAGTCAGCTGTTAATCCCTTGTATTTAATAAATGATCTTTCCTTGCTGCTTTCAAGATTTTGACTATGACTTGTGTATGTGTAAATCTCTTTCAATTTGTTCTATCTATAGTAAGCTAAGCTTCCAAATATGCAGATTAATACTCATCATAAAATTAGAGAGTTTTATACCATTATTTTATATCCCTTTCTTTGTCTCTTCTTTTGGGATTTCTATTATGTATTCCTTAGTGAACTAATGGTGTCCCACTAGTCTTTTAATCTCATTTTTCCTCCTCAGTTTCTTTCCTGTCTGCTCCCCAACTAAAAATTACTATTGACTTGCCATCAACTTCACTATCTTTTGCCAGCTCAATTCTATTTGAATCTCTCTTTAGTGAGCCTCTCTAGCAAATTTTTATTTCTTAAATTTAAAATATTAATTAAAAATTTAGTGCATTTTACATAACTAGGATTTGTTTTTATAATTAAAACTTCATTATTGATATTCACTATTTGAAATATTGTTCTACAGTCCTTTAATTCTTTGCACTTGTTCCTGTAGTTTTAAAAATATTTATAATAGCTTATCTAAACCCTGCTTATTTAACTTATATGCAGAGTACATCATGAGAAACACTGGGCTGGATGAAGCACAAGCTGGAATCAAGATTGCTGGGAGAAATATCAATAACCTCAGATATGCAGATGACACCACTCTTATGGCAGAAAGTGAAGAGGAACTAAAAAGCCTCTTGAGGAAAGTGAAAGAGGAGAGTGAAAAAGTTGGCTTAAAGCTCAACATTCAGAAAAGGAAGATCATGGCATCTGGTCCCATCACTTCATGGCAAATAGATAGGGAAACAGTGGAAATAGTGACAGACTTTATTTTGGGGGGGCTCTCCAAAATCACTGCAGATAGTGACTACAGCCATGAAATTAAAAGACACTCCTTGGAAGGAAAGTTATGACCAACCTAGACAGCATATTAAAAAGTAGAGACTTGATTCTGCCAAGAAAGGTCCTTCTAGTCAAGGCTACGGTTTTTCCAATAGTCATGTATGGATATGAGAGTTGGACTATAAAGAAAGCTGAGCACCGAAGAATTAATGCTTTTGAACTGTGGTGTTGGAGAAGACTCTTGAGAGTCCTTTGGACTGCAAGGAGATTCAACCAGTCCAGCCTAAAGGAGATCAGTCCTTGTTGTTCATTGGAAGGATTGATGTTGAGGCTGAAGCTCCAGTACTTTGGCCACCTGATGCAAAGCTGACTCATTTGAAAAGATCCTGATGCTGGGAAAGATCGATGACAGGAGGAGAAGGGATGACAGAGGATGAGATGGTTGGATGGCATCACTGACTCACTGAACATGAGTTTGAGTAAACTCTGGGAGTTGGTGATAGACAGGGAGGCCTGGCGTGCTGTGGTCCATGGGGTGCAAAGAGTCAGACATGACTGAGTGACTGAACCTAACTGAAACCTTTTATTACTAAATCCAAAATGTGTTCCCACTCATGGACACATATATTGGCTAATATAGTGTGTGGCACACTTTCCTGTTGGAAAATTTTGCTTGCTTTGACCAAAGCAGAATTCTGAAAGGACATCAGATAGTGTAAGAACAATAAACATCAAAGGTTCAGTTGAACCTGCAGTATATTAGTCTCTTTACTGTGGTGGTAACAGTTTTTTTTCCTGAAGAATTACTCCTTTCTGAAATAACTGAATGCTGAATACATAATGACATGTAGATAAAAAGCTAAGACCAGAGGGAGTCAGAACACACAACAATTCTATAATTTGAAGATAAAGGAGCTTAAACTTTTAGGATCATTAATCTGCTTGTTTTGAGATTCTCTCTTGCCAATATAATTGAACAAAAGAATTAATGCACAACAATGAGGACAGCTTTTACATGCTTTCCTTTTGTTTAATTTTTATCACATTCTTGATGCGTTGCCAGAATTTTGATTTTTATGTTAATGTGGACTGTTCTGTATGTTGCATTTCTTTCTCCTTTAAAGGTGGAAAAAATTTATAAAAAGGAACAGATAATATTACTATATTGTTTTAATCTTAGGCTGTGATACATATGCATCCCTGATCATGTTTACGACATGTATTTCAATAGTTTGTATCTTTTCATAGTCCGTGTACTGAAAAACTGAAGCTTAAAGAAATTAATTCTGCACTTTGAAATTGCTAAATTCATTTCTACCTAAGAGATTTTTGTATTTCAGTCTGTTTTCTTTCTGAAACACTCATCCACGAAGTTTACACATGGCTGGCCTTTTCTAAACATCCAGTTCTTTGTTTATTATCGCCTCCTAAGAGAAGGCTTCCTCATCAACCAACCAACTATGTCATTCTACTCAATGTTTAATGCAGAATTCTACACTGTTTTCCTTAATAATGATAAAAAGTACCTATTATCTATTTTCTTCTACTAGAATATAAACTTCACAGAAAGAGATCATACCTGTTTCCTAAACCTTTTAATTCCCATTGCCTAGAACAGTACCTGACACTAGTGAGTACACAATAATTTATACTAAAAGACTATATGCATGGTTCTCTTCACAAATAATACAGTTTAAGCTGTAGTTTAAAAAACATCAGTGAACCTAAGCATGTACTTAACATTGTTTCAAAAACTGCTGAACCCAGGTCTCCCGCATTGTAGGCAGATTCTTTGCCATCTGAGCTGCCAAGGAAGCCCTCAAAAACTACACAATATTCTAAAAAAGTTTGTTTATAAAGAAAAAGCTGTTTCATTAAGGAAAAAAAGAAGGACTGAAGAAAAGTGGATAAGCTAAGAAATGGAAAAAAAAAAAAAGTAGCTGTCCAAAGCCTTTTTAAAAAAAAAAATTCATTTCACTGACTACTGGTCATAATAGGGCTTCCCTGATAGCTCAGTTGGTAGAGAGTCTACCTGCAATGCAGGAGACCCCAGTTCAATTCCTGGGTCCAGAAGATCCTCTGGAGAAGGATAAATTTAAAAGTCCTTGCTATTATAATGCATACCACGAACTGCTTCAGAAAGCTCACTCCCATTTCTGCAATTGAAGTTATAAAGAAAAAGCTGTTTCATTAAGGAAAAAAAGAAGGACTGAAGAAAAGTGGATAAGCTAAGAAATGGAAAAAAAAAAAAAGTAGCTGTCCAAAGCCTTTTTAAAAAAAAAATTCATTTCACTGACTACTGGTCATAATAGGGCTTCCCTGATAGCTCAGTTGGTAGAGAGTCTACCTGCAATGCAGGAGACCCCAGTTCAATTCCTGGGTCCAGAAGATCCTCTGGAGAAGGGATAGCCTACCCACTTCAGTATTCTTGGGCTTCCTGATGGCCTGGAGTAACTATAAAGATCTTGTAGTTACCGTGTTAATGTAGACCTTCAGGTTTGGCACTATAAAATGCCTGACTAGCCAGCTTTGGTACCTATACCATCTTACAGTTTCCAGCTTCTTTTGTCAGCAAATCTTTGGACTTGCCAACAGAACTTTTCAGTACCTTAAGACTATGATCATGAGTGATGAACCTTGAGCAGATATTCTCGAAATCTGATGCTCAGTCCAATGACAGGCCATAAGGATTGTTCGCAAGGTATCCATATATAAAAATGAATGTATTTTCTTCCATTCTTACAAATAAATGCCATGCATCCTTAAAAGCTCCACTGTGTACAGTACATAGGAGTGAGGGAGTGTTTGCTGGTAATTATTATAAATACTGCAATATTACTACTAATAGTGAACATATACAGTATTTCTGTATATCAAGTATTGTTTTGAGAACTGTTCATATGTTAACCAGTTTAACCATTACAAAAATTTAGTGATGTAGGGACTTTTTAATTAGCTCAAAATTTTCAAATGAAAAACCAAAACACAAAGTTTAAAAAGACTTACACAAGGATATATAATGAAACTAGGATTTTATCCTTTAACTATTAAAATGTACTTAAATTTTGCATTGACTAATATAAAATGAACAACAAAAATGAACTACTTTCAGTTTTTTTTTCCTTACTCTTTAGAATATCAAAGCATGTGGTCTTTAAGTGGTCTTTCATAGAGGCAGTGGATAAAGCATTTAAGAACTGATAAATTAGAAGAACATTTCTAAAAGGGACTGAGAAGATGGAGAAATAGAAGAGTGTGCTTATATTCCTATGCTTGACTAGTGGCAATGGTGAAAGAATAGGCAATGAAAGAACAGGGCAAGAACTGTGGCCAAAGTACAACCAAAAAAAAAAAAAAAAAAAAACTGAAAGAGATTAATACCCAGGGAGGCAGAAGCTCAGTGTTGACATTTTATGATTATATTCAGTCCCTAATTTGTACCCATCACAATAAGGACCCTTGAGAACAGTTTCATATAGTTTTAAAATAACTTATGGTCACCATATAAAATTGTGGCCTAATAATCAATCAAAAATTTCAGTATAGTTAAGAAGAATATATCTCCCAAATAGGTAGTTTTTATCTTTCAGACTTGGCAAGTTAGGCCATAAAATATTACATGAAGTGTTCTAATCATGACAAAATAAAGTGTTTGAAAATGATAAGCATCTGAAAAAAGTATTTGCTGGGGAATTTAGTATTAAACTTTAATTTGCAGAGTTGCCATAGTGATTATTTTATTTTGTTAATTTTTTAAGTGTTCTGAGAGAGTACTTAGACTTCCCTGGTTTTCTAGTGTATTTCCTCAGTGTCCCCAGTTAAAGAAACAGCAATATAATATTGAAATACTAATACTACATATAATTTAGAAGTTGAATTAATAATGGCTATAACCCAATAACATGACCTAGGACTTGGCAGCATCACATAATCACTAATTATGATCTTATAAATAATTACTGATAGAGTTAACTGCATTAACATTTTATCATAATTACATTTGACAGCAAAATATTAAGGAAAGTCAACCTTACAGTTTACTGCCAACACAGAAAAATCTAGCGGTAAGCACTCAATTCTACAAATTGTTAATTCAGATAAGGTAACATTTGCCATATTATTTTTTTCTAATTAAAATATATGGAGAAAAAGTAATAATGGAAATTGAAATATTTTATGTTTGTTCTATTTAACATGTTATTTTTCCTATATCTTAATTCATTGGACAAGTAAAGCCTGTGAGTAAGGAAATATTTACTACTATATTATTGTATCAGCAGCTTACATATCTGTCTTATGCATTGTACTATGAAATTATTGAGTGTGAATTAGATATTTTTCTCTCTAGTAACTATATCTGTGCCTGATATAAAATAGATATTAAATAAGTTATTAACTTATTTGCAATTTAATCCATTTTATACAACTTTATAAAATAAGGCAAATAATGTCAAATTCTGGCTTACAATTATATATGCAATTGTACAATGAAACTATTATCTATATTAACTGGATATTAAAGCTGAAGTAATAATGTTTCTATGGAATATTTTTTATATTTTTCTTTGTTTTGATAGCATGTTTCTGAACATTCAGAACTAGTTGAATTTCAACACTATTTCATTATGAGGAAAAATAATTTTGTTTCACATCTCAAAATATAGTATTGTATCCTAGAGAAAGTTGGTATTTGTGCACTATAAAACTCAGTTTAATTAAACATTCAAAATGCTTCTCCTCATCCTTGTCATCTGACTGATATGAAAGGACTTGAATAACAGAAGACCCACTAAGAACAATCAAGCACATTCCTTCACAGCCTCTCTCCAATAGCTGCACTGCCTTAGCTCTAGTAGTGGAGATATATCTAGTAGACCTGGGCTCTCTTCCCATGGTATTTAAGCATGTTCACATTTGCCTCTGGGTACATGAGCACTGCTGACAGCTGAGCTAAATTCCTTGCACATATGCACACATCTTAAGACAGGAACAACATTGTCTCTTGTGAGCAAAAGGCCTGTACAGATCTCTCAGTAGTCAATGTTGTTGGCATAGCTACCAAAGATGAAAGAGTCTCCTCAGTTACTATCATAAAGCAAAGGACCCAGAGCATGAAAAAGAATGTGGTAAACTTCAAACAAAGGAACATCACCCATCCAATTGGTATCAAATCATAAATTCTCTGTTATGTATGAAGCTTAGCTTTCCTGATACAAGATTTGAGTAGATGACATACATCTCTTAAAATGAACATGCAGAGCTATGGAAGCCATCTAACTCAGCCAGAATAGCAGCATAGGAATGAGGATGGTATTATTTTTCATTGGCTCTAGTCTAACTTGCAACTCCTGAAAGTTATCTGAGTGTTTAATTTGGGTTGTTCAATTCAGAAAGTAACTGCCTTTTCACAATATTCATTTACAACAACCAACAATTTTTTTCACCTTTGCCTGATATGTAATAAGAATTTATAAAAGCTAGTTATTATGATTAATATTATTATAGTGTTTGCTCTATAAAGAACCTGGTAAAATATATAAAGATATATAAATTGTGGACCTGTCAATACAAGGTCTCACAATCTAGTTGAGAAGAACAAACACTGAGGCAAAAAATCAGTATACGACTGAAGCAGCTTAGCAGCAGCAGCAGGACATTTAAAAAGAAGGAGTAGAGACTAAGTTATTGAAGAACTATTTAAAGAAAGATGTACCTCAGTGGAAACTTCAGGAATGGCTTATAGCTTTAAAAAGACTTAAAATGCATTTAAAAGAGAAACAGAGGTATTGAGGACAAAGATTAGCAAGTTGAATGAGTATACTATATTCAATTGCATGAGACTGGAAATACAAAAAATACTAACTCTGTGTATTAAGGATAGCAATATAGTCAAATGTATAATTTAATAGCAAATGTTTTTCATATCCAAGAGTCTTTGCTCATATTATTCTTATCACCTTGATATAGCCTTTTAGATCATAAGTTGGGAAGCAGGATATACACATGAAAAGAATGAAATTAGACCTTATTTTATACCA
Source organism: Aepyceros melampus (assembly GCA_006408695.1). Classification (NCBI taxonomy): domain Eukaryota; kingdom Metazoa; phylum Chordata; class Mammalia; order Artiodactyla; family Bovidae; genus Aepyceros; species Aepyceros melampus. Next base: position 262,746 of record SJXQ01012696.1, on the reverse strand, counting down.
TACACAAAAGATAACATGGGTTAAAGACTTAAATGTAAAACCTCAAAATTTCAAACTCTTAGTAGAAAACATAGGGAAAAATCTTCTTGACACTGATCTGGGCAATGGGTTTTTCGGGTGTGACACCAAAAGCATAAGCAACAAAAGTTAAAATAGACACGTGGGATTACTTAAGTCTAACGGGCTTCTGCAAGAGAAAGAAAAGTGTCAGGAGAGTGAAAAGGCAACCTATACAATGGGAGAACATATCTGCAAGTCACCTATCTGATCAGGGTAAGGAACTCCTACAACTTAATAGCAAAAGGCAAATAACCTTATTTTCAAAGTGGGCAAAAGACTTGAACAGATATTTCTTTAAAGAAGACATACAAATGGCCAACAGATATATGAAAAGGTGCTTAACATCACAAATCATCAAGGAAATGCAAATTAAAACCACCTGTAAGAATGGCTGTCTCAAAAAGACAAGAAATGATGAGTGCTGGGAAGACTGGAGTAAAGGGAAGCCTTTATACTGTTGATGGGAATGTAAATTGGCACAGCCATTACAGACAATTATATGGAAGTTCTTTGAAAAATAACAATTAGAACTACCTTATGATTCAGCAGTCCCACTTCTGGGTACACATCTAATAGAAATAAGACCAGTATCTGGGAGAAACCTGAATTTCCATATTAATTGCAGCATTAGCCAAAATGTAGAAGTACCAATGGATGAATGAATAAAGAAAGCATAAATATATTTACACATATACATACAATGGGATATTATTCATCCATAGGAAAAAATAAAATTCTGCCATTTGTGATCAAATAGATGAAACTGGATGAAACAAGGCAAACCCAGAAAGATACATACTGCATGACCTAATGTATGTGTGGAATCTAAAATAGTCAAACTCATAAGACAAGGGAGTATATTGGTAGTTACCAGGAGCTGGGAGAAAGGAAAAATGAAATGATGTTGGTTAAACCATCGAAACTTTCAATTATACTAGATGATTAAGTTCCGGATATCTAGTGTACAGCCTTGTGACTATAGTTATATCAATAATATGCACTTTAAATGTGCTTGGAGGGTAGATCTTAAATGTGCTCAAAAGTAAGGAAGGAAAGAAGAAAGGGAGAAAAGAGGGAAGGAGGGATGAAAGACAAGGTGGAGGGGAGAGAATGGCAAAAGAAAAGAAAGAAAATGCTAAATAAAACAGTAAGAAAAATGTGTTACTTACACTGAAATATTATTCAACCATAAAAGAAGGAAATCTTGCTACATGCAGTAATGGATGAATTTGATAACATTATGCTAAATGGAATAAGGCAGTCACAGAACAACACACACTTGATTATTCCCTTATATGAGATATATATTATAGTAATATTTATAGAAGAAGAAAGTCATTGCCAGAAGCTGGAGAGAGAAATAAATGAAGAGTTGAACATGTATAAAGTTTCAATTAGGCAAAATGAATAATTTATGAGATCTATAGTATTGTGCTTATGGCTAAAATACTCTACTATATATGTCAACCTTTATAAATAAAATGGTAGGTCTCATGTTATTTTCACCACAATAATAAATAAAAAATTTAAAAGTCCTTGCTATTATAATGCATACCACGAACTGCTTCAGAAAGCTCACTCCCATTTCTGCAATTGAAGTACACCAGAACTCATGGTTGATGGGTTTCCCTGGTGGCTCAGATGGTAAAGAATCTGCCTGCAATGGGAGAGAACTTGGTTTGATCCCTGGGTTGGAAAGATTCCTGAAGAATCCCCTGGAGGAGGGCATGGCAACCACTCCAGTATTCTTGCCTGGAGAATCCCCATGGACAGAGGAGCCTGGTGGGCTACAGTCAATGGGGTTGCTCAGTTGGACACAACTGAGTGACTAAGCACAGAACTCATGGTTGATGGGGTATAAAGTAGTGTTCTGAAGTAGTACAAAAAAAATGCTCACATTTAGGTGTACAGAAATAACAAAATATTTGCAGCCTAGAGATATTAAATTCTGTTCATAAACAGAAGCAAAGAATATACTGTTTTTGCCACTTGAGGGATATTTAAAAAAGCCCATATGAATGTGATGAAGCAGCAGATGAGATCTGAAATCTATAGAAAGCTACAAGATCTTAACAGAGAATTTTTTAGGCTGTTCACATAAAATACTATCTTTTAAGAAAGAAAAAAGATGGATGGATTGGAAATTAACAATGAGTTTCATATATTCTGAATAATGAATTTGTTTTATACTTTTTCTCACTTGCTCCAAAGAAATAAACAACCGTAGGTACTTAATAACATGTATAATTATACATCATTTGTTGTTCAGTGAAAATAACACATTAAATACCAAAATGAGAATGATCCATAATGTGTCTGTCATACATGAAAAATGGAATACATAAGATAATGTGTCACAGTCATAGATTAATGAACCCAAGTCATCTAGCAGTAGCACTTCCATCCATAAGTTATTGTGCTGGGGATGGGAGCTCAAATTCAAGGCATTAAAGTCATCTGAGGCAACAATAAATCAAATTGAAAGACACTGTGTACCATAATAAGTTGATGGGATATACTGAAGAAAAAAAGCCTTATATATGGCATTGTCTTTTCAAAAAATCAATAATAAAAGGAATGAAGACAAAAAAGTTGTCTCCAATTCATTAGGAAATGATCACATGCAAGTCATAAGGAAAACTGATAAGTGAAAGGAAATTTGGATCAAATAAAGGGATAATAGCTATAGCAGATCTTATATGACTAGAGATGCACAGAGTAGGTTGAGTGTATAGAAAAGCTTATCCAGAGGACCCTTACTTAGAGAGTGAAGTCTAGTATCATTAGTCCAAGAGAATCTTTATGGAGCACATTCTGCCGCCAAAGGGAAGCTGTGAAGAGGCTAAGAATGAACCATACTGATGTAAGTAAAATTAGGTGGGAGACAGCTTTACGGCTGCTAGTCATAGAAAACTAAACAAATATGAACAAATGCCACGTCAACATATACTTAAGCCCATAATATTCAGGGTTTTATCAGCAAATCAGAGATAGAGAACCCTCATGTCCCATGTGGGTGGTACTGGGCATGAAGTGAAGAAATTCTCTGAAGAAAAAGTGCCAAGATAATGAAATGAGCTACAGTTATGAAAGGGTATTTAAGCACTATGTTCTTCATAATGTATGATTTATGTATGTTTATAGTTAATTAACCTTGAAACTATCAATATAAACATTAAAAATATAAGCACAGTTTGATGACAAATCCTAACAGTCATAAAAATTCAAACAAAGAAATTATAATAAGTGAGTCCCACTATATGCTGAGGGAAAATGTAAAAATGTAACACTAAGTGTTTAACATAGAGACACCATACTTTATTATAATATTAAATTGTTTTAAAATATATTTCAAAAGTGGTAGTTCATAACATAGAAGCATCAAGCAATCAGTAACGGGAAATGATCAGTGTTGGTTGTTCTTAGTTTTAAGTTTCAGTTAGGAAATACTCCATCTGCTGTGTTTTTGCATAGCATTTAAAAGTTGTGTTTAGAAGGCTAAAAAATAAATTTCAAAGAAGTGAAGAACTAGAAACAAACCCATATTAGAACTAAGGAGTATGGCAACCTTGGAAATTCTGAGCATGCTTAGTCACTCAGTTGTGTCTGACTCTGGTACGCCATGGACTGTAGCCTACCACGCTCCTCTGTCGTGACATTCTCCAGGCAAGAATACTGGAGTGGGTTGCCATTTTCTTCTCCGGTGATCTTCCCTACCCAGGGATTGAACTCACATGTCTTCCATTTCCTGCACTGCAGGCAGATTTTTACTGGCTAAACCACCAGGGAAATACTGAAGTGGAACACACAGCCTTCAAAATCAAACGTGGATATGGGGTTCATGTTCTAAGTAACTGAAGTGAAACCAGTTAATTCATGCTGTTATAGTGTATATTGCAAAATGGCTATATTTTCTATATTGTATAAAGCAAAATGGCTGTCTGGGGAGGCCTTAGAAATAGTTGTGAAAAGAAGAGAGGTGAAAAGCCAAGGATAAAAGGAAAGATATAAGCGTTTGAATGCAGAGTTCCAAAGAACAGCAAGAAGAGATAAGAAAGCCTTCTTCAGCGATCAATGCAAAGAAACAGAGGAAAAGAACAGAATGGGAAAGACTAGAGATCTCTTCAACAAAATTAGAGATACCAAGGGAGCATTTCATGCAAAGATGGGCTCGATAAAGGACAGAAATGGTATGGACCTAACAGAAGCAGAAGATATTAAGAAGAGGTGGCAAGAATACACAGAAGAACTATACAAAAAATATCTTCACAACCCAGATAATCATGATGGTGTGAT